>JAOTQJ010000002.1:18276670-18288405 GCA_025642045.1 Solanum sejunctum | reverse complement strand
ACTTTATGGCACGATCTAAATAATGGAAAGAGAGTAATAACTCCTAAATGCCACATAGCTTCCTGCTTATATATGTGCTCTTTGATTGGTAGAGCAGCAATCAAGTTAGTTAAAGACCTAGCAATTCGAGGTACATATTAAAAGTTTTTGAGTTGTTGACTTGACACGATATTTTTTGATTTGACATGTTATTTATGTAATATTTTTTGACTTGACATATTATTTACGTGATACTTTTTGACTTGACATGCTTATGTGGTATTTTTTGACCTGACACATTATTTATGTGGTATTTTTTTATTTGACATATTGTTTTTTATCACTTTTTGACTGACACGTTGTTTGAAAAAAAGAATATTTTTGAAACTTGTGATTTAAAATCATTTTTAGATATTTGTGTGGTTGAAAATCAATGACGATGCTAGAATTTTCTTTAAGGTGATCTAAATTTTAAGAAGTAGATACACGAACTAGAAAGGGGTTCAAAATCTATTATATATACACAAAATATTATTTTTATCATATATAAATAGAATAATTTTCGCCAAAGGGAGTTCAGCCGGATCCCCCAGATTACTATGTGGCTCCGTTAATGTTGAGAACTATTTAAGAAAAAGTTTAAAGTTAAATTACTTTTTATTAGAGTAAAGTGACATTCTTTTTGGGACGAATCAAAATGGAAATGATGTTATATAAAATCGACAAGGAAAGTAATATTCTGTGTTATTTATTAATCACCAAAAGAATAATAAGAAAATCAACTTTATTTTAATTTTTAGAAAAACATTTTCCTTTGTATCAATTATCAAACACACCCTTAAGCTTTTATTTTTGTTCCAAAAAGATCCACCTAATAAAATTGTTTTTGAGTACTTTTTGATGGAATTGTGGTTCTTTTGTAAAGACATTCTGTGTCATTGTTATCTGTCATTGTTTCCTTCTCATGAGTTTATTTATCTATTATAAATAATATATAGTTTATAGGATGACTTATAATAATGACTTTGGTCATTGATAAGTTATTTTCCATTCAGCATATTACAAACAACAACAACAATATTATCCCAGTGTCTTAAAGGTTTTCGCACATTGCGAGATAAGGAGGGGTCGGACATACGCAGTCTGACTCCTATGTTTAAAAACATAACGCGATTATTTTCGAATGACCTATGATGAGCATCGAAAGTTGCATTGACTAACTGATACTTCACAATTGAAAAAAGCGCAGACAGTTTAAAGAGTCATTTTATTTTATTTCATCATACCCCAAAGCCAAAAAATAGTGAATCTTTGGCTCCATCCGAGATTGATGGAATTTTCACAGATAACTACTCAAAAATATCTTAATTATGTTTTATAGCTATAGTTCGGATAACTATATTTCGTAATTATAGTTATAACAATATTTATATACATTTGTATAATTCGTTATACAATTCGCAGTTTTATATAACATTTGTATATTTCTCTATACAATTCGTTCACAACATTTATATTATTCATTATATAATTTAATTTGCGCACAACTTTGATATAATCATGTACAATGTTTGTATATATAGTGTGAATTATACAAAACTCAAAACTTTAATTACAGCTAAATATTTACCATAAATCATAATTAATTCAAACTATAAATATATTAGCTAATTCACAAGTATATATTTGCTTATTCGTGTAGTTTTTTCTATTATAAACTTTACATGTGCTAGCCATGCCAGTACTTTGATGGCTATAGCTAACTTGGCTATTGTGTGCAAGAAATAGTAATGGTGCAGAGTAGGATAGGATAGGACAAGACAAATCTTAATCAAGAGCAAATCCAAAAATTAATTTATAGAAACACAAGCATTATTCTCTCTCTTCCTATAAAAGGTTTATTAGACATTTGATTAAAATTTAATTAGTATTACTACATAAATAGTTAGGAGTCGTTTGATGTAAGGTATAAGTTATAATAATTTCAGAATAAAATATAGGATTGTTTTACCTCATATTTGGTTAAAGGTATAAGGTAATCATTGGATTATTTATCCCATAATTTTTGTCTTACTGATGAAATAAGTTATTTTATATATATGATGGAATAATTTATCTCAAACTAATCTATCTCAAGATTAATTATCCTGAAATAAAATATTGCCAACTAAACGACCTCTTAGATTTTAAATCATGAATTCATCTATATCTCTATTATTTGCTTCATTTGTAGGTGAAATATGGAAAGTTACGTCTAACGGCTTTGTACTTTTGCCCCATATTTTGTTCTGAGTTTTTTATTTTATCTTTTCATTAGATAAATAACTTTTTCATATATTTTTACATTATAATATATCTCATAAGTTATATTCTTTGTCTAGTTAATTCGATTTATAAGGGCGAAAAATTAAAGACTAGCTCATTTGAAGAGCAAAAAACAAAAATCAACCAATTTGAAGAACAAATTATGCAATTAAATAGTGAAATTTATATACATGATTTCGATGGATATATATTTACATTCTATACGTACATATACATACATATATATATATTAAAATAGAATAAAGATGAACCAAGCTACTTATGAATGTAACCACAATTAACATCACTATGATCGGGCTATCGAACATGCGGTCAGGAGTGATTACGAGTCGGACCAATATGCCCATCGAGCAACCTCCCCTTGCATGCAATGATATGGCAGTAAACCTCTCATTTCAGTTCAGTGCTCTTCGAACCGTGCAGGAAAATTTTTTGTCACACGGCTCACTAATTTGATCTTTCGCGAGCTTCTAGTATAAATATGAATAATTCGCGTGTTAGAATATGTTCTAGTTAAATAGAGCAAAGGGAGGATCCTGTCAAATTGATTCGCTAACATATTATCTTCCTATTTATAAGCCACACCCTACTTTATTTTCAAGTGCTTCGTGAACCCAACCTAACACATCTAGAATATCTATTGTCAAGTCCTAAAACAAATGGAAAATTTTCATTTGTCAAGGGGTTTAGTGTTTAATATAGTCAATAATGGCATACTAAACATTGCTATACGCATTATGTATGATTACTAAAATGGTACCATTTTTTACCTCACATTAATTTAACTATAACATATATGATTAGAAAAATACATTTGAGACGAGTGCTAGAGTAATCAAGTTGCATGTATATACTTACCCCTACCCTGAGAAGGGTCGAGAAGTTGTTTCCGATAGACTTAGTCTTAAAGAAATAATGACAACAACAATATTTCTAGTGTAATCCCATAAGTGAAGTTAGGAGAAGACAATGTGTTACATAGCCTTATCCCTAGGGTCGAGAAGCTATTTCCGATAGACTTGAGTAATCTCTTTCAATTTTCCTATGCTGCTAATGCAACAATTAATTGCAAGGCTGCCTAACAAATTCCACATTTCAATCCTAGTCATTTTCACCAAGGAAATTTAGGGACTGCAGACTTTTATGCACCTTCTAGTTATAAGTTGTAACATTTTTTCCATAGATTGACTTGACTTAGCTGTGGAAATTAAACTAAAATAGTCTTTCCTGTTTCTGAAAATTTCACTATAAATGTGTAAAGTTTCCTGCTATTTCAACCATAGATCAATTTTGTCTTTCTTTGACATGGCTTCTACAAAACCACATTTCAACGTGGCGACTCTGTTGGTGATACTTATATTGGCTACTTTAGATTTCACAGGTCTGTCGCGACTCTCTTTTAATATACATAGTATAAGCTAACATAGATATCTTTTCGATGACCTGATAGAATCGATTAAAAACATCTTTGTGCTAAACAGGTGCACTAACAGGAGTTTGTTATGGAAGAAATGGGAACGGCTTACCATCTCCAGCAGATGTCATGGCTCTATGCAATCGGAATAACATACGAAGAATGAGGATCTACGATCCTCATCAACCCACTCTCCAAGCCCTCCGAGGGTCCAATATTGAACTCATTTTAGGCGTGCCTAATCCTGACCTTCAGAGCATCGCGTCTAGCCAAGCTAACGCGAATACCTGGGTCCAAAACAATGTTAGGAACTATGGTAATGTCAAGTTCAGGTATATTGCAGTTGGAAATGAAGTCAGTCCATTAAATGGTAACTCCAGATACGTACCTTTCGTGCTCAACGCCATGAGAAACATTCAAAACGCTATATCTGGTTCTGGTCTCGGAAACCAGATTAAAGTTTCCACTGCTGTTGAAACCGAACTTACTACAGACACATTTCCACCATCAAAAGGCAAATTTAAGGATAATGTCCGCGGTTTTATTGATCCTATCATTAGCTTCTTAGTAGCTAACCAATCACCTTTGCTTGTCAATATTTATCCTTATTTTGCAATCGCAAACAATCAAGGCGCCATTAAGCTTGACTACGCGTTGTTTACCTCTCCTGTTGTTGTTGTCAATGATAATGGAAGACAATACCAAAACTTGTTTGATGCACTCTTAGACGCCACATACTCAGCCCTTGAAAAAGCCGGTGGTTCATCTTTGGAAATCGTTGTATCAGAGAGCGGTTGGCCTTCAGCTGGAGCAGGGCAATTGACTTCAATTGACAATGCAAGGACTTACAACAACAATTTGATTAGGCATGTCAAAGGAGGGAGTCCTAAAAGGCCATCCAGGCCAATAGAGGCTTACATTTTCGCGTTGTTTGATGAAGATCAGAAAACTCCTGATATTGAGAAACATTTTGGACTGTTTACACCAAACAGGCAGGCAAAATACGCGCTCAGTTTCAACTAGCTTCACTAATGCAAAATAATTAAGCTGAGAGTTGTTGATCTTCTCGCTATATGTAGTTGAATAATCGTTGCTCAACTTGAACGGAAAGCAACCCTTCGCGTGATATGTACTCATTCTACGTGTTTATATTATCTTTGTCTCAACTCTTTTTCCATCGCAGGTCTGAAACTATTTCTTGAAATAACCGCAGTTATGAACACTTGGAACTCATCATTAAAAAATTTATAATTCATAAATTTTAAATCTTGAATCGATTTGACCACAACAAGAAGAAGCGAATGACTTTGTATATCACACCATCACAATTCACAACTATGAGTGATATTTTCCAAAAATATATAATTACTCCCTTCGTCCTGTTTTAATTAAATTTGTAAAAGTAATGCACATATATTAAGAAAAATATTTAAAGATAAAATTTAAATCGTATTTTTTTACTATTGTCTTTTGAGAAATCATAAATATGTAGTATAATTTATTTCCTAAAAGATATAAAACATCAATAAATGAAAGCGTAAATATGAAAAAATTTCAAATATTTATCTTGAAATTTGAACAATTCAACTATTTTAAACATTGAAAAGAAATTCAAAAATTGAGACAAGAGAGCACTTTATGTAGATATTATGGTCAAATATTTATATTAATAATATTGCTTTTAAAATACAATTTAAATTAGTAAATAAGTAAAAACGAATAAAATGAGTGACAATTACTCGATAATGGGTAAAGCAATAAACTTTTGAAGTTCTTTGTACATGTTTTTGAGTGTCAATTATGTAGACAGTAATCATTTAAAATATATTATAATATTATTTACCTAATGAGAGCTTATGAAGCTACGCTTATACATTTTTTTTAAAAAAAAATATAGAACAAAAATATTTATAAAAATAAAAATATGTGTTCATGCGCTCAATGGAAACGTTATATTGGTCAAATGTCACCTTGGACAATTGTCTTCTAGCTCACAAAAAAATGAGAAGAATTGAGACCCATTAATTACCGAGTTTTGAAGACTCGGACTCAGGCCGGGTCAATACACGACAAATGTCACCGGAACTCAAACCCTTATCGGCGCAGGAATGGGAAAATCTAATCGACGATTACAACCACGGCGGTTCACGGCGGCTCCGGTGGACTTCCAGCAACTACGCCGGCGTTCCGCTCCTTGACTTTACTCTTTCCTCACTCCTCCGTAAAGATATCCCTCACAATCTCAAACTCCAGCTCCTCATCTTCATCGAAGAACACTTCAGTTCAAATGAAAACAACGTCGTTTCGGCTACTTTCCTCATCCGTCTCGTCGAAGCCCTCCGTTCAGTAATCCAATCACCAAATGACGGCGTTTCAACGACCTTCGCGCTCAAGGAACAGTTCCTCATCTCTTCAACTTCAATTTTCGTTAATTTTGTGAGTTACACATCGAATTGTCTGGATTCTAGCTTTGTTACTCCTCTTGAAAGCTTAATTGAACTTTTATTGACTATTATTAACCGGCCGAATCATAGCGTTGACCGGCAAACTCGATCAATTGCTTGCGAATGTTTACGAGAATTAGAAACTGCTTTTCCTTGTTTACTTTCGGAAATTGGATCACATTTGTGGAGCTTGTGCCAAAATGAGCGTACTCATGCTGGCCAAAGCTATGCATTATTGTTAGCAACTGTTGTTCACAGCATTGCTAGATTAAAACCTACTGTTTCATTCAGTAATTCTTCGACGTTAGTTCCATTTACTGTACCTAGGTTTTTGGTTGATGAAAATGTTAAAGATGGACATTTTCAAGAGGGGGACTTGTCAGATTTGAGTAACAGGGAGTTAAGGAGAGTGGTTGCTTTTTTGCTTGAATGTCCACAGAATTTGACTCCTTGGGGGTTATTGGAGTTTATGGATAAGACATTGCCAGTTGCTGCAATTTTGGATTTGCAGCCATCTTTGTTAAAGGTTCAGTTTTCAGGATTGATTCATACATATGATCCTTTGCTATGGCATGCTTATTTAGTCATGTATTTAAGCTATATGGATTCTTTCGAAGGGAAAGAGATGGAAATTGCGAATCGACTGTTGTTGTTATCCAAAGAATCTCAGCATCATTTGGTTTTTCGATTGTTGGTGTTGCACTGGTTAATTGGGTTCATAGGGTTGGTATTGAAGAGGGATTTTGAGAAAAGGAAGAACGTTGTTGATATGAGTTTGAGCTTCTATCCATCAGTGTTTGATCCCCTTGCTTTGAAATCATTGAAGCTTGACTTGCTTGCCTATTGTTCAGTTTTGATTGATGATGTCAATGGAGTAATGAGCTCAAAAGGCAGTCCGGGAATGACTAGAGAAAAGCTATTTGAAGATGGCCTTGTCTGTGTATCAGCTTTTAAATGGTTGCCTCCTTGGAGTATGGAAACTTCTGTGGCGTTCCGTGCAATCCATAAGTTTTTGATCGGTCAGACACCTCACTCAGAAAATGATTCCATCTCCAATAAAAAGTTTTGGGAGCCAGCAATCTACCACACGGTGCAGGTACAAATGCTTTGAACCTATTGTTTTATTTTTCCTTTGGGTCCGTGGCATTGCTTTACATGATTAGTGCTTCACAAAAGGAAAGAGTTAATACATAATCTGTTTGAATTTGAAATTTTCTTCTTTTACTATGTGCAAACAGTTGTTAGATATTTTCTTCTTTTCCTTTTTACTTAATCTGTTTGAATTTGAAATATAGAGGAAAAACATATTATTGATGAAAGAAGTTTAGAAGACTGTAGCATAATAGAGAGGTCAAGAAGTTCTCCAATGAAAGATAAGAACTTTGGTGAAACGAATCTGCATACACTGTAACTCTCCAACAATACATATCATTCTTTTGAGTAGCTTTTGCTGCATAATATTGGGTTGGATTCTCTGGAGAAACTCGTTCTCCTTCAGGCCATCTAAAGGTACCCTGCCACATGTGTAACTTTAATGTCTTCCATCTCCTTGCCAAAATGTGGATGTTGATTCGTTTGTCTTGGAAGCATCTTAGAGGTGTTATTGGAGTTTGTCTTATAGGAGTTTAGAAATGAATGACAGACGATGCATCTCCTCCTGACTTAACAGTAGTACTGATACACTACTATGATTTTGCAATGCTACTCGTATGTTTTTTGCCTTTTTGTTTCTGAAGCTTGACTTTGGTTTTGCAGAGAACACTGATATACTCTTTGTCTGAATATAGAGGATTGGTCCCTGTCATTGTTGGCTTCACAGACCGCTTGTTGACATGTCACAAACATCGATTTTTGGGAGAACGCCTACTTAAGACATTTGATGATAACTTGCTTCCAAAACTCAAGATAGACTACAAATTGGTATCTTACTTCTCGATATTGGAAAGGATTGCTGAGAGTGATAAAGTTTCACCTAGTGGGTTAATAGAACTCCTTACTAGGTTCATGGTAGTTCTTGTTGAAAAACATGGTCCAGATACAGGATTAAGGTCTTGGAGTCACGGGAGTAAAGTTCTTGGAATTTGTCGGACTATGATCATGCATCACTATAGTTCCAAATTATTTGTTCGGTTGAGTCGTCTTTTATCATTCACTTGTCTTTATTTCCCAGATCTGGAGATTCGTGATAATGCCAGGTGAAAATCTCCATCCAATTTCTTACCTCATTCTGTTGGGATGTACACATGCTTATATCATCACCTGTTCACTACAAGTGACAGATGTCAATAACATTGGGAAGTTTATTCACCATTGAATTTGCACTTTGTAGGATTAACTGGGGAAAATAAACATAACAAATTTGCAGTATACTATTTTTTTCTAATATTTGGTGGTATTCTGCAGAATTTACCTGCGGATGCTGGTTTGTGTTCCTGGGAAAAAGCTAAGAGACATTCTAAACAGTGGGGACCAGCTTCCTGGAATTTCTCCATCTACCCATTCCAGCTCTTTCTTCAGTGTGCAGTCTCCTAGACTTTCTCATGACCCTAAGAAATCTAGAAATATTTCATCCTGCGTGCATCTTGAGCGCATGGTGTCATTGTTGGTTAAACAATCTTGGTCTTTGTCCCTGCCAGCCCTGGGATTTGATGCCAAGAAACCTAGTTATATAGAACCCATCAAGGACAATGCGTCCCCGAGTGAGTTTGACAAAATTGCTGATGATACAGTGATTTCTGAAGCCAATCAGCACAGTCAGCCTCCAGAGCCATTACGTGTGATGGATGCAAAGATTTCACAGATTGTTGAGATCTTGAGGAAGCATTTTTCATGTATTCCCGACTTCAGACACATGCCGGGTCTCAAGATCAAAATATCCTGTGCTTTAAGGTTCGAGTCAGAGCCCTTCAGTCGCATTTGGGGAAACAATATGCCAGCTAATGGAGTCGATACCTTTCCTGCCTTATATGCAACTGTTCTCAAGTTCTCTTCTTCTGCGCCATATGGCTCCATTCCATCATGCCACATTCCTTTTCTTCTAGGTCAACCCCCCAAAGGTTTCTACTCTTTTAGCCAGACAAATTCCCTTGATATTGTCCCTATGGAGAATGTTTCTGGAACTCCTGGAGATGACAAAAGCTTCAAAGCTCCTGTTCTGATTGAATTGGAACCACAGGATCCAGTACCTGGTTTCGTTGATGTTTCCATTGAAACGAATGCGGACAATGGTCAGATCATTAGAGGACAGCTGCATAACATTACAGTGGGAATTGAAGATATGTTTCTCAAAGCTATTGTTCCAGAAGACATCCCTGAAGATGGAGTATGTGGTTACTACGTAGATCTGTTCAATGCTTTGTGGGAAGCATGTGGAGCTTCAACCAGCACTGGGAGGGAGACATTTGTACTCAAAGGTGGCAAAGGCATTGCAGCAATCAGTGGTACTCGCTCCGTGAAGTTACTAGAGGTTCCTGTAGCATTTTTGATCCAAGCCATAGAGCGATCTTTGGCACCTTTTGTTGTATATGTAGCTGGTGATCTTCTAACCAACCTCATGAAGGAGGGAGGAGTTATAAGGGAAATTGCATGGGATGAGATAAACATAAGTTCCTCTTCCACTGATGATACCATCGCGGAAACCAGTTTAGCTGGGGAACCCCTTTACCTCAAGTACAAGGATGATGAAGATGATGGAGGAGGGGGTTATGTCCAAATTAGTAAGAAAAACCTAGGCATCATTCAGATTTTGATATTTCTCCCACCAAGATTTCATCTCCTTTTTCAGATGGAAGTTTCTAATACCTCTACACTAGTCCGAATTCGAACAGACCACTGGCCATGCCTAGCTTATGTTGATGAATATTTGGAAGCTTTATTTTGCTGAAGAGATTCGTTTTTTTACTCTCCTTATTTCATTGAGAGTCATTCTTTTTCCCAGAGTTCACTTTGTGAGCTTGTGATATTTACTCAATAATAGGTCTGCTGTAAATTTTTGCTGTTCTTTGCAAGAAACTTTTTTGGTAAGACTGCAGAGATTGTAAACGCCTTGTATAATGTTTTTGATGAGAGCTGGAATGGTGCAACTTTCTGTTTCTTCTGATAGTACAAAAACTCCATGCTCGATCGATTTAATTATTTTTACAAAAATGCAAGTTAGGACTGTGTAGAATAGATCCTTGTGATCAGGTTCTTTTTTGGACCTTGCACAAAGCGAGAGTTTTAGAGCACTTGGATATCTGCTCTTTACAAAGTATATTTCAGAGAACCTCTTTTGTTATATGATGGCTCGACATATCCATGAAAAAAGTTACCAAGAATTGATACACACCTGCTTCAGTGACTGATGAAACAAGATAAATTTTAAAATCGAAATAAATTTCTCTTACAACAACATACTCAGTATAATTCCACTAGTGAGGCGTCATTAGGTGGTGCATATGTAGCGTTATTCCTACCTTGAGAAAGTAGAGGTTGTTTTCGATACTCTAAGCAGAATATTACAGATTTGTAGAGCACAGCAACTTGAAAAGTTACCACCAACTTAAGAATACAAATTAGAGCTGTTTCATGCCATACAGAGTGGCATAATCTTGCTTTTCAAAATGGAGCAGTGACTGCTTTTTCTCTCCCACCCCTTCACCTATTTCAGCTCCTTTTCCATCGGAAAATCTCCTCTTTTTTGCATGAGAGTACAAAGCTACATGTATCATGGGATTTCATGTCGTCTGCTGTTGATGTGAGCACTGATAAATGGTTCAATGTTTCCGTTTAACACAGCAGTAAGGTCAGCCAACTGGATGCCCGTCTTTACGTCTTTTACCGATTTGTTTGGATGAAATACATACCTCCTTGCCACTTGGTTCCAACTACTAGAGATATCACTACTTCTGATGCAAGCCAAGTTTGAGACTCCTTGCTCTCTCATAATGATAAGAAGCTTTGCCTTCAAGCGATTCAGGGCCTTGAGCTTATTTGCAAAACGACTTCTTTCACCTGTAAATAGAAACTCTCATGGTAGAGAGTGGCCAAACATTAATAATTAAGAAAGCAAAAAAGATTTTATGTGTGGAAAATAAACATTTATCTTGCACAGCCAAAATGAACTAGTCCGAGCCACAACTATCGAGAATATATTCTCCAAAAAAGGCAACACATTTTTGTTGGACACAAATATCTTATACTGTACCTCACAGTAATCAGCAAATCAATGGAATATTGGAATATGAGACAGTATCTCCAACACCTATCATGAATCTATCAACCATGTAGTAGTATACGATCTACTTCAGAATCTTGAAACACAGCCTTTTTTCCTCTGATTTAATATATCGCCTTGATGTGCAATATGACTTTTGAATGACCAAAGGACAACAAATTTTCACCGCCAATATTCGAGCAAATTCTTTTCTTTTGAGTTAACTTAATAGAGGTATCATTAGTATATTATCAACATACCCTGGTGCCTCAAAAGGCTCCCGCGCATTGCAGGGTAAGGGAGGGGTCGGATGTACGCAGCCTAACCCCTATGTTTAAAAACATAAAGCGGTTGTTTCCAGATAACCCATGAGGAGCGT
>JAOTQJ010000002.1:18208437-18221873 GCA_025642045.1 Solanum sejunctum | reverse complement strand
GTAAAATTAGGTGGCGACTCTGTTTTTCTTTCGAATTTCGAGAATTGATTTTTCTCAAATTAATTGAGTTTAAATCGCTTTTCGATTTTCAAATTAATTTCTATTTTCTTTTTCAAAAAGAGCCATTTTTCGGCATAACACCCCGCAATGGACGAAAGCCTTTGAGGCAATGGGGTAATATTATTGTTGTTATTAATCTAGGTCCTAATATGAACCATTGCATCTTATACGTTAATCCAAATTCCATCATAAATTTCTTTTGAATATATATAAATTATTAATTTAGAATTAATTACTTTAAAGGACTAGAATTTCAAATTTATAAGTTTCAAATTGAGGCTTTATCATTGACATGAAAATTAATCAGAGACAAAACTACAATACAAATTAACGATTCAATAGAATTATGTAATTAATTTCAGAATTCAAAATTCATAAATTTAAATTTTTTTATGGAATTATTATATTTTTTTAGCAAAAAGTCACAAATTGTGGCCTATTTTTTGTGGAATTTTGGGTTGCTGGGGTCAGATTAATTGTAGTGTGTTTTCTGGACTTTAATTAATTAATTATTTTAGATGAAGCCAAAGATTTACTATATTTTAGTTTTAGGGTATGATGGAATAAAGCAAAATGACTCTTTAAACTGTCTGCGTTTCTTTCAGTTGTGAAGTAGCAGTTAGTCAATGCAAGTTTCGACGCTAATCATGGGTTATTCGGAAACAATCGTGCTATATTTTTAAATATAGGGGTCAGACTGCGTACATCCAATTTTCTCTTACTCCGCAATGGGCGAAAACCTTTGAGACATTGGAGTAATGTTATTGTTGTAAGGAGAGGGAAGTCCAACATTAAACTGTTAAATATATATTAGTAATTCGATAAGTATCTTGAAGTAGAGAGTTGAATAAAAAAAATCTTGCAAATAATTAATTACTATTTGGAAAAAAAAAAGAAGAAGAACTTGTTTTGCATGATTATTCCACAACTTGATGGAATAAATAAAGTATTTAATAACATTAAGAAAAATTTCAGAAATCTTAATACATATTTTAAGAAATTAAATGTCTTTTTCTTACAAGTGGACTTGGTAAATATAAGCCAATTTGAGTTATAATATTCATTAAATGTTTCTCTCTTAAACAATATTTCATATTAAGAGAGGCTTTTTTTCTTGTTTTTTTCATGGTAGGGTCAAACTGCATATTTCTTTCGTATTATTTTATGTAATATTTTTAATTTGGCATAGTATTTAAGAAAAAAATTTAAAACTTATGGTAAAAAATCATTCTTAGATATTTATATGGCTTAAAATTATTTTATTAAAAAAATTAAAATTAAATTATTTTTAATTAGAGTAAGATAACGTTCTTTTTTATACGAATTAAAAAAAAAGTTGCCACCAAGATGGAGTAAAACAAAAGTATTTTTGGACAACATGATGACAAGTTGACAAGACAAATTGCAAAACATGTGTATGCTAAAATCTAATTTAACATAATGATACATAATTCTAAAGTAGATGAAGACTTCTATATGATTTATAATTATGTCAAAATTCACATTTACATTTTCTTTGAAGGTGTGTTATATATGATCCAGATAAACACGATGTATGAATAAGAGCGAAGTTAGGAATAAATATTTGATTCGATTAAATTTATAAGTGAATTTAATTCAGATTTTAAATTTGTGTTGAAAAATTCACTATTAATACCTAATCATATTATCAT
This sequence comes from Solanum sejunctum, assembly GCA_025642045.1. Lineage (NCBI taxonomy): Eukaryota > Viridiplantae > Streptophyta > Magnoliopsida > Solanales > Solanaceae > Solanum > Solanum sejunctum. The sequence continues at coordinate 18,220,140 of JAOTQJ010000002.1, read as the reverse complement.
TCTAGAACTCAAAATTTATAAAATTTAAATTTTGAAAATCTGTATGAGTGCTAAATAATGCAATGTACAATTATAGAAGTGAATAATGATGTAAAAAGTAAACTAAATTGCACTATTAGGTAGTGTGTACAAGTGAAATATATGCTAATATGAGACCAAGGAAATAATAAATCCTTTTACTTTCTTGAACAATCCCTTAAAATTGTGAGTAAATTTTAATAATTATATTGTGACTTGTTTTAATTGAACATATGAATGTATTGTAAAATATTTTATTAAGCATTTTAGATTTTAATTTTTAAAAAATTCTTGTGTATGTTCATAAGCATATACTAAGTAGTAAAGTACATAAAATATATCATCTTTTTTCAATTTTACACATCAAACTCAATTGGATCAGGCCTGAGATTTTACGATTTTTTGAGATTAATACGTATATTAGAGGTAGACATATTATTTGTGGTTCACTTATTAATGAAACAATCATAAGTAAGTTCTGACTTCAAAACGGTTTATAAATTCATTTGTTATGAATAATTCGTTTGTATATTTCGTTTGTCAATATACAAACATGGTAAGCATGTATAAAGTATGTATATATAGTTATAAATTTTTCATAATCTATACAAAAAAAAATATATCAACAAAGTATACACAAATAACTGATATTTATGATTTTTTTCATAACTTATATAAATCAAATGTATCAACTATTTGTACACAAATAACTAGGATATGCATATACAAATTCTAAATTTATATAATTGGGAACAGAATCATACAAATTCCAGAAACATTAATCAAATTGTAGCCGCTTTTAATAATTAACTGAAACTCTAGCTAAAGTACATAATAATCATCAAATATTTGCCATTTTGCATAATTTTTTTTAAATAAAAAATAAAAAATTAAAGCCCATCAGTGAAAGGCCTTAAACTATCTAAAAGCCCAAATAAAACACACATAAACTAGTGGGCTGCTTCTTTATAGAATTGTCTCTTGCTATAGTGTGCAACAACAAGTTAATAAGATGTTTTCACAATTAAAAAGAAATCTTGTAACATATAAATTAAGAACACAAATTTTATATTTTCTTATTTATTAAAATTTTATGTTGAACCAAATTATGTGACACAAATTGGAATTAAGGAAGAACTAAAGGTAGCATCATGACAAGATTTCGAAGCATTTGGCGAGCACCAATGAAGAACGCAAGTAAAGCTGAAGCTCAAGTAAATGATTCAACTACATAACTTTTTTAATTTCTTTTTCATTATTTCCATGGTCATACCTCGAGGCATGTCAACATCTGTACGATTGGAATGGTTCGTCAAACTCAATAAAATTTGATCCATCTTAATTTTCGTCGTTAAGATGGAGAACTGAACCAAGTATTCTCTTTTTTCATCCTCAACTGAATCATTATTCGCGACTAAGACCTGTTTCCTATCTATCTATGATCTTCAACTAGATATGCTCCTTTGTCTGCGTTTGAGAGAGAGAATGTGAGGTATAGCTATTTTATCTGTCTAAAGTCGTGTAAACCTTATCAAATACAACAACAACAATAACAACAACATACCCCAGTGCCTCAAAAGGCTCCCGCTCATTGCGGGGTGAGGGAGGGTCGGATGTACACAGCCTAACCCCTATGTTTAAAAACATAAAGCGGTTGTTTTCAGAATAAACCTTATCAAATGAATTCACAAATAAAACGATGATTTTAATTTTAAATTAAAGTTTAAACAAAATCACTAGACGATGAGTTCATTATTTTCGTCTATATCTTAGCAAATATCTCATAGAATCTCATAATGTTTAATTTATTGACATGACTATTCAACACCATGCTTGTACATTTATTGCTTAAAATTAGTATTCTTCAAATATGCTACTATTATGTCTTTGCCCAAACAGTACTGTACCCATAAATCCTGGAACTTTTTTGACTTTTACCTAATTGGTTTTACATAAAAATATTTTTCTTTTCCTATCAAATATATTCATAAGGTATATCGCATTTTTAACGTGTCTATCGACTCCATATAGATCCATTCTGCATAAATTATTAAGTTCTTTTATTTTTTATTTAAATTTAATATGAAAAGTAAAATTTATATGTTTTTTTCCCATTTTTAGCTAATTAACATATCTTAATTAGCAATCAGTACCGCCCCACTTATCTCTCTATCCCGCTCCGCCTCATTACCATTTGTATTGAAGCTCCAGATAAATTTGAATCGCGCATTATAGAACTCTTTCGATGATGACACTTCTAACATATTTTTTTTCATATCAAAAGCTTGAAATCGAGACCTCTTAATTAATAGATTAGCACTCATGATGAAAAAGACTAAATAGTGTACAGAAACTACAAGTTCAGTTACCTAAAGCTGCTTTCAAGTTAGGCAAAAAGAATGAAAAATAAAAAATTGAAAGAGAAGCTAATATATATATAATCATAATGAATCAATTCTTTCCGACAAAATGCCAAAAGGTTGTCTCGTGTTGATTTATCAGATGATCACTTAATTAATAGTTATAATTTTTTTAAAAAAAAATCTTGATTTTAATTTTTTTGAACAAAGAAAGTATCTTTAGGTGATAATAGTTATTTTTAATTCTATAAAAAAATTATATTATTTATGCACATGAATTAATGATCAAGTTGTTCTTGCAATATTGTACTCTTAGTGAAAAATAATTTTTTCATTTTTGAATCACCATTTAATTATAATCATCAACAGTATAATTAAATGATTTCATAAATACGTAGTTCAAATGTTAGGTGGACATTAATGAATTTGTCTTCTTCTTTGATGACCGCAATTCCATAGAAAGATATTACGATTCTTGAACATTTTTCATATTGATTTAGATTAGTGGTATTTCTTGGTCATATTATTTTTGTTGAATGCATTGCGAATGATATTAAGAAAATCGCGAAGGATGAGAATTTTGAATTTTTTATTTGACTTGACAATCCTTTATTTTTTGAGTTGGATTTTATTATGTGAGTTTTACTATAATAAATAAAGAATTTTGCTATAATTATTTAGCAATAATAATATAATTGTCATTATATTATTTAGTAACAATAATAGAATATGAATATTTATAACAAATACCATATATAAATGTCATTAATGACTTTAACAACTGTGAATATAATGAATTTAAATCAAGTTGTGCTAATTGTTTTTACGGTAATCTCAGTTATTGTAACTAAATCTTTCTTTTATTGCATTAGTTAGGCTTAAAGTCTAATTTTATATGATATCAAAGCTAGATTCAAATTCATATGGTAATTTAGATTCGAATAATAAGGAATATTTTAACGCGAAACATGTAGAATTAGACTTTAAACCTAACTCGCACAGCAAAATCTAGCTCAATAAAGAAAAAATTATCGAAACCTTATGAAGAGTCTAAGGATCTCGTCCTTCACGGATGTATTTTCCATCTACTCATCAACATTGAAGTTAGTGCCATATTGCATCTCTTTACCTAAACCATAACTGCAGTTATAAATCTTCCAAACAAATTAGTGTTTCTATTATTATTATTTTTTTTCAAAAAAAGACATTGTAGTGAATTGAATCTGAAAAACTCAGTTAAAGTACAAAATATAGAGGAAAAAAGAGTGTTCATTATGGTTAAATAGTAAGAAGAAGATAGAGAGGTCACCCAAAAGTTATGTCCTTAGCAATTGTCACATTTGCATTGTTTTGTCACATCAAAGTTGGTAAATAGGAAGTGACCATCTACCACTCCTTTAATAAATGTTACAACAATCAATAGGGCAAATCAATCCATCCGAACTAGTCCATACAGATTTTAAAATTTTACGAAGCAAGTTGAATTGATCTATTATTTTTGAAGATTAGAAAATAGTCAGTCTAATTCAGAACTACATGGCTACGAGCCACATTGGACCAGTTCAAATATTTATGAGAAAATTTCATAAATGGTCTAATTATGCTTTATAATTATAGTTTAGGTAATATATTTTGTAACTATAATTATAGCAACATTTATATAATTCATTATATAATTCATAATTTTTGTATAACATTTGTATTGAGTGAGGAAGAGAGGGGCTTTGTATAGACAGACACTCTTGAGCCATGTTCGTCACCTTAGACTTAATATTTTTCAGTTCAATCTATTGATTGGTTCTAGCTCTAAAGAACATATACATGGAGTTACATCGACTTGACTAAACGATTAGGTATACCACTCCGAAGATCATCCTCTCAGCTTGAGCTGAGGAGTGATAAAGAAAATCAAAGATATAGTGATAGTTTTCGCTATACTATTTACATTGTTTGTGTATTTTCCTATACAATTTGATTCTCGCATAATCTTGTATAAATCTCATGAATTATACAAAATTCAAATCATAATTATAACTATATGTTTGTTGTGAGCCGTAATTTTCTATATTTTGGATTTTTAGTGTGAACTCCCACTTAATAATTGCTTTTTTAAATGCTCTTTATAATGAATTATTTCTCCAACAACACAAATGCCTTATTTTATGGGGTAATGAATAATGGCCAATAGTTAATTTTACACTAAGTTGAAGATATTTTTATTTTTTATTTTTGACAACATGTATCATAATGCAATTTTAGTGATACTTCAAGTGAGTGTGCATAAAGGCATAACAGACTAGTCATAAAAGTAGTATATATAGGAGACTTTTCCTATTTGTCACTAGACTATACTTTATTTTTGAAATCCAAAAATATTCTGTCTAAACAAAAATGTAAATTCTATGATGTGCTTCATCATTTAGTTCCATGTGATCCATGTTAGTACATCACAAGAGTATCATAGAATACACCTACCATGTTGCTAATAGGGATGCGGAGTTGTCAGAATTTAAAGTTTATTACATGTGAAAAAAATATTAAATTCACATGATCGAATGATAACGTATAAACTTGTTTGTCCCTAAATCTTTCATAATAAGCACACATGTTGTCTCTTCTCTTTCGAGATTGCCTTGTATCGGTGTAACGATTAAATTATCTAAAGCAAAAAGAACAAACAATAATAATATACCTAGTAGAATCCCACAAGTGAAGTTTGGGTAGGACAAAATGTACGCAAATCCTATCACTATCTCATAGAGATTGAGATGTTATTTTAGGAAGACTCTCATCTAAAAATATCAGACTCTAAAAACAGAAGATATTGGACCTCACTGTTGTTTGAAAAATCATTTATCATTTTCATTTGCCTATTTGGATTATCATCTTAGGTCCACTCAAAGAAATTTAAGTATGGTGGACTTGGTTATCATTAAAAGTTTGTCATGAAAAAAAAGTAAGAAGTCAAAGGGGTTAATAAGAAAGTGGATTTTCCAATTGGGTGGCCTTTAATTTGATTTAACATAACATACTCCTATGGGCTATGTCTCCCCCAAAAAGTAAGCATAGCCAACAAATAAGTCCATAAACCAATTGGATGGCCTTTGTCTATGTCAATTAAAATTACTCTTAACATATGTGCAAATGTTCATTAGGAAACTTTATTTGGATATATATTCAATAATTCTTCGTCAAAATAAGTTTCACATGGCTCATCACTATAATTTATGAAACTTCTCTACGAATTAACTTCCTACTGTCCTACTGTCATGATTCACGATCAATTTTTGAGATTCACTATATGTCATCCTCATGGCTAAGTATTTATGGTCACCGAAGCCTAGTTCTAGCTTCATCTTGCGCACGTGCACGTTCAAGCTATGTCTAACATGGTAAAGACGATAAACTGATCGAGCCCCAACACTCTCATTTCGTTATTTCCATATTCATCTTGTCAAACCACTTGCTTTGATGAACTAATGGAACAGAAACACTCTTATAACATGATCATGTGATCGATATTGTCCGTTGAGAAGAATATGACTTTTTTCAAAAATTCTCACATCATATAAGTATATTCCTATCTTACCTGAGTTTCATAATCTTTTCAATTATCAATATAAACTTTATTCCATACATTAAAAAATTATTAACCTACTATTCTACACTAAATTAATATTCCAGATTTATTTCAAGAAAATTTATCAAATGGAACCTAATCAATGCATCACTTTAAATATCTTTATTGTCCCCCTTATTTCTTACTTTTTGGGGCTGGCAATTCATTTTCTAAATTTGCAGTTTGTCCCCTCTTTTCAAGACTTATTTATAATTATAAAATCTAAATTATTTTTTTAATCATATAATTACTTATAAATCCAAAAACAATTGTACTACAAAATTACTCCTTTCCCTATTTGGAAATTTAAGACTTTGCAATCATTATATTCTTAAAATATCATGTGGTCAAAGATCATGAAAATGGCAGTAATTTTTTTTTTTACCCTTTTTCCCCTTTTAGGAAATTCTGCTGGAGTAAAAAATGAATCTAAAAAAGATACTTTTGAAATCTTTAGTATTAGTTTAAAACATACATTAATTAATCAATTTGTTTCTCCACTAATTGGTTTACCACTTGTCATCTTTTTTTATTACTTGATTGACCTCAGCTAGAATTTGTGACACATATAATGAACATAAAATATTTGGAAAAGTTTACTTGAATTTAATGTATGTATCAAATTAATAAATGGACTGTGAAAAAATTAATAATAATGTTCTCTCTATGTTAAATTAGTTAAATTTTTCGGGCTTTTTTCAATATTCAATATACTCTTTTCGTCTATATTTACTAGTCTACTATATTATTTTAGTATGTTTAACAATACTTGTCCAATTTATGAATTCAAGAGATAATTTTATGTTTAGTTTCTAATTTACCTTTATCATTAATTATAGTTATTTTATATTATATTTTTTAGGACAATCTATTTATTATATTCAAAGAGTGGTTTAATAAAATTATTCTTATCAGTTACTACTTCTTAATCCCTGTGGTAAGTCAATAAAGGACAAGTAAAGATGGACGAAGAAAGTAGTTGAATTGTTCAAAGTTCAAAATAAATATTTGACACTTTTTTCATACTTATCTTTTTATTTATTGAATTAAGTTTTATATTTCATAAAAGATAAATTATACTATATTTTTATGACTCCACAAAAGACATTAATAAAAATTATGATTTAAATTTTGTGTTTGAATATGTGCAATGACATAAATAGAAATTTTATTGAGAGTATTCAAAATTTTAGTACGTATCTCAAAAAGGATGTTTTAATCTATATACGTTAATACATATCATTTTTAATATAAATAATATAATTTTTTAACATAGAATGTTCTAAACAGTATTCTTTCTGAGATGAACTAAAAAAAAACATTTAAATTGAAACAAACTTAGTATCATATTTTAATACAAAAATATTTGGAAAATTTAATGTGAAGGGTTAGTTGATGACTTATTTTGTCAAACCCTATTTTAATTTGTCAGATTCATGGTCTCCATTGTCAAGCCAACTCAAATTGGCCTACCCTTTCTTTCTAACTAGAAAAAAATATATAATGTGTCTCCTCCATCTAAAGGTTGAAAAAGAAAGAGATTTATTATATTCTTAATTAGTCTCTCCATTTATAAGATTTTTTTTAATATTATGTTTTAAAAAAAATTGCAACAAAAAACACACATTATATGAGGCCAAAATAGAGACGATTTAGAATTTAATATTTATAGTTTTTTATATAAAAATAATATATTTAATAAAAATTCTTATAGCAATCTCAAATTAATACTTATATTTTGATACATTTCATATATTTTTATTTTGAGATCACAAAATTAAAAGGCGTCTGTATTTTCTAAAATCTCATGTTAAGTTGAACAAAAAAGAAGTAGTAATAAATATTTATTTTTCTCATAATTTATGTAATTTTTTTAGTCGATTTTTTTAAAAAAGAACATATGTTTTATTTAATTCTGATAATTTAATTTTAAAACACTTATTTTATTAAATTAAATTAATGTAATTAGAAGAAAGGAAGGGGGAGATATATGTATGATGAAATGACAATTCAAATGTCAAATCAGAGGATGTCAAATCATTAGACAGTATGTGATATGTTGTCAATCACTGCCTATTTATTTTCTCTCTTTTGTATTTATTTATCGTATTTTCCATATATTCATTGCTCTAAATAAATTAATCATAAACCCTTAATAGAGGTTTCGAATTCGAGCTCTGAGAATAAATTTTTTTTTATTAAGGTTCATCTTCAAATAAGCTTTGCAGTGTGTGATGCAAATTTAATCGGGGCTCCACGTGCTCTGAACATCAGATGAGAAACAAAAAAAAATATGCATTTGAATATACCATCCCATAATTTATATTTTGAAAAAAAAATTATGAGGTTAAGTCTATATAGTTTTTTATAAGAATATTAAAGGGATGATAAAATATTCACGAAATATGAATATGACCATAGAGTTACTAATGATAATGACTATATTCAATATAATTAAAGACTATCATTCATATTTAATTCTCTTGTTGAGTTAAAGTTTGATCAATAAATGTATTATCTTTTTAAAGTAGCTTTGCTAGTATGCATGATACTTTTGTTAGAAATTTTTGTTTATTTGATTAGATAGTATGAAAAGTAATGGATAAATTTTAATAATTTTTAAGATTAAAGGAAATTTTTATGTTCATGAGAAAAATTATAATTATATATTTATATAATTTCAAAAAATAAAATTAAATATATTAAATTCAAATGAGTTCGATATTATACCTATTCATTCGGCTTTTAATAACCTTCGCAAGTCTACATATAACTCAATCTCTTTAAAATTATTTGTCGATAATTTAACAGATAAAATATATTACATAATCTAGGCAAGTAGATTAAAATTAACATTAAAATTATAGGTTTGTAGCACCCTATTATTATTAATAATGCATGAACAACCTAGTAGCTAGCTAGCTAACAGTGAGTAAATTTAATTAAATTAGACTACATTTTCCAAGGGATTTCACTAAATTAAACATCTTCCCAAGAAATATCTAGTTTCTTCGTCTCATTTTAGCTGTCATGCATATTTAAAAATAATTATTTCAAAATAATTGAGAAGTTTAATTATCTTTTTTCATTTTGTTCTTGGCATTAATTATTTTTAGAATTAAAAAACACATATATAAATAAAATTTTAAGTATTAATAAGAAATATATTAGTTAAACAATACACCAAAGAAAATGCTAACAAAAAAGTAAAAAAATCAAAAAATCTTTTTATACAATATTTTAATATAACAAATTAGTAAATTTATCAAATCTGCTAGTTCAAATTTACATCGCATATACGATCTACACTATTGGGCTAAACTATTGGTGCAAATTAAGGAGTGCTCGTTAACCATTAGTAGTTAATCTTTCACTTAAATTTTAATTGATAGTCAAAAAATACATTATTATATGATTATTGCGTGATTAAGATTTTTATCAAGAGGTAAATAAAAAGATATGAATTAAAAAATACAAATAACATTACCCCAATGTCTCAAAGACTTCCACCCATTGCGGGGTAAGGGGAGGTCGGATGTACACAACCTGACCCCTATGTTTAAAAATATAGCGCGACTGTTTTCGGATGACCCATGATGAGCATCGAAAGTTGCATTGACTAACTACTTCCTTCACAATTGAAAGAAACACAGACAGTTTAAAGAGTTATTTTTTTTTATTGCATCATACCTAAAATCAAAAAATAAAAAGCAAAAAATATTTCTTTCTCCTTGCTTAACCATTCTACATAGTGCCCTACCATAATTAGAAAGTGAAAAAAAAGATTGATAACATAGTCATGTTCACACTTCAACATGTTTTTTTTTTTTAAAAAAAGATTATGTAAATACATTATACACAGACACACTTTTAATGATATAATTAAGTAATATTGAATGATTTTATTAAGTAAAATAAATATTATTAATATTGATTAATTTTAAGTTGTAATGACTAAATTAAATGACTTTAAATGTTACTTCAAAATAAATCATATATATATATATATCATTCATTTATCTTTTTGTGCGAATTTAATATGAAAAGGTCTATTAAAATATTCTTAACTAAAGTATTTTTTTCATCATTGATTGCCATTTTTTTTACGCAAAATAGTTATAAAATATATATATAAATATTACTGACTCTTGAAATTAAATAACAAAGCTATAATTGAACTGTATGAATCTAAAACTAAAAATTATAATTAAAACGAATTTCATAGGGCCAATTATGTAAAAGTAGAACAAAAGAAATAATTATATAATATAAGAATATATATATATATATATATATATATATATATATATATATATATATATAACACATGTTACTTCTCCGCCATTAATTATCACGTTTCATGTAGGAAACAAATAGCATGTAGAGTTGGCTATACAAGTAAATTAGATTCTCTAGGCCCTAGAAATGAAGAAATTATTCCGCTTTGTAATAATTTCTACTGTATTAATAATTTAAGTTGTGGTAATTAGATAAGTATATAATATGTATTATATTATATTATTACAGTTTAAAAAAATTATAATTTATAGTTATATTTAAGGTTTTATTATTATTTTCTCTCTCCTCTCTTCTTCTCTCTCGTCTCTCTTTATTCTTTCTGCAATCTCTTGTCAAATATACAAATAAATATGTATACTGTTTGTATATATATGTACAATTATTTAACAAATACACACATTTAATTCAATAGATATACATATATAATTCGCCTCTCTTAATTCTCTACCCTCTCTCACCAACCTCTCTCCTCCCTCTCTTGATATCACTTGCTCTCTCCTTCCCTCCTAATCTCGTTTGCTAGATATATGCATATCAGTTACACAGATATAATTATCTAATAGATATATATATATAATTTGACAGATATATCGTTCGCCTCTCTCTCGATTTCATTCGTCGCTCTTCTTTCTATTTCAATTTCGCTCATCTCTCACCTGTAACTATAAATTATAATTTTAATGAACTATAATAATCTTTAGGTTAGAATATTACACCACCACACTTCATCTTGGTAAGAAAAATGAAGATTAAATTAGTACTCCTTCCTATCACATTAATCTTTTCCTTATAACTCCTCCTTAAATTATTACATACATATTTTTCTCTTTATCTTACTACATATTTTTTTTAAATACCTCAGCCGTCCATAACACCCCCCCCCCTTTCAACCCACACAAAAAAATAAATATCTATCCACATAAGAAAACAGAAACTCCAATCACTACTAACAAATAGTCTACTTCTTTCATCATCTTATACTAGAAAAAAAAAATCATCTTTCACTATGTGAATTAAAATCCACCAAATTTTATTTTTCCTCACCAACATGAGTCTTGAAGATTCCTTAAAAACTCTCTCTTCAGATTATCTAAGTCTCCTCATCAATGGTCATCAAGCTTTTAGTGATGTCACTTTCAGTGTTGAAGGCCGTTTAGTACATGCTCATAGATGTATCTTAGCTGCTAGAAGCCTCTTCTTTCGAAAGTTCTTCTGCGGGCCTGATTCGCCTGGTTCTGATGGCCCAGACCCTTTCACGGGCTTTGGAAGCCCGCGGAGTATCGCGGGTTCACAGGTAGTGATACCTGTGAACTCGGTAGGGTATGAGGTGTTTTTGTTGATGTTGCAATTTTTGTATAGTGGACAAGTTTCAATTTTGCCACAAAAACATGAACCAAGGCCTAATTG
>JAOTQJ010000002.1:18185229-18201787 GCA_025642045.1 Solanum sejunctum | reverse complement strand
GGATGCTATGCACAGATAGCAGGTGCAGATGAACCCACCACCTTCAATTCAACACATACAAGACCATTTCTTCATTAGTATGTGCCATCCTTATGTGGGTATCTATGTTAATTTTAGTACTCACAAAGGAGTAATTATTGTACACACAGACACTTGACTGACCATTTCTCTATTTGTGCATCTCATATTAGTGCGTATTTATGTGTTAATTTCACACTCAATGTCACAAACAAGTAGCAAGTACAGTAGCACTCCTCATCCACTATTTAATCCTTAATATGTCTCCATCTAAAATAATGCCAAGAACAACTCAAGAGTCACTCTTGACAGGGTGATAAGGATTCAAGCAACAAAAACACATCCAATGTAATCGCACGTATGGGGTCTAGTAGGGTAAGATGTATGCCAACCTTACTTCTACCTTTGCGTGATTGAGAGTTTTTTCCTATAAACCCTCGACTCAAAAGAAACGTTACTAATGAAGGAAAGTAAGAAAGAGAAAGAGACAACATAAAACAAAAAATGTTCAAAACAAGTGTAATGACAACTATGAGTACACACTGGGAAAAGGGGACAACGAGATAACCAAAATCATATTACTAGAAATACGACAACACTCAACTAGCTACTAACCTCTAAACCTAATCCTCGACCCCCATATCTTCCGTCATGTCCTCAATCACTAAAATTATATCATATCTTATCTAATCACCTCCCCCTCAATTCTTCTCCTAACTCCTGCTACAATCAGCCTCCTCATCCAAGCACACCAAACTCATAAACTAGAAGAATTTGGCAAAAGATTGTAACTTTATAACTTCCCATCCCAAGAATCGACAACTCAACATACACTCAACCCGTGGCTTTAGGGCCAAAAAGAAACACCAAATTCAGTAATGAAAACATACACAAAACAGAAATACATAAATTCGACGGATTAAACGAAGAACCAAAGGCAGAAGAATACATACATATTACATACAGAAAACAGACAAACCAGATCTGATGAAGGCCATGAAAAATGCTGTTTTGATTTTGAGAAGCACCGGTATTTACCAATAGCACATTTGGGATTAATTTTTCAAAAAATTTTTGTTGCTAAATATTTTATACTAATTGTTACTATTTACCTATTTTTGAATTTTTATTGTTGATGTAATTATAAATAATTCAATTTATAATTATTTTTTTATTTCTTAACGAATTAACTATGTTTTAATATTTATTTTATAAGATTACTTTAAATTCTTTGAGACGTTTTTGTCTATTTTCGACTCAAAGTTGAAGGATATAAATGTAGTTAGAGTTAAATCAAAAGACACGTTCATATATTATGTTATAAAAAAATATGAAATAGGTTTAAGTTATGTATATGATTGACAAAGTAAATAAACGTTGTAATCATTAGTATATAAATTTTTAACAAGTTTATGTTCATGTTTATTTTAAATGATTTTGAATTCGAGCTCTCAAAAAAGGATATTCTTTTAGTCGTAACATTGTCCAATAATAAAACTTGATATCTCAAGTACAAATATTTTAAAAAAAATGCCTAAAAAAGTATATATGAGGCTAGTTTGGACCTCTGAAAATAATAAAAATATTTAGAGTGCTACTTCAAAAAATGAGACTCATGTCGAGTTTGAACTCATTGAGAGAATGCCACCCTCCCAAAATGAGCTCAAAATCAAATTTAGTTAATTCTCCGTGTGACTCGGAGATAACAAGTTCAAGATTTAAAAATAATTTTAAGTAGAAAGATAAAGTAAAATTACATATGATTCGTAATTAGACTTTTCTTCAAACTATATTCATAACGACAGTATTAGTGTACCGCACTTCTTTTATACCGGATGGAAAATATAAAACAAAATAAAATCAGGATAAATGGTTTCATATTCCCGCTCTCCCACAGTTCAACTTTTTCATTTCAAATTCTCTCCTTATTTCTTCTTCTCTGTGCTGCCGAAGCTTTTGCTGATTCAATCCGATCTAGGAAGTTTACACCATTGTTTTCTGTAGGAATTCTTCGAATCTTTCACCCCATTTATCTAAAATGGCTCCACCTTTCATATTTCCCCAAAATTTACACTCTTTGGAAGAGGAAGAGTCCGATAGCAATCGTCTCTCAGTTCAAAATCCGACTTCATTGAGCAATCTCCGTCCTTCTGAACTGGAAGAATTTGTCAAAGGTTAGTTCTTTCCCGGGCTTGAGTTTCTGCTGAAAGATCAATTTTCCCTAATTTTTAGTTTTATTCATTCGCTTTTGGAAGTTTCCAACTTGGTGCTCTTCAATTTTTCATAAGGGGTGCTTCTTATTTTTCTCGATTTCTCTATCTGGGTTCTCATTCTTTTTCGATTCTGGCATCTGGGGGTTCTCTAAAATTTTCAATTCAAACAGGTGTCTCCTTCGACCTATCGGATAAAGAGCTTTTCTGTGTGGAGGAACAGGATGTGTTTGATCGTGTGTATTCACTGGTGAAGGAGTTTGCTTGCCTTACCCCCGGCTGTAAGCTCAATTTGGTGGAGTCTCTTAGGTCCAATCTCAGTGTTCTGCTCCCTACTGTGGATTCCCTTTTGAGGGTGTCTCAAAATAAGGATGGAAATGCTGATGATGAGAAGAATGATAGCGAGGAGGATGAGTGTTCGCTTGCTGATCGAGTTGCATCATATCGAAATGCTTTCAAAATATACACTTTCTTCCTCATTCATATTGTGCTCATTGAGGAGTCTAAATCGAGTTCTAACAACAGTACAAAAGTAAATTCCTATATTTATCTGATACAGTGCATGTGTGTGATGCATGTGGTATATTCCTGAGGAGTGCAGTTTCATGAATTGCTTTATAATGAATTTACTGTTTTTGGTCAATGCAACTGCATATATGAATGTTTCTTCTTGCTAGTAATGGAGTATTGTAATCCTGTGTGTATAGTTGATGCTAAAAATGATCAAAGGCTGTTACTCCATCCATTTTAATTTGTTTGTCTAGTTTGGCTTGATATGGAGTTTAAAAAAGTAAATAGCATTTTTGAATTTTGTAATCTTAAACTAATGATGTATACTGCACAAAAATATCCTTTAATATTGTGGTCTCAAACATGCCATGTAATGATCTCAGGTGGAGTTTCAAGGGATTCTAGAGAATTTGAATTTAGTTGATTTTATGATGTTCTTGTGCATATTTATTTCCGTTATAGCTCTTCTTGAAAGTATATTTCCTTTTTGTATCATATTGAAATTTCAAGGGCAACTAAGAGTACTTTTGGTTGGCCTTAGGTAGTTGCTAGTAGTCGAAAGAAGCAACTTGTTAGTGCGTGGAATTGGGAGCCACAAAGAGCAAGGATACTTAATTCAGTTGCAAATTCATTAGAGATCAACCTCTCGTTGCTCTTTGGATCATCAGACCCTGATGAAAATTACTTGTCCTTCATTGTGATGTAAGGTTTTTTCTTTTCTTGTTGAGCTGATTATCTTTTTAGTGGATCAAAATAATAACTCAATTTGATGATGTGGTTTGCTGTAGAAATGCTTTTTCGGTGTTTGAGAATCCGGCAATCTTAAAAGATTCAGAGACAAAAGATGCCTTGGCTCGCATAATTGGGACATGTGCTACCAAATACCACTATGCTGCACAATCATGTGCGTCAATTTTGCACATGGTTCACAAATATGATTTTGCAGTTTCCCATTTGGCTGATGCAGTTGCTTGGGCTGAAAAGAAGTATGCTGATGGCAGCATGGCTTCTTCTCTTATCAGAGAGATAGGAAGGACAGCCCCTAAAGATTATGTGAAGGATACAGTAGGGGCTGAAAATGTTGGGCGCTTTCTTGTAGAGCTCGCTAATAGAATGCCTAAGTTGGTCTCAACAAATATTGGCTTATTAATCCCACATTTTGGAGGTGAATCTTACAAGATGAGAAATGCTCTTGTTGGGGTTTTGGGTAAGTTGGTCATGAAGGCTTTTGATGACAGTGAAGTTGAAGTGAGTTCTAAGTCGATTCGTCTCCGAACCAAGCAGGCCATGTTGGAAATCTTATTGGAACGTTGTAGGGATGTATCAGCCTATACAAGGAGTCGAGTGCTTCAGGTCTGGGCTGAATTATGTGAAGAACATTCAGTTTCAATTGGCCTGTGGAATGAGGTTGCAGAAGTAGCGGCTGGGAGGTTAGAGGATAAGAGTGCAATTGTCAGGAAATCTGCTCTGAATTTACTTATTATGATGTTGCAGCACAATCCCTTTGGCCCCCAGCTTCGAGCAGCCTCTTTTGAAGCAACCTTAGAACAATACAAGAAAAAGTTAGATGACCTAGGACCAAAGGCTCAGCCAACAAGTGTTTTGGATGAAGTGTCTTCCTGTGATGAAAGTAGCAATGAAGATGGAGAGGTCCTTAATGTGGGTGAAGTGATGAACAAAGAACGAGATGACAGTCTGACAGACAGCTGCTTGCCTCATGAAGAAGATTGGATAGGCCAGAGGGATGATTCTGTGCCAGATTTTGGGAATTTGGAGCAAACAAGGACCTTGGTTGCATCGCTGGAGGCAGGCTTGAGATTTTCCAATTGTGTGTCTGCCACAATGCCAACCCTTGTCCAATTATTGGCTTCATCTTCTGCCACAGATGTGGAGAACACAATTCTTCTACTGATGAGATGCAGACAGTTCCAAATAGATGGTTCAGAAGCCTGCCTCCGGAAAATGTTACCACTGGTAATGTTAACTTTGTATAATCGGAGCAACAACTGATTTTGAGATGCTTTTATTAATGAGGATTTATTAAACATTTTGCCCTAATAAAGCACATCTGCAGGTATTTTCACAAGACAAAGCAATTTATGAAGCTGTTGAGAATGCTTTCATTACAATATACGTAAGGAAGAACCCAGAGGAAACTGCTAAGAATCTCTTGAATCTTGCCATCGATTCAAATATTGGAGATCTTGCTTCACTGGAGTTCCTAATTGGAGCCTTAATGTCCAAGGGAGACTTAACGAGTACCACAGTATGTAATCTATAAAAGTTCCAATTGTTTTTTCTTCTGAATTGCTAAAGAAGAGATCTAGTGATGCATAACTCAAGAAGTTATAAATCTTGTTTTTGAAGCATGGCAGAATGGTTGAATTTATTTCTTTGAGGAGCTCATGGTGGAGAGGACGTGTCATAGTTAATTCATTTAATTATATTTAGGAAATGATTATCAGATGTTTATTTTGGTACTGGGTGATGTCTTCTGATTAAGTAGCCTTTGAGATTGTTGTTAAGCGTGAGATAGAGAGACATGGGCTCAGTGTTACAATGTGCATTTTATTTGAAACACCGTAGCGAGTCTGAGGATAATCATTATATCAGATAAAAAGTGTAATTTATCCTTCAATCCAGATTGGACCTCTAAGTGGTTATTTCAAACAGTTAAACCAACGTCCTTTGCAGATTTGCTGGAATGATTATGTCTTTTGTGGTAATATGGGATAATTTGACTGTCTAGCAAATTCAGGATTTGAGAAGAAGGAATCATTTTTCATATAATTTGAGACTTGATACTGATATCGAGTTCGGATCATCTAACAATTTGACAAAGACTTGATGAGGATTAAAGGCTTTGTAAATTTATTGTGTTAACAACATGACAAAAATGGCAAAGTGAGTCATCATTTTCCATTCATAAGAGGCGCTTTTAATGTTTTTTTTCCTTCAAAAAAAAAAAAAGAAAACATGGTGCTAAAAGCTTAATATCTCTGGCATGAATTGAAGATGATACTCTGTTGGCTTCAATAAGCTCTATTGCCTTTGGTCAACTCATGTTGACTTAATGTAAATTCACCCATTGTCATAACAAATGGATCAGCTTACTTGTCTGATGCCTCACTCATCTATCTCTTTTTCTTAAAGCTTAAGGGAAAATTTTGATAGTGATTCTTTTGATATTGCAGTTGTCAGCATTATGGGATTTCTTCTGTTTTAATATTGCTGGAACAACTGCACAGCAAAGTCGTGGTGCTTTATCTATTTTATGCATGGCAGCAAAAACATCAAATTCTGTTCTCAGCTCTCACTTACAAGACATTATTGACATAGGCTTTGGGCGTTGGGCAAAAGTTGAACCTTTACTTGCTAGGACAGCATGCCTTGCTCTTCAGAGGCTGTCTGAAGAGGATAAGAAAAAATTGTTATCTACTAATGGCACTCGAGTGTTTAGTATCTTAGAAAGCTTAGTTACTGGATTTTGGCTTCCTGAACATATATGGTATGCTGCTGCAGATAGAGCAATAGCTACTATTTATGCTATCCAACCGTACCCTGACAAAATGGCTGCTGAGCTGGTGAAGAAATCTCTTAGTTCTGTATTTGATTGCACTGGAAGGGATGAGCTACAAAATGGTGGCTCCAACACGCTAAGCACAGTTCAAGTAACAAAGCTCAGCAGGCTTCTTTTTGTTGTAAGCCATGTAGCTTTGAATCAATTAGTTTACATTGAGTCTTGGATCCGCAAGATTCAGAAAGATAAAGCAAAGAGAGAGAAAATGATTATGGAGGATAAGGGCGATTGCACAGATAATACTGGTCCAGATAAGGTGATAAGGATCTTGAGGCACATTGATCATTGTGATGAAATCTGCGCCCATTTTAAACTTCAAATGCTTTATAATATTTTTTCTTCTTTTTGCCAGGAAAATGGTATCAATGCAGAGCTAGGCCTAGCAGCTTCTGAAGATGCATTTCTCGATACACTATCTGAAAGAGCTGAGAAAGAAATTGTATCTGGCCGTTCCTGTGAAAGAAACTTGATTGGCCATTGCGCACCTTTTCTTTCTAAACTCTGTAGGAATTACAGTTTGATGCAGAAGGTGATTGTTACCCCTATGCTATCTATGTTTTTTTCTTTCAAGCACCAGAACTATACCAATACCTTTTGACTTTTGTTTTAACTCACTTGAATCTCCATAATCAGATGGACCAGTATGAACTTGAAAGATAGTTTCACTACTGTGAATGATGCACTTTTGTTTCAGGTCAAGTTAATAGTTTTTAGTTGCTTCAGAGTTCAAATGTGAAATGTTTGTTTCGTGTTTTATTGATATGTTACTTGGATGCTGTGGCTCTAGACTTTTATCATCAAAGAAAATAGAACCTTTCAAACTTCTATTAGTATGCCCAATCAGTAGTCTCAATCCAACATAATTTAATGGACACTGACATATCTTCTGTATCTCTTCCAGTACCCTGAACTACAAGCATCTGGAATGCTTGCATTATGCCGATTTATGATAATTGATGCTGACTTCTGGTTAGCCTTTTTCGCAATTCCTCTTTTCTTGTTTTGTTACTGAAGTTTTTGTAAAATGTTCTAAACATGTGTCTATGTTACTTCCTAGTAATGCAAATCTCCAGCTTCTTTTCACGGTTGTGGAGAATGCCCCATCTGAAACTGTTCGATCAAATTGCACTGTTGCTCTTGGAGATCTGGCAGTTCGTTTTCCTAATCTGTTAGAGCCATGGACAGAGCATATGTATGCACGATTAAGAGATCCATCAGTTTCTGTGCGGAAGAATGCTGTATTGGTTCTTTCTCATCTGATACTGAATGACATGATGAAGGTTTGTCTGATTTATCAAACACTTAAACTTAGCTTCCTTGTGGTAGATTTTTATCATCTTCATTGTGTGTATCATTATTAGGTGAAAGGTTATATCAATGAAATGGCCATCTGTTTGGAAGATGAAGATGAAAGAATCGCAAATCTTGCCAAACTTTTCTTTCATGAGTTGTCAAAGAAAGGTAGTACATCTACCCAACTTTTCTTTTATCGGTTGCTAATAAAGAAGTTCATCTATCTAATCTGTTTCTCATCGTTCTACTGTTGGGCTTCTTTCTTCTATTGTTGCGTGTTTCTTTGTGTAGACACATCACATAATACTTCTCTTTTCCCTTTACACTTAACGTTTACAGGGAACAATCCAGTTTATAACTTACTTCCAGATATCCTTGGCAAGTTATCTAGCCAGAACTTGAAGGAAGAATCATTCTGCAACATCATGCAATTTTTAATTGCTTCAATTAAGAAGGTACCATTAATAATTTGACATGATTATTTGGGCTATTTCTATAGGATTGATTGAAATGTTTATTTGTATTTTTAGGACAAGCAAATGGAAGCTCTTGTCGAGAAGCTTTGCAATAGATTCTGCGGAGTTACTGGTATGGAATTTGAAAGTTGTTTTGATGTGTCTCCCTGTTGAATTTGTGTACTCTGATCTAACTATAAATTGTCAACTATAGATCAATGAATTAGAAGAAGAGAGAAAATGTATTGGGTACTTGTGGTTTGCATTTTTCAAGGATATTTGTTCTCTAAGTTCACACAATGATAAATTTAAGAAGTTAGTCAGAATTAGTCCATTTCCGCCATGGTTTTGGTCCTGATTACATATACTTGCTTGAGACCATATGTGAAAACATGGATGTCTCTCTCCCTCTTTTTTTTAACCCTAAACTGGGCATTGAGGTCATCCATAACTTTCTGTGAGGTTTCACATTTTTGTGGATAAATCATGATGCCAGCTTGCTCCACCGCTATTACTTTATATTTTACAGTCTTTTTTCTTGTAATCCCTGTTTGCTCTACATTTCAAAAGATGCGGCAGTTGTCTACTTTGAGTTATGTTTGTTTGAGCTTCAAAGAGACTGATATAGTTATTTGAGATTGATCGAGGAATTGGCACTCTTTCAGTATTTGGTACCAAGGCTTCATGGATGCTTCATCTGATATTTGCTTTTGTACTCAGCTTTCTATATGTTATGTCAGGCGTGTTTACCATATTTTTAGGAGTATTTTTACAAAAACTAAAAAGAAAATTATAATTATGAGACTTTGAATGAAGAGACTGCAGAGAATAGATTAGCTTCTGATTGTTATTTGAATTATCACTGGAGAAACTTCTGCATGTTATAACATCCTGTTTATGCAGATGTCAGGCTATGCGAATACATTTCCTATTGCCTTTCTCAGCTATCATACACTGATAAGAGCATGAGAAAGCTAATAGAGTTGTTTAAGACTTATGAAAATGCCTTATCTGAAGACGCTGTGATGGATAATTTTCGAACCATTATCAACAAGGTAAGATTTATTGTGGCATCACAAGGCATGGACTAATTTTTGGCAGTTATCGGGAATTCATTTCACCGTGTTAAAGCTTTATCTGTCTGTTTGAATGTCTTCATTTAGGGGAAGAAATTTGCTAAACCTGAACTCAAATCATGCATTGAGGAGTTTGAAGAGAAGTTGAACAAGTTCCACATTGAGAGGAAGGAACAAGAGCTTACTGCCAAAAATGCTCAAACCCATCAACAGAAAGTGGAGAGTTTGGGGAGCATCACGGTGACTGAAAAAGAAGAGAAAATCGATGAATCTGAAATTACTGAAGGTAGCTTCTCCAAGTCTATGGCCTATCATTCAGTCATTACTATCTCATGTTTATTTATTTACAAGGTTCTCATTTTGAAAATTTTTATGGCGGAAGGCACCAGAGCTTCGTGCTTGTCTCTTTAATATATATATGGATCATTTATGTTTTTGTTCTGCTAAAAAATTTAAAAACAATGTGGAGGAGATAGTAGCTGTTAACAGGACATATAGCTGATCCTTCACTACATAGGAAACTGTATAGGCAAAATGAGTGAAGCCAACATGATGCAGGATTCTTGTATCTGTTCCATTTCATATAATCTTTAATGGAAAGGGGTGGGCACAGTGCCTCATTTGGCTAATTGATTTTTCTGTAGCTTCATTTTCTTAATCATGTAACAGATTCTGAAGTCACTGATCCATCCGTGGAAGCGCAAACAGAATGTTCACCTTCAGAACCAGGATGTGCTGTGTCGGAAGCAAATTCTCATGCTTCCTGTGAGGTGACTGATTCAGCAATTGATGAACTTGAAGTCCAATCCCCTATAAGTCACACCAGAGGTTCCTTACAATGCTCTATGTTCACAGGTCCTTACAACTCTTTTCTCTAACGGGGTGAACAAACACTAACACTTACATGTTCACAGGTGCTACTCAATCCAGAGCTAAGAACAGCAGTAGAAGTGATCAAAATCTTGATATTTCCAACTGCACTACATCCAGAGCTAAGAACAGCAGCAGAAATGATCAAAATCTTGATACTTCCAATTCCACTGGAAGAATAACCAGGTCCAGGCGAAGGTCCTAAACCACCCTCATAGAATCAAACATTTCCTTGCATTTTCAATTTAGTCGCGGTAGTTGACTATCCTGTCAACCGCATTGTATGCTAACTTTTTCGATGGTCACTGTTTCTCTGATCCTAATCATGTTGTGGATCAACTTCCTGTAAAAATGCAATATTCAGTTCTTGGCTGAGTCCCAGTACCATCAGAGGCAATTCAATGAATCATATGGGACTCAGTTCTCCATGTTTTAAGAAGTTACCTTTGTTCCATATGTTGTTGGTATTTCTACAATGTTATAATCAGCTTTGTTATATCCAGCTTGTTTCATATTGAGGTTAACAGTTGCTAAAAGGCCTTTGCTTGCCTCCCATTGGCAATGATTGGATGCATTTTATACGTAGAGTTACCTGATATGTGTTGGTGGAAGGTAACAGATGTTTGGTGGAATAATCTTAGTGTGTGCACGTTGTTTTGGACATCATCATAATCATTTTCTAAGAAAAGACGTGTATTGATGATCTTGACCACATTTGACTAAATTATTTCTGGATGATGAAAGTATTTATACATCATAATTAAATAGAAAAATGGTAGTAATCTATAATTTGCTCCAAATTAGGTCACTTACCAAGTATAATGATTTAGTTTTTGCAGGAGAAGGACTAAACTTGCATAAAATTTTACATTACAATTTAACTATTTGCTTAAAAAATAAGTTTCACTAATTTACGCACGCACACACACACAAAAAAACCTTTATTATGTCATAATGAAACACATTTTTCTTCCAAAAAAAAGTTGTTACTCTTTCTATCCCAGTTGATATATCAATATTACTCTATTAAGGAGTCATGGAACAAACAAAATTTACAAATATAATTTTTATAACACAATTTAAATACTCATTTAATTTGAAACTATTTCCTTGTTATTTAGGAGTAACTTATATAAAAAAATAATCGAGGTTGGAGAAGGTAGAAAAATAAACCTTAGTTCAAAAAAAGATTTTTTTTATTTTTTTATAAAATTTTGTGTTTAATCGAACTAAACATTTTTTAAAGAAAATATCAAAAATAATATTTTTACTTTTTTTTTTTTTAAAAAAAAGAAATTTAATTAGAATAGTACATAATTGACACCATAGAGTATATGTCGCACTTCTTTTTCAGCCCTTATTGAAGAAGCCGACAATTTTAGAAATGGCATGTTCTTTGTCTCTCAAGCAGCCCTTCAGTTCTCTGCCTACCAACACAACCACCCAGGTTAGCCCTGCAACCCGAAATGATTTTTATCTTAATATGGGTGTAATTTTTTTCTCTTGGAAGAAAAATTTGGAGAAATCTTGAACTGGGTTTTAATCTTTATTCAATCTTGTCTCGAGAAATTGAAAAAAGTTAGGATTTTTAGCTTCGAGAGCTTCATACTGTTGTTTTGATTTTTGGGGTGTCTAACTTTCGTTTGTGGAAATTAAGAATGTTGACTAGTAATCTAGCAATTTAAGATATCCAATGCTTTTGAACTCAATGGGGGTGTTGACTAGTGGTTAATGAAGTGAGTTGAGAATTTGAAATACTAGGTGATTTGTTTTCGTGTGTCTAGTTGTTGCTATGATTGGATAGGTATCTCGTGAAATTAGTTGAAGTATGTAAACTGGGCCGGTTACTACAGAAACGAATAAAACTGAACAATTTAAGGTTGAAAAATTGAAAAGCTATCATCTTTGTGCTTCTATGAGCTTCACAAAGTTGTTTTGCTTTTTGGGGCTCTCTAATTTTCTTTTGTAGAAGTTAAGAATTTTTAAAAGTTGAGGATTTAAAGTTGAAACATTGAAAAGGTATCATGTTTATGCTTCTATGAGCTTCACACTGTTGTTTTGCTTTCTGTGTATTCTCTAACTTCTCTATTTCTCTGCGAAACATAAAGAGTGTGTAATGCAAAGCAATTTTGATTGGTGTTTTCACACAAGCTAAAGTCTTGGCTTAAGCAAAGGGAACATTTTCTTGATGTTTTGGGCTTTTTACCTAAAGTTAGATGGAAAAAAATGATAGATTGTTTTTCTCTTACTTGTTGTAGCCAAACAAGTAGCAAAAGTGTTGTTTAATGGAAGGTTGTGCTAATGTGTAGGGCAAATTACCTGTAAACTTTCCAGTAACATTTGGGTGCATTAATGGGAAGGGAACTCTAACGGAAAAGAAATTCCAACTGAATTGCTCGAGAGACAACGATATGGATCTTACTGCATCAGCTTTGATTGACAGTGCTGCTGCCGAATGCATAGACGGTATGTACCAAATCCATTTTTAGATGAGGATACACGTACTTTATTCTTTGGGTTTATCTTTGAGTTAATAGTATGTATTGATTGATGGCAGAAATGGAGACTATGGAACTATCTCCTCGAGTTGAGGCTAGGGAAGCAAAAGAGCCAAGTGTGTCAACAATGTTGATGAACTTCAGTAACGAGTTTGATCCTTATGGTGCCTTAAGTACCCCCTTGTATCAAACATCTACTTTTAAGCAAGTAAGTTTTGAAGATACTTCTGCAGTGGAATGCAAATTCATACTGCATTGCAAAGCTGCATTTTATTTATACATAAAACTTTTTTGGAAGAATCTTCTTCTGCAATTTTCAAATCAATGCTCCTTAATGACTTGTTTCTACTATATTTATCTGAGATGTTAACAGTCAAAATATTTGAAGGTTTTGTGCTATATATTGGATAAGACATGAAACAATTTGCAAATATTACTATGTGAAACAAGGATAAGAACGGAAAGTTAGTATTATATGCAAAAGAGTAAAGACCAAAAAAATCAACTAGGGCACAAGTTTTAACTTCTCCACTCCGTTTCTTTTTCATTGCATCTCTCTCTACTTTTAGCATGACATTGTGTCCTGAGCATGCCTTCTACACCACTATCGTTGACACACATTTTCTGGACCAGTTATAGTAATATGAAAACAATTGGAAGTGAAATGCAATTCTGTTTTGGTTGAAAGAAAATGTATTGCACTGTTTATATGTAAAAGGCCCTTCATTAATAGTAGGGTGTTACAGGAAAAGATGAAAACATCAAGGAGAGAGAAAACATGTCTTAACCCTAATTGTTTCTACATCTTTCTGCAGCCTTCCGCGACAGAAAATGGTCAATATGATTATACACGGAGTGGAAATCCAACAAGGGATGTATTGGAGAAGTACGTTAAACTGTGTGCAGACTGCTGATAATTGGAAGTTGATATGTTAACATCATTGTTATCAAGACTGTTTCCACATTTTGAAAATTTTCAGGCTTCTTGCAGAGCTTGAGAAAGCAGATCAAGCATTTTGCTTTACCAGTGGAATGGCCGCCTTGGCTGCTGTAACTCGTCTTGTTAAAGCTGGTAATTCTAATAATTCTAAATACGATACATCTGCATAGAAAAGACTGAACATGTGCATATTAGATAAATTATGCAACAAACTTGATTAACACCTTCTTATAAGTTAGTTCTGCTCATTTAAGATGGTTATGCTTTCCTGTGGTTTGAGCCATCGAATCTTCATTTATGTCATGCTGATGTTTTCTTTTTTGACATGTTGGCAAGCAAATGATAGTTGGCAAAAGAATAGCTTCAGTTTGTTAATTTTACAGGTGAGGAGATTGTTGCTGGGGATGACATATATGGCGGTTCTGACCGGCTGCTGTCACAAGTTGCTCCAAAAGCCGGGATTGTGGTCAAGTTGGTATCTCTTTTAGCGATGTAACTTTGATTTCAATTAGGTCCGTAGAATTTTGATTGTCACCTTGTTTGTACAGGCGAGTGGATACCACCAACTTAGATGAGGTTGCTGCTGTGATTAACCCTTCGACAAAGTTTGTTTGGCTGGAGAGTCCAACCAACCCTCGTCAACAAATTTGTGATATTCGTGTGGGTAATTGACGGTGGCATATGTAGATTATGCACGTACAGTTTTCAGCTTTTAACGTAGCTGATCGATAGTAATATAATGATTTTCAGAAGATAATGATTTTTTTTACTCATACTGTTGTCTCTTCTGATTTATTCCAGAACATAGCCAAGATGGCTCATGCACATGGGGCTCTTGTGTTGGTAGATAACAGCATTATGTCCCCAGTACTGTCCCATCCTTTGGAGCTTGGAGCAGGTATTGTGCAAGTGCTTTTTGTTCCGCTAACTGGAACACTCTCCAATAACATGCATGGAATGTTGGCTTACTTGTCCATGGTTTTGCAGATATTGTGATGCATTCAGCTACTAAGTTCATATCCGGTCATAGTGATCTCATGGCTGGTGTACTTGCTGTCAGAGGAGAAAGGTTTTTCCTCTATATTGTTTATTTTCCATATCTTGATTGATTGTTGTCTATGGTTATATATTGTTAGTTTTCTCGAGTCTCTTTTTGTTGGCCAAAAACCAATGATCACATTAGGAGCTTGACTAGTTGACTTGAGTTTGTAAGTAGACCCATTATTGGTTTCTCTTATAATGAATCACTTAACTCTAGAATTGTTCTACAGTAGGTAGCAAATGCTGGTAAGATCATGCTTTCTTTTCCTCTCCCATTTCTTATTTAAACAAGATCTCTATTTTCTTTAGACAGAATTAAAAGAATGTAAAGGACACTCTTAAAGCTAGATGTTTACTTATGTTATTCAGTTGGGTTAATTTAACCCCTGTATTTAGTACTGATCAGTTTCTTGACTTTGTTAGCTCTCTAGTACTAGTTTGAAGATTGTAAAGGAGCTAACATCTTTTGCTTATGCTCTTTGATGGCCCCGTTGTTTTTTGTAATTTTGCATCTACTTGATGCCTTTTTATGAAATACCTTGCTTCATCGAAAAAAAAAAGCCTTGCACTTCCTATAATTTTTTTAGTTGGAATAAGGGCCTTCACTGAGGCACGAGGGTGAGCCTTCACACAATTTTAGTGTTCTTACTCAGGGTTGTCTATAAGTCTTAAATGGATCCCTTCCACATGGTTTAAGCCGTATACAAGAAGTCCTCCTTATGCAGCATACTACAGATCCTGCAATGCAACAAAATAGTGTAATACTTCTTGACACTGAATTTTTTTTCCTGAAGGCACTGGCTGCCCTTGTAATTGATAAGACTATCTGAAATCTTTAGTTAGATATGTATAAAGTATTGAATGTAACTGATATCTGATGCCTTGTTTCTCTTAGAACATCTCAAGTGTCCTTTTGATAATCTACTTATAAATTTTCCTATTAACCAGCTTGGCGAAGGAGGTGTACTTCCTACAAAATGCTGAAGGTGCAGGGTTAGCGCCATTTGATTGTTGGCTTTGTTTAAGAGGAATCAAAACAATGGCTCTTCGCATTGAAAAACAACAGGTTTAATTTTATTTGCTTTTCTTTTATTTTGTGGTGAAATTACTTGTCCCACCACTGTTTCTAGAAACAGATATTCCTTTGTGAACCTTCGTTAATCTATTATTCTTGACCCTATAGATTTTCATGACTGTGGCATGCATACTCTGAATCTTCAACTTCGTATGGTACAGAGAAGTTATGCTGGTCCATAAAGTTGTCGCATCACTGGGCACCTCTGATGATTTTATACCCGAAGGGGGGCTTTAAAGAGTTGGTTATCTTATTTAAGTGCTGTTGTTGCAACAGTGGTTATTTCTGAACTCATGCGAACTGTGATATTGGAAAATTGGTGATTTACAAAATTTATACCTATCAGCATAGACCAAGTTCTTTAGTTTGAGTTTAGTTGTTATCCATCGTTTGGTATGCTTGGCATGAATTTATTTTGACCAACATATGAGGTGGGATGTTAAAGGTGTAATTGAATAAATAGAAGTGTCACCTCTAGTAGCTTAAACTTCAAATCAGGTGATTGATTAACATTCAGCATGGTATTAAAGTAGGTAGAATTGTAAGAGATTTACATATTGGCTAATCATAACACACCAGGCGGGTGGTTACGTCAGAATTACATAAATAAAAGTAGTATCACTCTCGTAATAAAGCTTTTAGATGATGTGGTTCATACTATTGAACGCAATCCTTATCAAAAGCATAATCTTGAAGTTTCAAATAAGAGAATTTGGGGCATTAAGAGTCTCGTCTCATCTTTCAGCTGGAGTTCAGGCTCTCCTGTCAGAACTCTTAAAGGAATTGGTACACAAAGCATAATGCTTCTTACAAGCGAAAGAAAGATTAGCTCAATCCCAGGAGCGGAGATTCCATCTGTCGAGGAGCACTTGAAGGGCTAGCATCTTAGCTAGGCATTTCGACCCTCTCAAGCGATTCCTTCCGCCTTATTTCCATTTCCCCCTTCGGCCTCTCCCTCTTCGAGTCGTCTTCACTTCTGAAATCCTGCTGCT
>JAOTQJ010000002.1:18163869-18185129 GCA_025642045.1 Solanum sejunctum | reverse complement strand
AGAGAGAAGCAGCTCAATTTCAAAGGTTAGGCGCGATAGCCACTCGTGCAGAAGGAGATGTTTGGGATAAAAGCCCCATCTCATGGTGCTTTTGTTAGGAGTTCCCCCTGTCAAATTCTTGACAACAAGAGGCTGATAAGAAAATGGACAAGTCCTATTATTAAAGGTTTTTGGAGGTTCATACCTCAATTTTCTGGTGAATGTTTCTTTTATCTTTTGCCGACTGTTACTTGGTTAGCCTAAAACAGTAGGATCTTTTGGTTTGTTATTCTGCTTTTATTGGCAAGTGGTTCCGATTTGAGAGTGGTGTGCGCCCTAATTAAATAATTTCATTATCTTGCAGGAAAATGCACAAAAAATTGCTGAATTTTTGTCTTCCCATCCACGAGTGAAGAAGGTTAACTATGCTGGTCTTCCTGACCATCCAGGGAGGTCTTTGCACTTCTCTCAGGTATTCAAACATGTGATTAAAGTGCTATGGTTGTCAAGTGTACTGTCTGAAATGTTGATTAATTTGCAGGCCACGGGTGCAGGATCGGTGCTGAGTTTTCTGACCGGTTCTTTGGCACTCTCGAAGCATGTTGCTGAGGCTACGAAATACTTCAGCATTACTGTCAGTTTTGGTTAGTTGATAGTTAACATCTTTTTTTCTCTTTTACTTGTTGATGATAGTAAACACGCAATATTGTAAGACAGAAACCATATTCTATTGAGGATGAAAACCATATAATTATCAAAACCTTAAGAATGAGCAATGCAGAAAGAGATGTAAATAAGTGCAATCAAGGATAGGAGAAGGACCGAACTACCAATAAGAAAATAACCTACAAGTGGAGTCTCTTACTCTTAACAGAAAGACAAGGAGAGTGTGTGTTGGGAGTTGGGACCGTTTCATACCCAACTTGAGTGTGAAACGTAGTCAGAATTTCAGCTTTAATCCATCTTGTTGTAATTGTAGATTTCTGAGGGAGGGATACAGAAAGAAAGATAAACTCTTGCTTGTAAACATGTGCATGGAAAACAAAAACTATTCTTGACCTTGTCTGCAGTACAGTGATGCAAATGATTCATCAAATGACCTCTGTTTCACAAGATTTAATTCAAAACATACGTCTGCATTGGTGCCATTCATATATTCCTTTGTCGCTATTGCAGGAAGTGTCAAGTCACTCATAAGCTTGCCTTGCTTCATGTCCCATGCGAGCATACCTGTTGAAGTACGAGAGGCTAGAGGTCTTACCGAGGACCTCGTTCGAATTTCTGTTGGGATTGAACATGTCGACGACTTGATAGATGATTTAGACTATGCACTCAAGACTGGGCCTGCCTAGAAGTTTAAGCAACTTATTTGATATTTGCAAGTTAAGTTCAGCTAATCATGTCACGTAATAAATTTTGCTCTTTGGAATTCTCTTAAATATGTTGCTATCCATTTTATTGTTTCTTTACCTTTTGGATGGCTATTCAATAGATCAACTAATTTTACGAGTACTTGTTATGTTCTACCAATACAAATACTAGGCTACGACACAAAGATATTGTGATTATGCTCACACAAAGACTATGCTATCTTCAATTCTCTCCTAGTTCCCTCGTAGTAGAGAGGTTGTTTTTTGGGAATCCTTGTCTCAAAAACTCATAAGTAGAATAAACTAACTACGACAACAAGGAAAGGAAGGACGACTAAAAATAAGTTATGTGTAAATACGATTAAATTAACACACATGACAAATAGTGACAAACATGATATGAACATGACTATTCCTGCCAAGGTCAGGACATCCACTTAACTACACCAACTAATTAGCCTGCTACTTTAATTAATACATTCATAATCATTACTCACAATCAACGAATAACCACCACTGCATTTTCTCCCCAACCAAGAGGGCAATGTAGCAAACTTTCTTTAATTCATCAGGGAGATGAATACACTTGCACCAATTTCATTTCAAGTAGCGACAACTGGATGTGCATCAGAAATTCTTAAACTACCACCATTGCCTCCACAGTGACTTCTCAAAAGAAAACACTCAACCCCACCAACTACAACCCTCTCTTCCTGCACTTTTTCTACTTGGAGTCTGTTCATAACCTATCGACCCCAAAAGTGTTTCCTATTTCAAGAAATGAACAAACTGAGGTGCATCAGAAATGCTTAAATTACTACCATCGCCTCCACGATGACTTTCCAAAACAAGACACCCAACCCCACCAACTATAACAACAACAACAACACGCACACATTTCTCTTTTTCCTTCTTACGTGCCTTTCCATAACCTACCGACCCCCAAACACATGATAGAAACCTTTTCTGGGACACCCTATAGATTAAAGGAGCTAGTTGAGAACCATATAAACTAATGTTCAAATTCCAACAAAGACAAAAAGAACTTGATTTCTACCTATTTATTCGAAAGCCTTGACGGACAAGAGTACTTACCCAAACACCACAGGTATCAAAAACCACCAATCTTTTCAGGCTGAAAACCCAAAATGGCCAATGCAAAATAACAAAACATCAAGAAAATCAGTAAGGGGCATTTCTACTATATAAACATATAAACAAAGCTATGCATCCCTACTTGATCAATGCAAAACAACAATCCCACCAAAACATACCAGATCCTGGTTGAATGTCAGAACCTAGGGGCAGCAGATGGAAAATCTCTGCTTGTTGAATTGAATTGAATAGGAAGAAAGAGCTTGGGACAGCGGGGTTTTTGAGCATTCTTGAATGGAAAATCTATTTTATTGCTTGTTGAATAGGAAGAAAGAGCTGGACGGGGGTTTGCTTGTGACATTGTCTTTTCTCGAAGAAGAGAAAACAGCTGGGGGTTTCAGCTTGCGACACGCCCAAAGGCTCATACTGAATGAAAAGACCAAAATGTCCTAAACATTAAATTGAAGGACAACAAACATAAATGTTGAAGTAATCCTTTGTAATATAGTAGAAAAGAAAAGAATGCAATCTTATTATTCTCTTTCCTTATACTAAAACTAGTCAAAATTCAAGTTCTCTGAAGCTGAGGCACCTTATGGCCACGCTCGACAAACCGCCACATGAGCTTGTCAGCCTCTTCTACTCTGCCACCTCGCATCAATCCATCCCTCACCTTGTCACATAGCTTTAAGTCAGGAATCAGATTGCGGTTGAACATTCGACAAGCCACCTTATATGATGAAAGAGAATTCCCTTCCTTTAAATAGCTTTCCATAAGAATGCGGCAGGTATTTGCATCAACTCTTGAAGCTGTCCTGAGTACCTTTCCCAATAGCTTATAAGCCTCATCAGGATATCCTAAACCACAAAGTTTTTCAATAACCTGATTATAGGCAGTTTTGTACCCCTGTCTTGAAAGCATCTTCTCCAGTAATTCCACCAGATCATCCACCCTATGTTGCTGACAAAATCGATGGATGACTGTACGATATGTCACAGGAGTGGGAAGCACACCCCTATGAAGCATTTTATTGGACAGATCAATAGCCTCTTCCATCCTTCCTTGTTTTCCTAATCCGTCTATTAGCGTTGTATATGTGACAGCATCGGGGTGTTTATTGCTTAAATACATGTCGTCAAAGACAGAAAGAGCAGCATCCAACTCATTCTTTAGACAGAAACCATGAATTACAGTAGTAAAATTCACCACATTAACAGCACATCCTTTTTTCAAACATTCTACCATAAACCTCTTTGCTTCATCCGCTCTTCCCTCATGGCAAAGAGATGAAATTATCAGGTTAATGTCAATGGGAGAAGGGAAAAGACCCCTTCCAATCATTTCCCTACCTACCTCACAGGCTTCAGACAGT
Organism: Solanum sejunctum; assembly: GCA_025642045.1. Taxonomy (NCBI): domain Eukaryota; kingdom Viridiplantae; phylum Streptophyta; class Magnoliopsida; order Solanales; family Solanaceae; genus Solanum; species Solanum sejunctum. The sequence continues at coordinate 18,181,312 of JAOTQJ010000002.1, read as the reverse complement.
TTTCCTTCCCTACGATAACCATGCATTACCACACTAAATGTAATGGCATTCGGTCTCCACCAGCACTCCTCACATGTGCTCATAATTTCTCGTGCCTCGGCAGACCTTCCAGTCTGGCAAAGCCCATTTAACAAGGCAGTGTATGTTACAGTGTTTGGCTTATAACCATACTTGTACATATGTTGGAGTAGCTTTTTGGCTTCATCAATTCTCCGTGCAAGGCAAAAACCATTCAGAACTGCAGTATAAGTAACCACATCAGGAGGACATCCTTTGGCAATCATTTCATTGACCAGTTCCTTTGCCTTATCTAAGCTTCCATCTTTACAAAAGGAGTTCACTACAGCACTATAGCCCACTTTATCCACTCGGAATCCTCTTTCTTCAGCTTCCCTTAAGAATCCTAAGGCTTCCTCAGCATGGCCATGCTTTGAAAGCATATGTATGATAGTGTTATAAGTAACTTGGTCTGGCAATAAGTTACTATCTTTAGTCATTTTCTCCACCAAATCTCTCACTTCATCAATTCGTTTCTGCCTGCAAAAGAACGCAATCAAAGTATAATAACTAACTTTATCTGGATAACAGCCCTTATACGGCATTTCAGCAATCAACTCTAATGCATCTTCAACGCGATGCACATCACAATAACCTTTGATTAAGCAATTATATGTAACAACATTTGGTGCTATCCCAACTAGTTGCATCCGCTCCAGAAACCTCAATGCTTTCTCAATTTTATCTCCTTTTACCAAAACATAAATTGCAGTGTTGCATATAGACAAATCAGGCTCAATTCCTGCTCTTTGCAACGCATTCAACATCTGCATTGCTTTCCTTAAATGGCCAGCTCGACTAAAAGCAACCATCACACAGCCAAAATCTTCAGGTCTCCGTGGGATTCTTCTACGTGCCATCAGATTAAGAATGCGCTTAGCTCCCTGGCACAACTTTGTCCTGCTTAGAAGTTGAAGCATCACATAGTAAACAATAGGGTCATGTCGGTACCGCCACTGATGATCTGCCCAATAGAAGAATTTCAAAGCAACCCTTCCATCTGATTGAGACCTTAACACAGCACAAACTTGCTGAGGCTTCATACTTCTTAGCAAACGCCTCAATTCTATTTCAAGCTTTGGATTCCAAGCTGACTGACATTCAATTAATCTACATGTTTCCTTAACCAAAGGATGTCTCATTTCATATTCAACCCCCTCAATTGTTCCAGAAATGGCAACATTTTCTGCGCTGTTGACATGCCTTCCACTTTTACCAAATGAATCCAAAACCTTAAAATCATCATCAGTACGGTCCAAATCACCTCCTCTATCTTCATTCTCTGACTCTTCAAACTCATGGACATCATCAAACCTACAACTAGTAGCATTATCTATGTTTCCAATACCATCAAAAGAAGTATCAGAAAAGCTCAAAACTTTAGAACCCGATTCTTCTTTTACAGCATGCCCATCTACAGTATAATCACAATCACCATTTTCCAAGTATAATTTAGGGTTCCGATTAAATCTAGGGCTTTTACTTGTAGAAGAAAATAATGCAATAATTATTCCACTATAATTAAATGGGTGACCACCAAAACGGATTCCCGATTCACAACACCCAAATTTTTCAGCAAATTCGAAATAACCACAACTATTACATGAACCAAAACATAGAATCTTTCTATGCCTAGGGAAGGTTCCTCCAATTCTAGCGCATAAATTCCAGTTACACAACATCTACTTACAATCTAACGCATTTCTTCTATACAATACCAAGGTTGAAAAACGAGCTTACTTTGGCTGACGACACTTCTCCTTCTGGCTTTCAGACTTCATAGTTGCACTTCAGACTAATAAAAAAAGGGTGTCAGTGTTTCTTTATAATAAAAATCAAAGTATAATGAACCTCACTGCGAGAGGTTCATAATGAAGTTATATTTATTTTAACTTCATTATTTTGCTTCATTAGTCATGATAACTCTTTGCGAGAATTTATATACTATTCTGTTGCTGAACAGGTAGGATTTTGAATTTGAAGGTAAAATTCATACCAACAATCTGAAATCGTCGGTTTCTTGTTCTTTGACTCATAAAATTTTATCAAGTGTCTTCGTTATTGTTGAGCCACTTGAACCTCTTCTCTAGTTTATTGCGGAGCTATTCGCAGGACTTTTTTAGAATATTGCGTTGGAGCCCCTATAACGTTAGAATCCGTAGGTAGCAATCACAAAAAACTAACTAAATCGCTTGTTTTCTGTTTTCTGACCCTTAAAATTCCACTAGGCGTCTTCGCCGCCATCGGGCCACCTAGGCCTCTTTTCGAACTCATTGCAGACCTACTCGTATGATTTATCGGGAATGTTGCGTCGAAGACCCCTAAAGTGCCAGAATTCGTCGGCAAACACTCACAGAAAACTGTCGAAATCGTTTGTTTCCTGTTCCTTGACCCATAAAATCCTACCATGCTATATATATATAATTTTATTTATTGATCTCATATTATATATAATTTTTAAATTTTTTAAATAAAAATTCAATTCTTCGATGTAGCAAAATTTTGAACCCCTACACCAAACATCGAATCGAAGAACTGAACTTTTAAAAAAAGAACATCGACATCGAATCTAAAAATCAAACTAATTTGATTTGATTCAATTTTTTATTTTTTGATATTTATATTCACCGTAAAATTTTTAAAAAAAATAAATTTCTTCGTTACCTCCATCAGCCCACCCCCACATTTCCACCCTACCCACATCCCCATACCCCCACTCCTACCTAGAAATATTTTTTAAAAAATAACAAAAAAAAAATTTTTTGTGCAATTAAAATTCTTTTATTATAAAGTGAGGATTTATAGATCTATATGGATACTCATATTTTACCCATTTTGATCATATTTATATTAACTTCTAGAATAGACTAACTCATATTAACTCATTTAAACATATAAGTGATCCATTAAAATAAATATAGGTGAAATGAATTCCTTTTACCTTATATGCATTGAAATTGACACCAGATAATTATGAATTATGTCCATTAAGGCTTGCGAGAATGTGAAGACACCTAACCACTTGCAGAATTATATACAATTGTTCAACTATTGATGCAAGTCATGAAGCACAACTTCAGGTCATTTTATGGTAAAAGAAAAACAAATACATCAGATCTTATCCATCACAAACCCTATTAACAAAACTCACAGCAAAATAATGCTTTCTTTCTAATTCTAGGATAAGGTAGAAGTAGGTGAACCATTAACAAGAGCTTTTTGCTTATATTATTTCATGTTTATACCAGGACCCAGAGACATGTCAACCATAATGATTATCTTGAAACTGAAAAACTGTTGTCTTCAGAAGGGGTCGAAGCAACTTCCTTTCGAATCCTATTTACATATCCTTTTGAGACCAGGAGCCATTGCACCTGCAACAATCGCAAAAATATAAAAAGAGAGTAATGTCGAATATGTGTTACACCGAAATATAGTGCAGTGAACTAATGTTGATAATAAATTTCTCGGCTAGACATTAGGCTGGAGTACTAGTAGACTGTACTCCCTAACCAGAGTTCATAAATCAAGACAAGATGGTACCATCTGATTGTTCACTCAATCACTGGCAAAATCTTCGAACCTCAAGCCTTCAGATATAGCATCCAACTTTTTAATGTCTGCTAAAATGTGAGGCATCAATATGACTACTTGCTTAACCAGGTTAAGGAAATCGACTAACATGCCACACGACTAACCTTGATGTTCTTTCCTATCTTGAGGATCTAAGAATAAATTGTTAACATCAGTTGCCAGGAAGGCTGATCCAGAATAGCTCTCCAAGATATCTACAAATGACAGAAATTCAAAGATAAGAATGTGCACTTGAGAGAAATATTAACCAAAAAGAGAGGGCAGGCACAAACCAGAACTGTTAGAAAAGTCTGCCGTTAAGTCCGACAAACTAAAGTTTCGAGGAATCTGCCCCAAGAAACCAAATGAAGATGTATCAGCATCCAACACAGTTTCATTTACTGGTTGCGAATCTGATTCTACACTGCTGAAAGATGATACAGATGGATCCGTAATTCCAGGATGAGTTTCGAGGATATTTGCCTCATTGCCATACATGAAGGGTAAATTTCCTGAATAACCAGCTTCTGACTTGATCATTGCCCCTCTCACACCTTGCAGCATTCCCAAATCTGAGCTTTGAGCCAATAGCATGTCTGAGGATGCATCAATTCTCCTTGCACGACCAGACACATCGATGGAACTTTGCATACGCGGTTGAAGCGAGGCCGCACCATTAGTGTATACTTGAGATAAATTGGCATTAACAGTCCGGTGCACATTCTCAGGCTTCACATGATCTCCAGCATGATCTCTTGCTTGACATGTTGAGTTCGGTGGGACTGTAAAAGTGTGATAGTCATCAGAGAACCTTCATCCTTATTCAACAACAACAACATACCCAATGGAACCCCACAAGTGGGGTCTGAGGAGGGTAGAATATACGCAGACCTTACCGCTACCTCATAGAAGTAGAGAGGTTGTTTCCTGGGAACCCTCGTCTCAAAAACCCATAAGCAGAATAAACTAGATATGATAAAAAGTAAAAGGGAATGGCAAAAAGAAACGACTAATAACCCAAAAAAAAAAAAAACATGGCAATACGTAAATGCGATACAATTAACACCTAAACAACAAATAATGACAACATATGTTATAAAACACTACTACTCCACTACCCTACTATACCCCATGACTAGATAACCACCTAACCCTACCAACCAATTAGCCTATTACTCTAATTCGCGACCTCCACTTCTTTCTATCTAGAGTCATATCCATGATTGCATAATCAAGCATGAGATTTTAATTTCAGTGTTGCACCGGCAGTCCAGAGTATTATAACATTTTAGTAAAATGTGCAAATTACTACATCTCTTTGGTCTTTGCTAACATAAGTAGGAAATCTAATAAAGTACAATCTGTGAACCACACAGGGACAGCAGGAAGTGAAAGTATGCAAAGAATCAACAAAGAATATAGGGAGTGGTAGTTAAACTAATCTAGAATCTGAAAATTAGTAAATCATATCATCATATCATATTGTATATATATTTATATTTATATTTTCCAATCTTCTGTTCTTTGTTTGGAAGACTTTGAGCAGTTTATTTGACCATTTATTTCTTCAAATTAGGAAGGATCGTTCCTTCAATTCAGATGAAGAGAAAAGACGTGGAAATATTTAGGGACAAGTTCCAGGGACAACTACAAAATTTCTCCCAGTGCTATGAAATTGTTGGGTATATGAAATTATGGAAAGCAAAACCTATATTTTTAATCAGAATGACAAAGATTTTTGTGGTTCCCTATTAATTACCTTTGGGAGGTTAATTTGGTTCATTGCTTTAATGAAATAAACAGGATTTAATATCATAATGTCACCCTTATTTTTAAAATAAGAAAATAGAAAGATGAATTGATCAAGAAATTAGCATCACATTTTTAAACAATATTTACGTGAGTTTATAAAAGTATTTATTTCTTGAGGCATAGGGTACACGTACGTGCCTAGAGAGTAGTTACTAAATAAAGATGAGGCAGAATGATGTATTGCACATTAGGACCTGCCTATTCAGCTGAAGGAAAAAGCAGGAAGAGACATAGAAACACTTCACTTAGTTCAGTTAATATCATAATGGAATTGTCCTGTCACCGTGATTGTAGACATCACTCCTTTAAACTTCAGAGGAGATCAATGATGATGCTACTAACCATTTATTAAAAAGAAGAAGATGAACCAGAGAGTTTCCCTTTATACACTACTTTTTTTGGATGAGATAAGTGGTATATTGATAAACAAAGCATCCAGCAGATGCATAATTACAAAAGTAGGGAGTCAGCTCCAAGAATGAAAAGAAAAACCTATCAAAGGACTAGTGATCTGACAAATCCCAAGCAACCATCAGGGTTAAAACTAGGTGTGAGATTAACAAAGTTTTGCTGTAATCTGTTAGATTTCTTTGTAATCCATAATTTAAAGTTTGAAACTTGACGATAAGCTACTTAATACCTTTATACTCCACTTGATTGTCAAAACTTGCTTTCATGATAATTAAAGATTACATCAAATACCGAAATCACATCCAGTTTCAACACATCTATCAAAATTTTGATCTCTCTCCTCCAGGTTAGTAGTATGCTTGTTTATATAATTTCAGAGACTTATCATCACACATATTTTATAACTGTGTGGAGATTGAGAGATTAAAGCAAAACCTAAAGAAGCAGTATTTTTTAAATTGAAGAGAAAAAAAGAACACTGCTCCTGGGCTTTAAGCAAGAAGCACATGTCTCTCCAAAATAAAGTCCATAATTTAGAAAATTAGATTTAGCATAAAAAATAAAATTGACATCAAGGCAAACATATTAAAGAGCTTAACTGATAGCATCCATGACGGCATACCTCCATCAAAGTTGATGGGTTGAATGACAAAACAAGAAGATGTTTATCATGGAAGAGAAGACCAAGAATTATAACAAGCGGACTAAGTGCTATCATATATTTCAGGGTCCATATTTGAGTCCAAGAGCCAGGAAGACTAAGAGGAGGGTCCAAATGGAGCCCAACAGAAGCACCAAAGGCGGCAAAATTTTAGCCCAAGGTTTGCTGAATTCTCACCCAACGAGAGCTGAAAATCACAACAATATGGAGTCCGAATATGAGATTAAGTCAGGTGGATTTTGGTGTGAATTTGCCAATTTTCACTTAATTTTTGTTCGCTAATTTTAGAAAGTTTGATATTATTTTACATGTTTTCCTAGTTAAAAGTTTCTGGTTTATGAGCTTCCTAGTTATTATTTCCATAAAAGTAGGATTTAAGTTCGATGCCATCTGGGACAGGCTTGCCCTTAATATAGGGGTGGGTTTTGATATTTTCAATCATAAAGCATCAAAACAAAAGCCTATGCTATGGTAAGGCGAAGTCTAATTTTCATCTCTAGCTTCTACTATTTCTATCAGATTTCTAGGTCATTTTACGTATCAAAATTCAGCAATCAATTCCATCACCTTTCCAAATTCAACAAATATTCAGTGTCTCGTATTAGAAGCAGCCTTAGAACCAGTAAGACTGATCCTCTTGTGCTTTTTTTCCCATTTGTAATATACTCCCTCTACAGCCACTCACATTTCTCTCAGCCATTTTTACAGCTTAAAGCCTTAAACCTTTCCTACAGTTAATTCATTCTAAAGCTCATAAATCATTTGGTTTTCTAACAATTCAATTCAAAGACAGAAAGCAAGTTAAAGCAAATAAAAAAATTCAAAAGAAATTTGTTGGGCTTGAAGGGAATCCATCATAAATTTTACCATGCAATTGAAAAGAAAAAACAGCAGAATAATTATCTCCCGGAAGATCAACATGACAAATTGAGATTATGTCTTACTTTGCCGAATCTGAAATCCAACAGATGGGAATTGGTTGTGTTGAAAACATCTGAAGTTAATAAGCCAATTATTCTTCTAATAATTCAATTCAAAAACAGAAAGCTAACAGAAAGCATGTTCAAGCAAATAAAAGTTTCAAAAGAAGTTTGTTGGGCTTGGAGGAAATCCATCATATATTTTACAATGCAACTGAAAAGAAAACCAGCAGAATAATTATCTCCAGGAAGATCAACATGGCAATCTAAGATATTATTCCTTACTTTGACGAATCTGAGATCCATTAGGGATTGATTGTGTTGGTCCTGTTGGAAACATTTGCATTGCCTCAACCTGTCTCTCAATCAAATCATTGAATCTCTCTATCTGATCCTTCACCATCAATCTTACATGATATGCCCTGAAAAATTCTGGGTTTTCTTCTTCAAGCTTCTGCCACACTGGAAATATATCTAGATGTCAGATTTATCTCTTCTGCAAGATACACGTGGAGTGTATAGATAACACATGTTGCTTACAGATCTTCAGAATTGGGAGATTGACCAGGTGAATTAAGAAAAACAAAATTTTAGATACCTCATTTCTGTCGAACTTTAGTCTAAAATTAGTTCCTCTAGTTACTAATTCTTTCAATAAAATAGAAATAGGTTAACAGAGTGTGTGTCATTGAAAGAAATATGATCTTATTAAAAATTCTGTCCTCTTCATCTTCCTAACGCGAGAGTCATTCTTTCGATTTAGTAGAGCGAGAATTGCCTTTTTTAGGTGATCAATTCTGATAATGGGACCACTTTTAGTAGTTTTTTCATTTTCCTGGTCATTGAATCCTAGTTTATCTATATAGCAGGTCACAGCTTGTATGTTTTCCTCCCTTCCAAGTCATGGAATACCAAAATTACATCTGAGATGATATGGTTTGCTAGCTTCGAATTGACAAAAGATAGGAACAAAATGTTGGGAAGAGAAAGGACTAACCAAGCTCAGTGAAACCAGGCTCAATTTTTGCTTGATCTAAGAGGGTTCTGACAACTTCCTCCTGGTTCATATAAAGCTGTAGACATCTTTCTATCAGATTCTGCACCTGACATCAAAGAAGCTAATGTTGGGAAAGAAATGCATGTGAAATCCGAGCAATTATACAGCAAGGAAGAACTTGATAATTGTGTCCATTCTTACCTGTAAGAATGAACTTAAAGATGCAAAATTTTTTTACACCAACAATAGTTAAAGAGGTTCATATTTCTAACTATAACAAGACAAACCCTATTGCAGAAGAATAGCTAAAAAGCAATCATATTTGCAAGGCATGAACAGGGAAACTGCAATCACAGTTAGAAACCTATAGTAGATTTGGAAGTATCAACTGCATCAGCACCTAAAACAGAGAATAGCTCATAATCCCATTTCTGATAAGAATTAGACAAAAAGTTACAAGCAATTGGCTAGGTCCATCAAGACATTGTAATACTGTTGTCTATGATAAATTTCCTTTGGAAATTGAAAAAACGCCAACTAGAACTTGGTGGGTCCATAAGGAGATGACTGCTCTCTATGATAATTTAGCATCTTCGAAAGGGAAGCAAAACTTCATATCTCCTTTTTCCCTACCCTTTCAGCTGTTGCTTTGACTGAGACATTACTTGAAATATTTCCTTTTATTTTGTGAAGTTACTTGAACATTTTCAATAACAGAATCAACAATTCACAGGTAACAATTTGTGCACTGTACTACTGGGAGTTGTGCTACTAAAATCTATATTTACTAAGGGAGAAAAAGAGTGGCATCTTCTCTATACCAACAATTATCCAGAATCATTCATCAAAGTCATGGATTTACAGGATCACAAACTTTATGATAGGAAGTATAGGAAGTTTGAAGTCAACAAAACATTTATGTGTTTCAATGGGATTGTTAGGACTCCATACTGTTATCTCTTGTACCCTTAAAAAGATTCAATAAAACAACAAAGTATTCATATCTTCAAATCAAGTAACAAATCAGAGTAAGAGAACACAAGAAATCTAGTCTTCAAAATAGGAGTACAAAACCATGAAGATTTTAGTCTCTCAAAAACAAAAAGTAAGATGAATATAAAAGATATTAAAGTAAGTAAATTCCTTATGATTGTTAATATTTTTGGTATTCATCTTACTTTCTGTTTTCAGTAGACTAAAATCTTTGTGATTTTCTACTTCCTTTTTTTGAGACTAAATCCTTGTGATTTTTGACTCTGATTTGTTACTTGGTTTAAAAATATAAAATATTAGCGATTTTATTTAATTTGGCTAAGGATACAAGAAGATAACAATCTTAAGGAATTTAATCTCCTCATTGTCCAAGATTTTGGATTAATTCCTCCCATGAAAGAAATTAATAAATTATTCTATAATAGTAGCACTTCAAATTACAAAACTTCTGGCAAACTCCAAGAACAATGCAAAATCACACTTGACACATAATTTTGTTTTAAAATATAATGCAAAAAAAAAGGGGAAGGGGATTTTGAATTTCAATGTTTCCAATATATCGAGGACATGACCCTAGATAGGAGAATACAAAGGTAGAGGACTAGAATACAAGTTGAGAGTTGGTTCAAAACCCTTATCAGTAGTATTATTAGCAATTTCCATACTGTCATATTCTTAAATTTTACTATTACTTCTTGTTGTTGTTTGTTTTTTCTTTTTTCCTTTTGAAACTGGTAAGTTTGTATTCTTCAACATTGAGGATATGATGTCCACCAGTTTGTATTCTTCAACATTGAGGATATGATGTCCATCATCAAAAGAATTACAAATTCCCTATCAGATCTATAATCTATCAGTATCCGCTATACATAATTGTTTACACCAAAAAAGTAAAGATACAATACAATTCTATTTGACTGTGTGAATGGAATAAGACCTATCTTTAAAACATATAGAATGTCTCTCCCTCCATATTGTCCATCATATACATGAAGGGATTAGACTCCACCATTTCTTCTGGCTCTTCCCTCCCTTCTTATCCAATAGCTGAGAAGGCTTCTTGTATGCTCAGGCATGGTCCAGCTCTTCCATGTGACGTTGAGAAACAAATTCCACAGCTGAGCAGTGTACTTGCAATGCAAAAAAACGTGTCTATTTGTCTCCTCCATACATAGAAAATACCTAGGAACAAGTTGTCTTCCCTTCCTCAGTAGCACTTCTTGGGTTACGCAGGCCCATTTTATAACCAACCAGGTGAAACATTTTACTTCGGTAGGGTAGGTTGCTTTTCTAGAAGTAGTTTCACTTGCGTTGGCCATTTACATTAGCCACCTGAATACCCCTTGTATAAGCCCTCTTTACGGCGAAAATCCTATTTCTATTGTGAGTCCAAGGAGCTCTATCAGCCTCTATATTATTGATAGGCACTTGCCTAATTTTGCCCAATAATAAGCTACCCTCTCTATCTCCCAATCATTTAAAAGTCAAATGTCTCACCCTTGTGTTGACCAAGACTCCTGCACTGTCACCTCTGAATTTACACAAATAAGAAATGGGTCAGGTAATTTCTCTTTTAGAGGGATTTGTTCAATCCACTTATCTCTCGAAAATTTTGTCCTTGCACCATTGCCTACCTTGAGGCAGATGTTTGCTTCCATTGATTGCCACAAATTTCTAATTGTTCTCACACTCCCACTCCATATGGATCAGATACCATTTCTGTGCACCATGGGCTAGCTTCAACATACTTTGTCATAATGACTTCCTTACATAGAGCCCTATCCTCGGTGATGTATCTCCATAACCATTTCAACAAACACTCATTCTGCAACCTTAAGTTCCTGATTCCCAAAACCCTTATCTTTTGATAAACAAAACTCTCTTCCATTTTACCAGTAATCCTTCCCCTCTTTATTCCCTAGCCATTGAAAATTCCTCCTAATTCTATCTAATTTTTTCACCACCTTTGCTGGGATTAGAAAAGTGACATCACATGGGTGGCCAGTGAGTCAAGAACAGAATTTATCAGAATCAACCTATCCCTAAGAGATAGATATTGCGCCTTCCACTTAGCTAACTTCTACTCGGTTTTCCGAACAACCGTGTCCCAGATTTCCAATGCTTTGTGTTTATAGCTTAGGGGTGATTCTTTGCTTTGCTTATTTATTTATTTTGGTGAAGTAATTAAATTGTATCAGGAAAAGGCATCAAGTAGATGCAATAGTTTCAACTAAAGATAGAGTTGCTTCAACCATGAAGCTAACTGTGCAAAAACCTGTAAAGCAACCAAAAAGATGAACCCCATCAAATCCTAAAGTGCTAGAGTTAGGGAGCTAACAAAATCCAAAAAATTACCCATATTTTTTATTGTACTATTTGTATCGTTACTGCTCTTTTTCTCCATTGTTTTCTAAATGCTTCACTTGAGCCAAAACTCTACCAGAAACAACCTCTCTACCTTCACAAGGTAGGGGTAAGGATGCGCACACATCACCCTACCCAAACTCCAATTGTGAGATTAAAGTGGGTATGTTGTTGTTGTTGTTGTTGTGTTTTCAATATATCAAATTTGAGGTAAAGCCTTTAATATTTATAGCCAACAGGAGATGTCTGTTCAGAATTTAGGTAAGTTGTCGAGCTGAGTGAGCGATGACAGGGCACACCATCTTCCCAACTCTTTAAGCTAGAGTGGAAGTGCCTTTGTATTTATACCTAACAAAATTCTTTTCTCCTTCCTACGTGGGACAAAGTCTCTTCATTTCCTATTTATTAGCTAACCAAAGGTCATGAGATCAAACCCCATCCACAGAAAAAACTCAACACATACAACATTAAATCCGTGGTATTGCTTACATCATTAACCCAGTGCTTATCAGCAACCAGAAAATGCATCTCCAGATACTTCCTTTAATTCAGATGATTCACGTTATTATGGAGATCATTAACTGATTTAGATGGTAGGTTCATCACAATGGACCTAGAGAGAAACGCTCAGTGGCTTATAAACAATGAAGAAAGCTCTAAATAATAGCCTTGCTTACACGCTCTGGCAATCTCTTAAATTAAAAAGACACAAATTCATGGATATGAAAAGGTTCTCGAGGAATTAAAATACTCTGATCAAGAATCAACAGAAAGAGTATCAACTACAAAGAGTGTTTCTATCTAAGCACTTAACTGCAATCAAATGCCTAATTTATAAGCATAAACATAAAAATGCATGCTCTATTTCTTCCATTGACATTCTACTATTACTACTACATCTCCGTTCATGGATAAGTTTTGTCCTGACTATATGATCCACGCTATCCATGTTTCTCCATTTAAATGATTTATACAAATAGTGCATAAATCAAATATTTTAAGGTACTGGCTTACCAGTTGTATGTCTTGACGTGAGATCTTCTTAACCTCCCCTTCAGACATTCTCAATCTTTCAATACTGCAAAAATGCGGCAAAAAAACAAACGCATTTGTGTTAACAAGGCTTACAAAGAAATGCAATCCACCTCTAGCTAACAAACATACAAAACAATCCAATATCACCTGATCGTTGAAGTAAATTAATCATTAGACACCCAAATTACCAAAAATCCCCACAAAAGAAGCAAAAACAGCTATCAGCTACATTAACACGTCCTCTAGGTATCAAGCAACAACAAAGCAAAGCTTTTAAGAATCGAGGATAAACTAACAAAAATTTCCACTACTATTTTCTGACTTATTGACTAATAACTCAAAAATAATTTCACTAATATTGATCAAAGACGATTCCATGAGATTCACAATAGACAAACGATTTCAAACGGCTTAATTTTTACCAATACGCACATAAACGATTTCTAATAACATTAATTGCTATATATAGTAAACAAAAAAAGCTCAATGAACAATACTAAGCTTTTAACTTAACCACATCAGTATAAATGAACCAAAATCAAGCTAATTACGCAGGAAAACAAAAAAAACAAAAACCTATTTCTTCAACGAAACCAAAACAAAAAAAAGGAGTTTTCGATCAATTTACCTGAAATATAATCAGTTAACGGAAAAAACCGTCGACGACTATCAGCGGTGGAGTCAAATATGAAAATCGCCGGCGCCGATCCTCCGATTCCGATCTCAATTTTCTCTCCCTCGCGCTTTTTCTCTTATGGAAAGTTGTTTGAACAGATCATCAAAGACCAGAATCTTTTACTATTGTTGTCTTTTAGCCCCTTTATTATAGAATATGCGCTTTTGAGTCCCACTTGTTTTATGTTTTTCATATCAGGTACCAACTTGTTAAGTTTTTTATTAATGAATCGACCCCAATATTTCCCAAATATAAACAATTCACTCCCCTTTCAAAATATTGTCTTCCGTTTTATATTATTTGACTATGTCAATTTGATAATTTTCTAAAAATAAATTATTTATTGGGAATTTAATTTATTTACTAACCTTATCAATTATATATATCGTGGAAAATGAAAAAATCTATGAAACGGAGGAAGTATTAATTTTCAATTATTTATAAATATATATATATATGATCATATTTTATTATTTTAAGATGCCTCAAAATATTTAACATATTTTACGTATAATGATATATGAAATTCACAAGTTTTACAAATTTAAATATATTTAATTAATCAAACAAGTTTTAATATATTGCGCTTTATTTCAATTAACTTACTTTATATTTTCCTTTCTTAGCTATCTCGTGTGATTTTGACACAATCAATTAAGATGAATCATACTTATAAATTGAGTCAAATGATAATTGTAAAAAAAGTAAATCAATACGAAATTGATTGATTTTATATGTTATCGATCTATAATACGTGATATCAATTATCATTATGCTTCTCCTTCTTTATTTGAATTTGAGAACAATAATATAAATAATAAAAAATATATAATATTTAATTAATTTAAAAAAACTTATCATTTCACTAAAATTCTCAAGATACACTCGATCCCAATAAAAAATATGTCAAACTTAGAATAAATATTTAATATACATAGACAAATACATCACTAACCATTCAAATATTGTAAGGTACTTGAATAATATAAGATCTTTTCCTACTAACTTTACACTCTCCACTAATAAGTGCTTAAATAGTTTACTTTTAAATTTAGAACATCCTAATTATCTAAACTACTTTTTTATTGCCAAAGTAAACTTGTGGCAAACATAGAATCAACCTAATCAACATGCAAGTAAATATTCCCCCAAACAAATCAAATAATCTTACAATAACAATAACATACTTAATTAAATTCTATAAAGTGAAATTCAGAGAGAATAGAATGTACGCAGACCTTAACACTATCTCATAGAGATAAAGAGACTATTTGTAAAAGACCCTCAACAACAACAACAACAACAACATACCCAGTAATATTCCACAAATAGAGTCTGGGGAGGGTAGATTGTATGCAGACCTTACCGCTACCTTATAGAAGTAGAGAGATTGTTTTCTAAAACCCTCAGCTCAAAACCCATAAGCAGAAGGACTAGATATGACAAAATGAAATGTAAGGTAAGAGAACAGCAAGTGCGACTAACAATGAATAGTATATGACAGTAATTAACTATGATAAAACTAACACATATACGCTAGTTAATGAGAGAAAAAAGGAATAATAATTTGTAAAAGACCCTCAATTCAAATATATCAATCTCAAAAGCAGAAAAAACACAATGATCAAATATTCTTACAATTCAAAATTAGAATTTTATTACTTTGGACTTTTTTTATTTTAATGTGTGTGAAGATCTTAAGCATTAGGAGGATTTGATTTGCAGATATAGTTGAAATATTCAGATTCCGCATGCTGTAAAATCTAGTAATATCTTGCTTTTTTTCAACTTTAAAGTCATAAAACATCAGCAAGCATATACTAATGACTTTTGTTGATCATGATATATGCTATAAAGTACTTTTATTTTGTCAAAATGATAAAAGAAAAATAGGGGCAAAGACGTTAAGGGGTCCAATTTAGTCCCTTTTATCCATTAATGGACTGATTTACTAAGTTTGAGGAGGAAATTGTTGAGTGGCAAACAAAATTTTATATCAGTAGCTGAAAAGAAAAAAAAATTACATATTAAGTGTAATGATACTCATAAAGAATCGTTTGTTAGCTGATGTGTATGTAATTATGCACGTAGTAAATTATAGATCAGTTTTATATGTTTGATAGTTGTTTAGCTGATGAAAACGTGATTAAATTGATTTTAGTTACTCTTCAGGGCAGAGACAGGCAGAGTTGCGAAAGAATTGAATGAGGAGCCGTGTATCAGTGAGCTCATGTACGGTTCTGTAAAGTGACAGTAAGAATTAGGAGGTTAAGTTATTCATGTATAAACAATACCGTGGTTGATTTGTAATCAAGAAACCTACATAATTAATGCATGTATAACTTATGAAAAAATTTATGTATTATTTTATGCTGGATAGAAAGTGGAATAACTAAACGCATGCATAACTAAGATATATAAAGTTATGCATGGATTTCGTTATATTTAATCTTTATATTACTAATATTTTACATGACTCTAACCAGCTACTAAACGAACCTTTTGAATATATTTTTTCTATAAAAAAAATATAGAATATTACACCATATTAAAAGTATCTGAAAATTCATACTACATTAAATGGAAATCTTAATGTGGGGTTTGAGTATACTCATTAAATTAAAGATTATAATTGATACAATGTTTCTTTTACATCCAAAGAAAACAGGTTGAACCTTTTTTCTAATTGGACAATAAAGTCAAAAAGTTGGACATTCAACTCACTAATTGGCTGTTGAAAATTTACCCAATCTTTCATTCAAGAGAAGATTTAGAAAAAAAAGCTTTTGAACAAAAAGTAAACAAAGGCATCAAAGTAAAAGTCAATCTAGCTTCATCAAAATTATCATGAATTCTTGAAAACCAAGGAAATCTGTAGCTTCATTTTTTGTCTTACATACAATAGTTTAAGCACTTCAAAAGAAAATGGGAATCCAAGAAAAGAAAGAAAAAAGTGTGAAGGACATAATATGCTGCACCCAATAGTTTGATTTAGTGGACGCAATGTCTAATGTGTAAGTTAGATGCACGTTACTGATTAAGACCGATAAGATCACAACTCTTGATGTGTTAGTTACTTATTCAAATCTTGTTGCAGCATGAGATTTTTAGTTTATCTAATAGTTATTGATACGCGTTATGTATTTGAAATTTATCTAAGTAGAGAAGAATAAAGGCGCAAACCATTATCTTTTGTTTGGAACACTAATTTATTTCGCAACAGGCACACAAAAATGGATAAAGCAAAAGAGAATACCACATCTATGTTAAATAAATAATTGCTTGTCTATTTACAAGAAGTAAATTTCAGCACATTTCCATCTACTTTGGCAATACTCTTCCCCTCTTAGATTAGCAAAACAAAACTGGATAAAGGACAAGTCCGATATACTAAAACTCTCACTATATGCAAAGTCCGAGGAAAGACATAACCACAAAGATCTATTGAAAAAAAATGGATGAAATTTTTTTTCCCACATAAAATGTACACAACAGTTGTCACATTCCATGGCACGTATTATCCGCTTAGACCCATCAGGCACGTATTATAATGCCACCTCATAATATTCTCTACTTTTGTCTCTCATTAGGATATCATATTCGCCTAAGATATCATATACCCTAGCTAACCTAAAAAGTCTATTTGTCCTTCTCTTTGGCCCGCCCTCTGTCACGAAGGTCACATCATCTTGCAAAGATGAATGATTTTCTCTAACTCCTTACATTTTCTACATTAGGATTCATCTCACATTATCCTAATCACTGTTAACTAAAAAAAATGAATAAAGGAAACTAAAAGGGGTTATCTGGATTAATTTCCAAATTTGGAGAAGAAAAAGAAAAGTTTACATATTTGCAACAGAGATCAGATAGCAGTAAGGCTGCTGAATCTTTGTCTTGTTCTGTCTGTTGATAGATTTTCTTCAATGTTCTTTCTCTTGTTG
>JAOTQJ010000002.1:18126775-18151304 GCA_025642045.1 Solanum sejunctum | reverse complement strand
CCTTTTCTTTAGAATTATTATTTTAATTATATTAAATATAAATAAAAAAAATTCTACACAAAGAATTATATTTCAACTAAAATAGATTGGTGTAAAAGAAAATTAGTCAATAAGAAAAAAAATTAAAAGAAAAAACACAGTCCAGTCAGAAAGAAAAAAATTAAATAAAAAAAAAATCTTACAGAAAGAATCATTTTTCAACTAAAATGAATTAATCCAAAAGAAAAAAATTAAAAGGAAAAACGTGTGAAAAAGAAAAATAATTAAGGGAAAAACTTTATTTTTCTAGGGAAAAAAAAATTAAGGTACCTATAATTTGATCTCGAATAAAACAAATAAAGTTATACAAGTTATTCATAAAATATATCATTTATATTGTATTTAAATTAAATATATGTTTAGGGTCATCCATTATTATTCTATTTACTTAGAATTGTGTGGGCTAGATATGAAAAATTAAAATAATTTGATAGAGAGTGTTATTCCGAATGAGGTCTGTCAAGTGTGAATCTAAATTAGTGAGACTTCAATGCAGATTTTGAATATCGGATGAATAATTCAAAAAATATATATAATTTTATGACAATATTATGAATTTTCAAATATTTATAATACTTAATTTAATAATATTAACGTGACACAACATGCAACGCATATACATTAAACTAGTAAATATATAATAGGTAGCCTCCTACGATATAGTCTTTTGTCGCATGTTAGTAAAGGAAAATACAACTATAATTGATCGATTAAAATCCTCCACGTCAATTGTGAAGGTAAAAAATTTATCAAGTGAATTAGATCCCAAACACTCAATTGTAATTGTAAGTTTACGACATGTTAAAAACTCCGTGGAAATATAAAAGTAAATTTACATTATAGATGTATATATTATTATTATTATTATTTGTTTAAAGAAAAAAGAAATGCAGATTCAAATTTGACTCACGTGGTGAAAATACTGGTAGGATAATGTTAATTATTTATTTTTTGAGCCAGGTAATCTTAAATTAAGTGGGACCAAATTTAGTACTTTGTAGCCATTGGCTTGGTCTAAGTTCCAATGTCATTGGTGAACACATTGATTTGTCAATTCCTTTTCTTCTCCGTCCCATTTTAATTTAATTTGTGAAATAATTTATACATATTAAAAAAATATTCAATGATAAAATTTAAATTGTACACTTTTATTTGTCACTATTTTATTTTCAAGGTTAACTTGATTAAACTTTAAAGCTAAATTGAAATAGTTAAATTTAATATTTAAAATTTAAAATTAAGATGGTTGGAAGCTATATGAAAAATGCTATAAGTTGCAATTCTTTAAATATTAATATGATGACAAGTAAAAGTGAAAGTTCATATACTTTGACCTCAGTAAGTAAAATAATGACAAGTAAAAGTGAAAGTAGGAAAATTCAATCCTATATATATAGTGTAATTTATCTCATAGCAAAGATAAAACTTTAATAAATGAGATGAAAATTATGAAAAAAGTTTTAAATATTCATCTAAACTTTGAATAATTCAACTATTTTGAATATTGGAAAAAAATTCAAAAATTAAGTTAATTTGAGACGGAGGAAGTATTATAATTATTATCAACTATTTATTACTCTCCTATTTAAAAAAGAGTTACCTACTTTTATTTTAATCTGTTTAAATTTTTTTTTCTCATTTCTCAATACGTTAATCGATTGTGAGTTCAAATCAAAGTAATATTATACATGAATCCATCAAACACTATAGCCTCGTCGAAATTATTACCTTTGATGCAGCAGAACTAACTTGTATTTTAAAAATCACGACAAATAGTAACTATGAACCTGCAACAACAACAACAACAACATTACCCCAATGCCTCAAAGGCTTCCGCCCATTGCGGGGTAAGGGGAGGTCGAATGTATGCAGTCTGACTCCTATGTTTTAAAAACATAGCGCAACTATTTTCAGATGACCTATGATGAGCGTCGAAAGTTGCATTGACTAACAACTACTTCACAATTGAAAGAAGCGCAGACAGTTTAAAAAGGTATTTTGTTTTATTCCATCATACCCCAAAGCCAAAAAATAGTGAATCTTTGACTCCATCAAAGATTGATGGAAAAATAACTATGAACCTACAAGCTTAAAAAATAAATAACTCATAGAATTCAAATCTCGAACTCTGCCACTTTATGTCACTAACAATACTTTCATCTAGTTTTCAAAACATCAGCAGACACTTGAACAAGATGAGCAAATTCATTATTTTTATCACTCAGTTGAGATCGACCACATGAATCTTCACAAGTGAGAGCTCTATCTCCAGACTGCAAAATTGAAGCAATTGCTTGTGTAAATTGATCAGATCCCAATTCTTTAATTGAATTGGGAATATACACATTGATACACAAATTGTATTGTTGGATACAAATTTGTTGACAATTATTTGGGGCCAATTTTTGGACTTGACCTAAATTTTCTTGGGCCAAATTTAAACATTGATTGAGAATTGTACTTGCTAGCCCTTTAAAATCATCAGAAGAACCTTTTGGATCTTTTCTAAGAGAATTTTCACAAAG
Organism: Solanum sejunctum; assembly: GCA_025642045.1. Taxonomy (NCBI): domain Eukaryota; kingdom Viridiplantae; phylum Streptophyta; class Magnoliopsida; order Solanales; family Solanaceae; genus Solanum; species Solanum sejunctum. The sequence continues at coordinate 18,148,740 of JAOTQJ010000002.1, read as the reverse complement.
ATTTGCATCAATATTTTTTTTGCAAATATCATCAATTTGATCCCCATTGGAATTTTTGACATAAGAAAATATGAAAAGAATAAGAAGAAAAACCCCTTTGTTTTCCATTTTTTTTATGTTTGTGTATTTTTTGAGTAGAATTTTGGTTTGTATATAAAAAGAAAAAAAAAGTAAATGTTCAACCAAATTTAGAAAAGGCAAAGTATTGAATATAAATGCTTAGAATTTTGAATTAATATGATTATCATGAATTAATTGGATGTAAATGCTTAGAATCTTGAATTATTTAATGGTATTAAATATAATCATTTTTCTTAAAAAATGAAGTAATTTTATTTAAATTTAAATGATAGAAGAACGTTGGGCCTCCACAATGGACTTTTTAGACTGTGATTATCAACTAAAAAGTCCAGCCCAAATCATTTTTTTAAAAAGGGAAGAAAATGAATTTATAGATACATTTTTGATTGAAATTAAACTAATTTTGCTTTTGAAGTTCAGGTATTCAGTCATATATGGTTAAGTTCAATCATTTTTATATAAACGTTGTATATCTAATATTGTTTCGATATCGATAGACATGCAAAAATTTTAAACCTAAATAATTATGCTCAAATAAGATAATTCGTGAATTTTTTAAGAAAATTATAATTAATGTAATACATTGAACAGATTGAGTATCTTTTATGAACAAAGAGGTCATTTACACATAAAACGCATACATGGAGTTCGTTTTAAGAACAAAGGGGTCATTTACACATAAATCGCATTATGAACAATGGGGTTATTACACATAAATCATATTTACTCAGTGCATTTTATGAGAGGTAACCTAGAGATTTTTTATTGCTTGATCTCCTAAAATGATAATATTCAAATGTACATGCATTAGCTCAAGAAACTTAAATATTGTCATCTTTTTATAACTTTTATGTATCAAAATCCCACATTGATGCTAAGCACTGGGCGTGGGGGTGGTGGTCTTCTTATAAGGTTTATGCAATCCTCCTCCCTTTGAACCAACTTTTGAGATGTGAGTTAGGTTTAATATCTTCTTCAACAAACTTCTATCTAAAAATAGATTGTTATAGTTCATTTAAAAATAATCGCTCTATATTCAAAAGATAAGAATAAAAAGCTTTACACACATCATCATTCTTTAGACCTTTCTTTATAATATTGTCATCTAATTTTCGTTTAAATTTTTTTAGTATGGAGCAAAGATTCATGAAATAAATAATCACTAGTATTTGTTTGATTGAAAGTCCAATCAAGTTAAAAAAAAGAGAGACTTTATATTTCATTAAACATATTTTATGTAGAAAAAAATTTCAAAAAACATAATATATGTTGTATATTCATGTAAACAAACCTTATTTTATATATATTCACTTAACATTAGTATAACATCCTTGAATCTTCTAGTACAATGAATCTAATATAAATTTTGAGGTGGTTTTTTTGGTGAAGATTCATGTAAAAGATGTTATTTTCTTTTTTCTTTTTTGAGAAATTAAAAAAAAAACACCGTTTGTTAAGTACAATGAATCTACCATGCCGCCATTCCCCTCATGGTTCACATTTTTTTCACAAATTTTCATCTAGATTCACTGACTCGATTAATTTTAATTAGCATTAAATAAAAAAATTATTTCATAATATAGTCTATGTTTATATTATTTAATAATATAATATTAGTACAAATAGTGGTAGAGCTAGAATTTTTTTTAAAAAAGATTTAAAATTTTAAAAAGTAGACATACAAATTAATCAAAGAGGACTCAATATATATTATATATACATAAAAAAATTATTTTTACTATATATAAATAATATAATTTTTCATCGAATATAGATTGGATGAACTCCTTAATTAGTATGTGGCTTTGCCACTGAGTATGGATTGCATTATTTTTGTTTTTTCCATCAATCTCGAAAGGAGCCAAAGATTCACTATTTTTTAGCTTTAGGGTATGATGGAATAAAGTAAAATGACTCTTTAAACTATCTGCACTCTTTTCAATTGTGAAGTAGCAGTTAGTCAATGCAACTTTCGACGCTCATCATGAATCATCTGGAAATAGTCGCGCTATATTTTTAAACATAAGGGTCAAACTGCGTACATCCGATCCCCTCTTACCGCACAATGGGCGGAAACCTTTGAGGCACTGGGATAATGTTATTGTATGTTGTTGATAATTAGTGTCACACATCAATAATATGAAGAAGAAAACTTACACCGCTAAAAATCATATTATTCATTGAAAAACGTTTAACGACTATACCACAATACTTTGATTCATGAATCATCGAGACCAGAAAAATACTAATATTGTCATATGAAAAAATTATGAATTATTTTTTACTTTTCAATAAAGACATATATTTTTTTATGTATTTTTCAAGTGAGCTGAATATATATATGAAAACTGAATGAAAAATCAGGTCCTCTAGCATAAATTTTTCGTTGATAATCGATGGGAAAAATCCTTTGTTTGAATTGATCGCCTTCATCCATTTTCTCTTTCTCTACCTCCATTTTTATTTTTTCTGCAAAAATGAAGAATTACAAAGAAAAATAGAATATGGGCATGGTAGATGTTAATTATAAATAAAATAATAGAATAAAAGGTGTAATCTGATTATCAAATAATAAGTAAAGATTTTTTTTAAAAAAAGATATGGTCGTATCAATTAATACGCACAAAAATGACAATCATCTGTTCAATTATAAATATAATAACAGTCTAAAAAGATATTTTATTCGCTCCCAAAGCTCGAATCTAAAATATTCAAACTTGTATCAAACCTAGTTCAGAATTGAACACTAAATCAAACAATAATGTAGTGCTAATTAAGTATCCTTTACGTGTGTTGAACGTCTTCCAATTAATTAAATTTAATAATCATGCAATAAATGTGCATGTGTATACCTAATTACAACAACGTGCTGAAATTTTTTCTTTACTTATAGGGCCACTTTCTTAATTGCATATATCCTAATTTTCAATATTATATATATATTCAATTCGACAGATATACATATACAATTTGCCTTTCCTTCCTCTCCTAATCTTGCTTGCAAGACATAAATGCATATGTATACTAGTTACATATTTATAATTATTTGGCAGATATAATATATAATTTAACATATATATATACAATTTGTCTCTCTCCACTCTTTGCCCTCTATTGCTCGCCTCTCTCCTCTCTCTCTATCTTGCTCTCCTCTCTCCGATAATATGTAGTTACAAAGCATAATTTTAGCAAAGTATAACTATTTTTACCTTATTATATTTCAAGTGTTTGTTCTTTTTAAAAAAATCCTCTTAATTTTATTAGGTGTCGGAGTTAAAAAGATTAATTTAAATATTTAAAAATTATACTAAAAATAGTTTTGAGCTGAGGGTTTTAGAAAATAGCCTCTCTACTTCGATGAGGTAGCAGTAAGATCTTCGTACAATCTACCTTCCTCAAACTCCACTTATGAGATATAACTGAATATATTGTTGTTGTTGTACTAAAAATAGTTTAAGTTGCCAATATTGTTAACTTGTTAAACTCAAAGTCAAATCCAACTTTATGAGTGCATGCATTTAGGTAACAAAACAATTAAGAGCATACTTGTCTGTCCAGTTGGTAGTTCTGCTGTCTTTAGTGATATTAATTATTAATTGGATTTTAAGCTTTTTGCATTAATTAACAATCTAAAAAATATTTTATTTAAGTTACTTTTTAAGGTAATTATTAAAAATAAAATAAAATCATGCTAATCTATAAGTATGTACCTGATAAAATATTTAACTAATTTGTAATTACCATAGATAATTCTTTACACAAATAGTGTATACGAAATGTAATAAACAATTATCAGCGTATTGGTAACTCATATATAATTTCTTCATTCTTAATTGAAGGTATGATTTTTGAATTATAGTCGTTAGTGCCTGGTTAATATGTCATATATACGTGAATTTAAATTAACTGAGACTTAATATCGATATATCAAATACTGATTGATATCGATAAACAAAGCATATAACTTTTATTTCACCTATATATATATATAAGATTCTGACTCCGTTAGTGTATATCTGCTAACTAGGCCAGTATAGGTGATAGTAAAATTATTGAGATTTCTCTGTCTTTAACATGTGATGAATTTGAGCTTTCAAAATACTACTACAACAACACTAGCATACTCAGTGATATCTCACAAGTGGGGTCTGGGGAGGGTAGATTGTATGCAGAGCTTACCGCTACCTTATAGAAATAGGGAGATTGTTTCCTAAAACCCTCAGCTCAAAACTCATAAGTAGAAAGACTAGATATGACAAAATGAAATGTAAGGTAAGAGAATAACGAGTACGACTAACAATGAATAACACATGACAGTAAGTAATAATAATAAAACTAATACATATACACCAGATAATGCAAAGAAAAGGAACAATAATAGTAAAAATAATACAAATGCTAATAATAATAAGAAGAAGAATAAGAAGATGAATGAGAAGAATATGAAGAAGAAGAAAAGAACTCAATCTGCTACTCTAATTCGCGACCTCCACTCCTTTCAAAATAAAAAAAAAATCCTAGAATGTCATTTTCATAAATAAATTTTATGTGTATTTAAATTTAATTAAATTTATCAAATATCGAATAATAAAAAAAATATTAACCCCCACCCCACCCCACCCCCCACTCCCCCAAACAAAAAAAAAATGAGAAGCGCCGTATGGAAATTAAAGGGAGAAAAACTTTGTCTAAATACAGATGAATTATTAATAGCCCACAACAAATTTTTCCTTTCTTGGGAACACACAATTTTGAACTTTAGGCTATGCTGGTGATGATATTAGAAAATACGAAATTAGCTACGAAATATATTAATATTTTTTAATAAATTTATCACGATAAAGGTTTTGGTTAATTAATTTTTTTTATTTTTTTTCGTTCTTATTTACTTGTTAAAGATTTTTAATTTAATTTATATTATTATAGTTTTACTCTATTAATTATAAGTTAATATTTTAGATAAATATGTTTGAGGTCCTATCAATTAATAGGGAATAAAATAATACTTTTTTCGTCATATTTTATTTGTCCATTATATTATTTTAAAATATTTTTTCCTATTTTATAAAATTAAGAAATAATTTTATGGTTAATTTTTAATTTACTAAGCGTGTTTTATAGACAAAGGGATCGTTTACGTATAGAATGCAATTACTAAGTGTGTTTTATATACAAAGGGATTATTTGCACATAAGACACATTTATCGAGTTCTTTTTATGAACAAAGATGTCATTTACGGATAAAATGCATTTACCGAGTGTATTTTATATACAAAGGAGTCATTTATACATAAAATGCATTATTGAGTGTGTTTATCAACAAAAAGGTCGTTTATACATAAAACACACTTACCAAGTATTTTTTACGTACAAATGGATCATTTACACATAAAACACACTAGTTTTATGTACAAATGAGTCATTTGCTGATAAAACACATTTATTGAGTGAGTTTTACATACAAAGGGGTCATTTACACATAAAGCGCACTAGTTTTATGTAAAAATGGATCATTTACACATAAAACGCATTAACTAAGTGAGTTTTATGTACAAATGGGTCCTTCACGCATAAAGGGTATTTACTGAGTGTATTTTATTTACAAAGGGGCCATTTACACATAAAAGAAATTTATCAGTGTGTTTTATGATCAAAAGGGTAATTTATACATTAAACACATTTATAATGTGCATTTTATAATCAAAGGGATCATTTATACATAAAAAAATATTTACCTAGTACAATAAATAAATAAAATAAATCAGTCACACACAATTTACGTATTTATAGCTAAATGAGATTAACATAAATTTTTTATTATCAAACTATAAAATTTTATCGGTCGATAGCTTTTTATTTTCTAATGGTGCAATGCATATATATGTTGATGATGCATTTGGTGACCCCCACTCTTTACTCAATACATTGAAAGACAAACAAAAAATATGGCCGTTCGTTACAAAATAAATTATTCGTATATTAAAATCCATAAAGTTAGTGAGTATTATGTTTAATAATATTTTAATTGTTATTCATGAAATTCAACACATTAAATGTGATATTTAGTGATTATTTTTTAATTTTTTTATATTAATAGTACTTAGATAAATTATGAAATAATTTATATATATTATTCTATGTAGAATAGAAAATAAAATAATTATATTTTTCATAATTAATTATTGCTTATTATCTATATAACTCCACTCCATTAATCTCGGATGGAGCCAAAGATTCACTATTTTTTGATTTGGGGGTATAATGGAATAAAGTAAAATGACTCTTTAAACTGTCTGTGTTTCTTTCAATTGTGAAATAGCAGTTAGTCAATACAACTTTCAACGCTCATCATGGATCATTTAAAAATAATCGTGCTATGTTTTTAAACATAAGGGTCAGACTGTATACATTCGATCCCCTTCTACACCGCAATAGGCGGAAACCTTTGAGGCATTGGGGTAATGTTGTTGTAATCTATGTAACTCTAACCAATAACTAGACATCTCCTTAACGAATATCTTTCCTTGATTTTTGTGAATAAGCAATATAAATAGATAATGTGTTTGACTTAAAAAAAAGTGCTCATTAAATATTTAAATGACTGAAAGATTAAAGAAAAATTAATTATAATTAAAATACCAAAAGCACTACAAATAACCACGTAGAGAGGTGTACTCGAGCCAAATTTAATTTAGAAAGAAAAATATTTTTGGTATAAAATTTAAATTTTTAACGTCGCATATATGGGTGCACCAAATCATGTATTACATGATATTTTGAGTGTGAATAATTCACATATTTATATTTAAATATTTTTTTAAAAAATATAATATTATAATCTTAAAAAATTAAAGAAGTATGAATTCACGTGAAATCCTATCTATAATCTCAATTAACATACATATAAGTCCTATTTAATTTATATTAACTATATTGTGTCTAAATTGAACGTTTCTATTTAGTACGTGATCTTCTTTAGTAAATAACAAGTCAACGTTAAATTAATAAAGTTAATTACTAGTAAATTACCCTGATTTTGCTAAATTATATGGAAAAGCTAGCTAATTGAATAAAATAACATCAACGATTAATTAAATATATTTAAGCATATATTAAGGCAATAAAACCAGTCGCGGCAAATGGTTACAACTAATTAATATATTACTATATATTTGATTAATTTTATCTTAATTAAAACGTTAAAGCTATGGATATAATTACCCAAATGTTAATGCTTTTCAAACAAACATACAAAACGCAAATTAATCTGAAAAATTTTAATTAAAAGAACTCCAAAGGTGAAAAAGTTATCGTCAAGTTTTATTTTTCGTTTCAACATAAAATGAGGATTTAAGATATTACGGATTCAATTTACATGTCTTATAATATTAAACTATTATTTTTTGAAAGTTATAAATTCATATTGCCTTCCTCGGTTTTTAGTTGTCATGTTGCATTTTTCAAAAATTAATTTGATTGATTTTTAAATTAAATTAGATTAAAGTAATTATAATTTTTAAAATAAAAATTAAGAAATTCAAAAATTATAAGAAAAGTGCTATTGATTGCATTTTTTTATGAAAGATATCTTACAATGTTAATCAAAATTTGTATAATTTTGACTCTAAAAATAAAAATTATGACAACTTAAATAGAATGAAGAAAATATTTATTACTCATTTTACGTATTGGTCTTTTATTTTTAGTCCATCTCAAAATAAATATCATCTTTTAAAATATTCACGATTTTCAAAAAAATGAACTAAATTGATTAAATAAATTAATTTTATTTAAATTTGGTTTAATTTTAATTTAAAAAATTGATAGTGTTTCATTTGGGTTTGGATTTGTTCAAAAAAAAAATAATTAAATCGAACCAATAAAGTATATATATATATTTTATAATTATGTACATATAATACATTATTCTAAAAAATAAATTTTAAAGATCTTCCATACGTTTTTATCAAATTTTATTTTTTACTCTATTTATGAAAGTACAAATTCTCAAAATGAGAATATTTATCTTACCGATTTCATTTTTCCGAATATCTATGACAACTCTTAATGAAACGAGAACACTTTATCTCTTTCTTCTAGGTCAAAATGTTGAAGTTCAAAACTTTATTCACGATAAATTTTATTTTGAATGAATTATTATTAGGAGTATTTTTCTCTATTTTAAATATATCATTACTTTATTTATGTGTATACTTAATAAACAAAATAATTGAATTGAACTAAACAAAATTGAAACCAACAATAACCAAATGGATAACTATAACTTATAATTGATTTGGCTTCACTTTAAAAAATAATAACTAATTAAGCTAATTTGATTTTTAATATTGACCAATAATATAACTCGTGAACACCTCTTCGCCTAATTATAATTAAAATATTTTAATTTTAATTTTTTTTATTTTTAATCAAATAATTTATAATCACATGACTAATAATTTATAGCGACATAAGTATTTAAGAACTATTTTACATCACTAATTTCAAAGAAAAATTGATTTGAACGAAGAAAGTATTTATTAAATATAATTTTTATATTTACCGACATACTATATTATTATTGAATTAAGTTGAACGCAATAACAGTATAAAAAAAAAAATTCACCCAATATTCGAAGTTCTTTTTAATTAAAGTCATAGATAAATTTGAATTAATATTACCGCTATCGCAACTTCCCGTGCAATCAATCTAAAGCAAACAAAACAAAAAATTTCATATTTTTAAGTTCATTTTAATTAAAATTTTAATTAAATTTAAATTATGCATCACGAAAATTACTCAAAAATTTATTCTTAATACAATTTTTCGCTTATTTATGATTTAAATTCGAATTTTTTATTAAAAATAAAATAATCTTACCTTGCATCACAATTTTCCGTGAAATCGACAAAAACTATGCAACTAAACCAAACCAAACAAAAAATCTCATATTTCTGATGACATTCTGATAAAAACATTCCTCGAAACTTCACATTTTTACTAAGTAAATACCATATAAAAACCTTGAAAACTCGACAAATTACATTAATCCTTTTGTATTTGCATGGAGAATACTTAATTTATAAATTTTACAAAGAAGTAATAGGTACATTGTAATTAGGTGTTTGAGAAGAAGTAAAAGCTAAAAAAGCAAGTAAAATTAAAAGCAAAACTGGTACTGACAGCAGCATTAGTGGCGGTGGCGGCAGCGGCGGCAGAACCAACGGCAACACCAGAAGAGACACCGTCAAAAGTACCATGACGAAAATAACCCTAGAGGAATTCAAATTCTTCAACATCTTTGATTTATCATCAAATGGATCTATTTTGCACATCATCATTTTTGTTCATTTGAAATAAAATTTGGGAGAGAAAATAATAAAAATGTTAGATTTTTATATAGGAAAAGTATGAATGGGGAATATTAGGGGAATGAATGGGTATAAATGAGGAAGAAGAAAGGGCAAATGGGAGAAAAAAGTGAGGAGAATATGGAGGAAGATTTTAGGGGGTGTGGGGTCTAGTTTGGTAGGGGAAAGGATAGATATTCAGCGACGAATTCAGAATTTAAATTTGTACGTGTTTAATATTTCTTCTATTTCATATTAATTGAATTTATAAGGTAATACACATATTAAGAAAAATGTTTAAAGTGTAAAATTTACACTTTACTTTCCACTATTGTCCTTCATAAAATCATAAATACATAATGTAATTGATTTCCTAGAAAATATAAAAGTTCAATTAATACAAGGACAAATATGGAAAAAGTTTCAAACATTCATCTTGAATTTTGAAAAATTCAACTATTTTGAACCTTAAAAAAAGTTTTAAAAATTCAATTATTATCAGACAGAACGGAGGGAGTATCATAATAACAATAATATAATAAATGATATAATTTTATAAATGAGATTTGAACACTTAGAATATCTTCTTATTTTTGATAGTTTCTTTGCTAAATATAATTTTATGACTTTAATATTTGAATATTTCGTTTTGTATTGTTCATCTTATATGTGTTACTTTTATTGTATTTATATATTACTTTTTTTTATTTTTCATCTTATATGTAGTATCTTACATTTTTGGGGTCTGATATTTTTAATACGAAAATCTTTTAAAAATAATCATTCTATCTCTATAAGATAATAATAAAATATGAGTATATTTTACCTACTTCAAACTTCACTCATGAAGTTTTATTAAATATATTATTATTATGACAAAAAATATATTAATACATTACAATTAAAAATATTGAGTTCAGATGAATTCGAAATAAATGGACAAAAGTTTAAGGGTGGAGGTAGTCGTCTGGATTCAACAACAAAACAACAACAAAATACACAGAAAAATTTTACTAGTGGGATTTGGAGAGAGAAAATGTACGCAGACCTTATTACTATCTTATAAAAATAGAGAAGTTATTTCTGAAAGATTCTCATCTTAAAAATAACATTTCCAAAAGTAGAAAATACTAGATGTGAAGTCAAACAATTAAAATGAAAGACAAATAATAATTTGTAAAGACGATAAAAGTAATAAAATAACACAAATTTTCACTCCTTTCTACTCCTACTAAACGTCTAACATTCTACCCTAATACATAATTTTTACTCTTTTCTATCGTCAAAATACAAATTCAGTAAAGTTTGATAATTTTGATGTAAGTCTATTTAAAAAATTATCATACTAAATGAAATACTCTCCCTTAATATGACGTGACTTTAAATTAATGGACTATAATAAAAATACATATATATTTTTTTGAAGAAAAAAAAAGAGGAAGCAACTTTTGAATCCAACACAATTTTTTTTTTCAGTTTTGGAAAAAATCTCAAAACAAACGGCAGTCAACAACAACAATTTGAATTCACCAAGGTACCCTCGTGTACGATGAATCCAACCCAAAACTTTGACATTACGTTTGTGGTTTATCAGGTGACGTGTCGGTTTGATGCCGACTCTTAAAGGCAGACATTTATTTGGCACGATGTAATATTTTCGTACATACAAATTTTTAAAATTTAACAACAATAACATTATCTTAATGATTCAAAAGCTCTCGTTTATTATGGGGTAAGGAGAGATTGAATATACACAGTCTGATTCCTATGTTTAAAAATATAAGACGATTATTTTCGAAGGACCCATAATGAACATCAAAAGTTGCATTGACTAACTGCTACTTCACAATTGAAAGAAGTATAAATAGTTTAAAGAGTCATTTTACCTCTAATGAAAAGTTTTTATTTGACACTACTTTTATGTATCTCCGGTGCTTTGAATATCATGTATTATTTGTTACTTTCTTGATTTTCAATTTTCTAATTCGAATGTTCGAGAAGGAGGTTTGAATATTTTTAAGTAAAGTTATTTATTCTTGAATTGATATAAAATGGAAAGATTATCTGTATGATAAGACATTCTTGAATTAATGGTAGATAATCTTTTCTACAATTAGGAAAAAATTATTTAAGACGTCATTACTATCTTAATGGTGTAAAAAATTGAGTGCTTAAAACATGGTTGAAAAAGATTAGTCAATTTTATCTGTTTAATTAAAAAGTCATTGCTATTAATTATCACGTAATTCAACCGTCCATTTAAATAGAGTTCCGTTTTGGAGCACAAAAAGCTATTATTTATTTTGTTTATTAAAAAAAAAGGATATTTTAGAGTTCTTAAGTTCGAAATTTCTTGTTACCGAAAGTAAGAGGTTTGTTTTCTGAGTTGAGTTTGTTGCACCAAATTTGCTTACTGCGGGTTAACTTCTCATATGTAATTTGCGAGTTATTAAATAGGAATGAGAGTTTACCTTATGTGTACTCAAAGAGTAGTGACTGCGAGTTCTCTCTATTATAAAAAAGGGAGATATTTTAATAGTGTTGTAAATTAAGACCATTTATTTTGGATGGAAAATAATGTCAATTGTAATAACAATGAACACCAAAAATCCTTGCAAACATATTTAATTATAAGATAATTAAGCGCTCGTTTGGATTGACTTATTTCAGGTACTTTTAAGTTAAAATAGTTTTTAAGTAATTTTGAAATATTTGAATAAAATTAAAAAGTCAAAAGTCTAAATTCTAACTTATGACTTTTGACTTATAAGTTAAAAGTTAATCCAACGGGCTCTAACTCGTTACATATATCTATGTACACTATCTTTTGCAAACTAGAATTGATTTCTCAAAATGTCACTCAAGTAATAGATATTATCTTCGAAAGTCACACTTTCTGATATAATAAGTAATAATTGAATAGTCAGATGAAAATTCATCAACTCGTCACAACCTATACGTACAATTTAAGGAAAAATATCTTCACTTAAGCACCTAGGTACATATCCTTAACCCATTAATTAGTCAGTAATTACCATAATTAATACTAGATAGATTGTTGATGGTGACAAGAAAAAACTTCTTTTTTTTTTTCAAAAAAAAAAAAAGATAGTTAAGCTAAATCATGATTGATGACTAAAACCAAGAATCTCTGTATCTGGTCATCTAATTACTATTAGTACCTTCTATTTTAAAAGCTAATTAATTACCAATATTGGACGTTATTATTGGTGGTAGTACAAACTTTTTTGTCAAAAAAATAAAAGATATTACCCTCTTGCTAATAAAGGAATTAGTGAAATGATAAACACTCGTACTATGTTTTTAAATATTGGAATCAAGCTGCATACATTCGATCTTCTCTTACCCCGCAATGAGCGGGAGCTTTTGAGGCATTGAGGTAATATTGTTGTTATATACATCTTGAGTTGTTTCCTAAAAAGGACATAGTTTTACTTGTATTTTAATCCTCCACTTGTTTAGGTTGAAAAATTCAAATTGAAAGATGGACTATCACATATGTACTAGTCGATATGCAATCGATTTATATATGGGAACGTAACACTAAGTATTTTATTGTATTATTCTATTTCATTCATATTAAAGAACAATTCAAGATTCAAGACTCGTATAGCTACTCAGCTGGTTGGTTACCTAAACTTTTATCTTTTTGATGAGAGATCAATTCCCTCACCTTTGTAATCGTCTCCCCCATTCTCTTTCCCCAACTATTCTACCTAATCATATTAAGATTTCTATCATATTTATTAATTCTCCCAATAGTTTTAAATAATTACATATTGTCTCACTAATTAATAATGCCTTGCCAGATTTCAAGTTAAATACACTTAGATATATGTATTTTTTGCTATCAAATACACTCTTAAACATAGATATATAGGGAGAGCAGTGAGCAAGAGAGGAGAGAAGGCAAACGAGAGAGTTTGTGTATCCCATATACGTGTGAATTATACTAGATACATATATTCGGATACCAAATGCATTATGAAAACAAATACATACGAAAAGAAGCTAGAAAGAGACAGATAAAGGCTAGCGAGAAAAGAGAGAGGCGAGAGAACTAGTTAGATACATGTGAATATATTTGCACTTAGTGTATTTGATATAATTACATCTAATTTTGATCTTACAATCCGAATACATGCAACTGAAGATAGATCAAAATCTGGCATGATTCGAAAGTTCACATGAAACCACATGATTAGGTCCTAATCTAGTGAGATTTGTGTTGTTTGCCCAAATTCTGCACCTAAATAAATTCCTTAAACTTGGGCTACACAAAGTATACTTATATTTAACTTGAATATTCCAAAATAAGGTAAAAAAATTAAAATAATATTTTCATAACATCTCAATATACTAATTCACTTTGAATCTTGGTTTATTTAAATTTGAAATCTCCCATTAGTAGATTAGTTGAATACGTACTTTTCATGTTGCACTTACGTACACAAATTGATGAAAAGTAAAACAAAAAAAAGTTTTATTCTTTGGAACGTCTAATTAATCATATGGAACACTTCACAAATTACAAGAAATAAAGTTGATTTAACTAACATAATAAACTATATAGATTCTTTGTATTATTACATGAATTTAGACATTTTCAGTGGAAGAAGCATTATGAAAAAAACTGACAAAATATATATGTTAATTAAGGATCTATCTTTAAAAGGAAACAAATTCTTACTTTTCAAGTAACTAGATTTATGATACGGATATTGCATGTGATATTTTACATATATTAATGTATAATTAATAGCGTATTAACATATAATAAAAAGATAAATTAGTAATTCAATATTGAAAATTGTGGAGATCATGCTTTTAAGGTAATATAAAAAATGTAAATATAGATATAGATAGATTAATATTCAAAAGGTAATTTGAGAGGGATTATATTATTTAAGCACTTCTAGTCATTCATTCAATGGGAGGAGCGTCGAATGATTGTGACACTTTTGATGGAGGTCGAACTGATGAGGATGGATTAACGAAAAAGTATATTGAAGTAATTTTTTAGGTTTGATAAGATTATAAAGAAGGATGTATATGATATTTTAGACAAATTCTATTATATTAAAAAGCGAGAGAAAAGTAAAATATTATATAAAATAATAACCTAATTTTGTAGTCAAGTAGAAATAATGGAGTCCAATCTCGGATGCATATGTATCATGAGCTATGTTTTAAAGTCTCACGTTGGTCGTGATAGAAAAAAATAATCTCCTTATATGTTATTCAAAAATTTTCGTATATTCAATTTTTTGAACTAGCTTTTATTACTTACGTTTAAAATTTATTAATTTTTATTCTTATCATAATATTACAGCGAGGCTCCTCTAATTTTTTTAAATATTCGCTATTTACGTTTAACACATGAAAGTTCTTATGCATAAATAATTTAGACATTATTGCACAAAATAATTTAGACAGTCCCACACGAATATAACTCACCTATATACTCAAGATTTGGCCTATAGAGATACCTATATTGATTTGTTCTTAGTGTGGAAAATGACTAGCTTGAAATGATAAAAAAAATCACACCATATTTGGTACTTACAAAATATCACATGCTAATAAGAAGAGCCGAAATTAAAATTTTTAATTCACAAATTTTAAATTATAATTTTTTTATTTTCGACTTGATATATATTGAAGAAGGTCTTAAGCTTAACTCACGAGAGGAGGATTGTCTAAACCTTATAAGGAGACCACTCATCCTATTAATCACCAATATGGGACTTTGTGTCTCAACACCACACCCAGTGCTTAACATCTGGTGCGTGGACAATTTTTCGGGGACCCAATTTTGGATGAGACGGGTCTTGCTATGATACCATGTTGAAGAAGGTTTTAAGTCTAACTCACACCCCAAAAGCTAACTCAAAGAGAGAAGGATTGCCTAAATCTTATAAGAAAATCACTCATCCTATTAATCACCAATATAAAATTTTATATCTTAATAATATAAAAATATTATTTATATATATTAAATAATATTTTTTTAATATAAATATAAAATTTAAATATAAATTATTAAATTCTATCGAACCCGTGATAAAAGTAATGGCTACGCCCCTACAAGCAAGGAGCATGAGTGGTGTTATTTATAGTCAAACTTTATGACAAAAAATGGGAGATGAATTTTGTGACAACGCAGGACCTTTAGTAACCTCGATTTTGAGAATGTACTTTTTTCCCTATACCATATTTGAGACCATACATTTGATTCATTGTAATGAGACATATTTTAAAATTATTTTCTCCGTCATGATTTATTTATTAAATATTTTTTCTTTATTATTTATAATTAGTTTTTTATATGATATTATTAATTTATTTATATTAAATTAATATTTATAAAAAATATAGTAAATAAATATACTTGAAATTTTTTGATTAATAAAAATAAAATAATAAATTTATTATATTAATTATTATTTTTTAACAAATATGGAATAAAATTTGATAAGTAAATGAGGACGGAAAGAGTAGTCAACATCAATTGATTCTCTTTATTAAAATAATAGGACAATATTTTGACTTTTAAAAAATAGTGCTTTAACTTCTTTTTTTTTCTCCATTCTGAAATATGGAAGTTATGATGCTCTTTATTAAGATGATTAGATATCAGAGTCTGTGCTAATATGAGTTTAATATATATATATATATAGATTGGAGAGTTCGTTAGATTTTTAATATTAATTTTCAGATATTTTACTATTGAACCTAATGTCTTTTACTTAAATTTTTAAGCTTTAACCAGTAAGCTATAAATAATTGGTGGCGCAAATGGATAAAATTATGATCATGAAGCAGATAGTTGAAACATCTGTATCTTTAACTGTCTCTTCTTATATAAGAGAATATAAATGATATTTTAAAATTAAATAAGAAAATAAATGTTGATTATCTACTTCGTGTAATTATGTACTTTTTTTGATTAATGTCTCTATGTGGGAGATGAGAGTAATTTCTTATCTATTTTAATAAAAAAATTTATGAGGCGAGTTCTGAATTTAAACTCTATTAATTCGATCCTTAAAGTTTTTTTGTATTCAACATATTATATTGTTAAATTTATGAATCAAGACCTACCATTTGTTACTCTTCGTATCTCGATTCTATGATACATAAAATTTATATTGAACTTTAAAAAGTCTTAAATTTAGATAAACTCGATAATGGAAACTTTATGCGTTTCTTTGGATTTTTAATAGTCCATTTGCATCGGCGGGTTTGACGTATTGTAGAATTTGTAGATCTTAATGTAACATATTTGACTATAAAAGGTAGAAAGCAAAAATGATTATGTCTTTGGAAAATATATGTAGTGTTACTTTATTGAAAATTGTCTTTGACATATATTTATATCATTGGTGAAGAAAAAGTTCTCTAATTGTTTACATTTATTATGAGTATTTTAATTTTAATTATTTGAATTTAGTCATTAAATTCGTATGTTTTTTAGATTTGAATTTTAATTATTCAGATCTTAATAATTGTATTTATTTTTTTTTTGGTTATATTCACTTAATGTGTTTGAACAATTAACGTCTATAATTTTTTTTTAATATCATTAGAATTTCTATTCAAAGATTTTTAAAAAGTATAATTTACAAACTCTTTTAATTCATTATTCGCTACTTTTGACCATTATCGGCTATCATTTTCATTGTCTATCATTATCAACTATCACCGTTCACATCATTACTGCCTTATGTTTGCAGATTTTAACTATTTATTGTTTAAATCTTAATACACTATCTAAATGTTTATTTCGATTCATACATATGCATATCTTAATATTTACATCTATATTCAAATTCACACAAAGATCAAATTGGTTGAATTTAAGAGAATTAAAATGAATTGAGTATCATAATGAATGAATATTGAGTCA
The DNA here is from genome assembly GCA_025642045.1 of Solanum sejunctum. Classification (NCBI taxonomy): domain Eukaryota; kingdom Viridiplantae; phylum Streptophyta; class Magnoliopsida; order Solanales; family Solanaceae; genus Solanum; species Solanum sejunctum. The sequence continues at coordinate 18,131,378 of JAOTQJ010000002.1, read as the reverse complement.
TTAATTCACCCAAATATCATTTGGGCCTAGGTGAATTAGATCAAAATGGGCTTTATAAGGGATTATTTCACATTATACCTTTCATACAAGCATAGATAGATGAGAAATTTTCACATATAGCCACTCAAAAATATCTTAATTATATTCTATAAATATAATTTGGTAATTATATTTTGTAATTATGATTATAGCAATACTTGTATATATTTCTATAATTCGCTATACAGTTCGTAGTTTTTGTATAACATTTGTATATTTTGCTATATAATTCGTGTGCAACATTTGTATAATTCGCTATGCAATTCACATTAGTTGTATAGTTTGCTATACAATTCACATTGTTAATATATGTCGCTATACAATTTGATTTACGTACAATATTTGTATAAATCGCATGAAGTATACAAAACTTAAACTATAATTACAGCTAGATATTTGCCACAAATCATAATTAATTCAAGTCATAGCTGTGTTAACTAATTAACAAGTATATATTTACTTATCTACATAATTTTTTTCTACATATATATTCTCACGTAAGTTGATATGGTGCTATTTAATAATATAAACCAAATGTCAATAATTCATCAATTTATTCGATTTTAATATGTCCAAATTCAATCCAATCTGCTTATTTAACGCGTGGAGTATGGCGATTATTTATCATTAACGAGCAGTTGATTATTTATCAGAATTGAAAATTTAATTTACACTATGTATGGTTTTTTCTTCTATTTTCACATATTATTAAAAGCTTCGTCTTCAAATTTTGAATGTTCACTTCTGTTGGCCCTTGCATCTGAAAAATTCACAAAAGAAAATCAAATTAGAATTATATTTTAATGAAAGAAAGTTAAATGTGAAATTTTACTAACAATTTCAAATTTATGAAAGAAATAAGTATAAATATCATTAATTTAAAATGTAATTTTTTCTTTGGAGTCTTATTTTTCAATTCATGGAGTATACAACAACTCATTTAATATTTTTTTGGTCATGAATAATTCTTATTTACTCTTTCTGGGAATTTTACTTTGAAATGATATTTGGATATAGAATTATTATAATTTTTTTCAAAAATAAAAGAAAAATTCAAATACTTATTTTCACATTTTTTGCTTCAAATCAATCACAAAAGTTCAACATTTTTCGAAATTGTATTCATAACCAAACACAACTTCAATTTTTAGATACCATTCTTTACAACTTTTTCCAAATACTCACACACTAGAAATAAAGATTTTTCACACTGTGAATCTATTTGTGTTGTAAAATATGATTAGTTTTCCACTTATTTTCACCAAACTAACAAACAACAATAACAACATTACCCCAATACCTCAAAGGCTCACGCCCATTGCGGGGTAAGGGGGGGTCGGATGTATGCAGCCTGACTCCTATATTTAAAAACATAGCGCAACTGTTTCCGGATGACCCATGATAAGCGTTGAAAGTTGCATTGACTAACTGCTACTTCACAATTAAAAGAAGCGCAGACAGTTTAGAGAGCCATTTTGCTTTATTCCATCATACCCCAAAGTCAAAAAATAGTGAATCTTTGGCTCCATCCAAGATTGATTACCCCAATACCTCATAGTGGGAAATATATTTTCACTGATATTGTCGAAAATCTCCTATTTTTTTCATATGAAAATATTTATTTATTTTTCTTTTCTCATCAATTTAATTAAAATATCTGTAAAAATAGTAACTAAACATTTTCCCGTAAGAAATTCCAGCCAAAAAATCACTTTTTCTTTTTAATGTCCAGAATCCCACATATAAGTTATTAACAAACAATACTAAAAAAGATGGTACATTTTTATCTATTAAAAAACGTGCAACATAACACAATATATAACATATCGACTGGAATCTCACAATTAAAATTTAAGGAGCCTAAAATGTACATAGACTTGACTTTACCACTATCTTATAAAGATAGAAAAGTTATTTTCGAAAAAACCTCGTATATGTAAAAAAATAAAAAATAGAGTAGTAATATTTATGTACCTGAAAGTGCAAGCTGTGAAAAATCTTATCTCCAAAAGATTTAAAGGATGATGAATTTAGTAAAATTAATCCATCTTCCTCTAAACTTCCAAATACTTCTGAAATTGGAAAATCATTTTCTTGAGTTGTTGAAATTTGTATTAAAATCTGTCCATTACTTAATGGACTTGCACAAATTGATGTTGTTGAAGATTCACAAATTATATTTTTCTGATTATTATCAATTTGGATTAATGAATTATTTGATTTCTTTGATAAAAGAAAATCCCTTCTTTTGGTTAGCCTCTCTATTTCGTTCTTCAACTCTGGTATGTATTCTTGCACATGAGATACTGTTGCTGGAAAGCTTAATTTTTTCTGTAATTAAAAAAAAAAAAGAGGTTAAACAAGTAATAATTATATAGACAAGAAAGATTTTGTTAAAGAAGGTCTTAGGCCTAACTCACACCCCAAACGCTAGCTCAAACGAAGGAGGATTGCCAATGTGGGACTTTGTGTCTCAACACCCCCTCACGCCCAGTGCTTAGCATCTGGTGCGTGGACAATTTTTTCGGGGCCCAATATTAGGTGAGACGGGTCCTGCTCTGATATCATGTTAAAGAAGGTCTTAGGTCTAACTCACACCCCAAAACTAGCTCAAAGGAATGAGGATTGCCTAAACCTTATAAGGAGATCATCCATCCCGTTAACTATCAATGTGGGACTTTGTCTCAACAGATTTACATATGGATATCTAATTAATATTGGAAGTAATAGTCAATCAATAATGTTAAAGGAAAATTCATAATCAGATGCAATGTCTCTACCTTATTCATGTAGGTTAATTCGGAGGTAAAGTTTGCGTATACTCGACCCTTTTCGGGATCTTCCTTTATGAGATTATACTGAATATGTTATTGTTGTTGGATTCTGATAAGTTTTGGTTATTGAGTTATAAAGTAATAATTTCTGGATATTACATAATTTATTAATATACATTTTTCCCTTGTTAATACGATATTCAATTAATAGGATTATCATTGAACAAACTAGCTTAGGGATTGGGAAAAACGAGTATTGAACAAAATCAATTTGTATGTAAGTAAATTATATTTTGATACCACAAATTAGAAAAAGGAAAATACACAATTTTGATGAATATAAGAGGCTTTTGTACTTTAAAGTGGGTGATAGAATGAATGATATCCCTTTACGCTTAAGATCTCGATTTTAGTTGAGGGATTGCAACAAAAAAAATAAAAAAATACACACATATAATCGTTTCTAGAATTACTATTTAAAATATAACTGAAACTTGCATAATACTTAAAGTTTAGCCTTCTTAAAGTCAAACTTCGATCCAAAGATCTGAAGTACTTCGAGTATAACCAACTAAAGTTTCAGATCGAAAGATCAGAAGAAGAAGGGAGAGGTGGAGGAGGAAGAGCTACATAAAGAAGCATGTCTAAAAGGGTTTTCCTTGGTGCTATTTCTAACATGTTTACGAAATATGTATTTGAATTAATCGACCAAAAATGATTTTGTACCTTTTGATGACAATTAGGAGGAGGAAGCAAAGAACGAAGAGTTGAATAAAGGAAATTCATCTTTTTCCTTCTATTACGTTCACTTGCATTGTGATTTAGCTTCTTTGCCATTAATGACCTTTCTAACCCTGACTCAACATCAAACTCACTTTCTTTCAAACATTCTTGTTGATGAGATGAAGGAAAATCAATTATATTATCCATAGGTAGATCTTCAAACACCAATTCGTTAATCGTCTGATTTGTTTGGAACTGAGGCATAGTTATTGACATCGTCGTATTATTATGATGATCATCATAGCTAAGTGGTTTTTCAAAGAACCATCCATTACTACTCATAGTTGGAAAAATATTGGAAGAGGAAAAATCTAGCATTTTTTTTGGTATTAGGTTTTCTAGAGGAGAAATGATTTTATTTGATTCCCTAGATAAGAAATTGGGAGGTGACTATCTTGCCTATTTATACAATTTGTTGTAAGCATATACTTTTTGTTGAATTTAATACTTTGATTTTATTTTAATCTAAGAGTTACTTTTTCCAAGAATTACAATTAATGACTTTTGATCCATCAACTATTAGTAAATTTTGATTTTGACCGTTGGAATATTGTGTCTAAGCATATCTAACCTTAAAATAACTAAATTATGTGTATCTTTTGTCTCTTTATAAAGCAAATATTTGATATATATACTCCTTAATTAAAGATTAAATATACTTCACAAAATATTATAAGGACTAAAATCAAAATCTATCAACATTTGAGGGATTGAAAATGCTAATTTTCTTAATTTATTCATGGAACAAGAATTTCCATCAATCTCGGATGAAACTAAAGATTTACTATTTTTTGGCTTTGGGGTATGATAAAATAAAGCAAAATGTCTCTTTAAACTGTCTGCGCTTTTTTTAACTGTGAAGTAGCAGTTAGTCAATGCAACTTTCGACGCTCATTATGGGTCATCCGGAAACATTCGCGCTATGTTTTTAAACATAGGGGTCAGACTACGTACGTCCGATCTACCCTTACCTCGCAATGGACGGGAGCCTTTGAGGCATTGGGGTA
>JAOTQJ010000002.1:18098921-18119218 GCA_025642045.1 Solanum sejunctum | reverse complement strand
GAAGTGTGCATCTTCACCTAGGGGCTGCTTTGGATTGTCTTTAGGTAAGTATACTGATCCAGCCACCATTTTTAGGCGTGGTACTTTCTTAGTACTAAATTCGAGTAGTCGATTCTTGTTGAATGAATGAACATCATGATCATGACTAAATTTGAGTCTCTTGTTATTGTGATTTTCGAGATGAGGATTAATTTCATAACACCAGTTCAAGTACCTCTTGTAGCGTGGGAGGTTGAAAAGTTCATCTAAATTATTGGAAGAATATTGATCATGATCTAATGATTATATGCATGCAGCCATTGCGTGTTGATTGAAAAAAAATTTGGGAAGTAAAAGGATTATGTGATGAAAGTGTAGGGTTGCCTACAAATATATGCGTAATTTGTTATAATCCTAGTTAGAATAGGTTATGGAAAAACTATTTATGGAAATTGATTAAATGGAATATACAGAAAATAACTATTTATTAATCTTCTATTTTTGATATTCTTCGAGTTTCTTGATAAGTATGCTGTAGTTTACTTGTATGTCTATTCAATGTCCTCTTTGTGTGTGTATAATTACACGAATATTTGTGTTGTATCATTGTAAAGTGCACTGCATATTTGTTAAAATAATTAGCTCAAGATTTAATAATAGGAAATTTTCATAAATAGCTTATGGTTTAATTATAATATGATCAAATAATTATATTTAATTTTATATAATTACACGACATAACCTTGGTTATGTGGCCTAGAAGGAGGAGAGAGGCAAATTGTGTATTTATACTTGTTCAATTGTATGTGTATATTTATCAAATAATTGTATATGTGTAACTAATCTACATATGTATTTGTAAATATGGCAAGCGAGATTGGGAGATGGAGGAGAGAGGCAAGCGAGATCGAGAGAGGGAGGAAAGAGGAGAGCAAGAGAGGCAGAGAGTGGAGAGAGGCGAATTGTATATATATATATATATCTGTCAAATTAATTATGTATATATGTCAAAATAATTATATATATGCAGCTAAAATACGTATATAATTTTATATCTGGCAAGAAATTGCAGAGAGAGAGGAGGGAGGCGAGAGAGAGGAAGAGAGGATAGAGAAAATAACAATAAAATCCTAACTATAGTTATAAATTGTAAATTTTTCAAACTATAGTTATATAGTATAAATATATATTATATGTTTGCCTAAGTACGTTATTTTTCCTTACAAATTAGCTAGAAATACACTGTCTTAATAGGTTTTGTTCATTCTCAAAATATGATGAGAGCTTGCCTCTTAACATGTCAACCTCAACTCTTCCTTCAACCTGTTGACCAAACCAAAAAACAACAAAAAAAAACAAATAAGATAAAAAGAAAAGGCACAACTTCAAAGATATACACTCATTCAACAATATTTTTGGAGGATTCGAGCAATATAGTTTAAAAATTTATCAGAAGGAAATTTAAGTGACATAGTTCCAATGTATATGAGTTAGTTTGATTTGATACGGAATTTAAGAAAGAAAAAAAGACTTTTGAAATTTGTAGTTTCAAATGAGTCATAAATATTTGCGCGACTAGAAATCATTTCATTAAGTTAATCAAATGAACATTTCAAAATTAATTATTACTAAGTATAAGAATGTGTCATTCTTTTGAAACTGACGGGACAAAGATAGTAATAATAAAATAACAACATACAAAGCAAATGCAGCAACAGACGAAAAGGATATTTAATAATACCTGAAAATGCAAGGTGTAGAATATTCTATCTTCAAAAGTTTCAAAAGAAGTTGCATTTAGTAGATCAAGTCCTTCATCTTCTAATATTGAAATAACTTCACCAATTGAACCTTTATTGTTCTTCAAAGTTGATATTTGAATTGCAATTTCATTGTTACCTAATCCACTTGTTGAAATAACTAATGAAGAACTCTCAATTCCTCCCTTTCTTCCTTTTTGCTTGTTAAAATCAGCTGAATCTTCTCTATTGTAAATAGTTGTTGATGTTAATTGTTCTTTCTTTTGAGTCAATCTTTCCACTTCACTTTGTAACTCGGGTATGTACTTTAGCATTCTTGATACTGTTGATGGAATACTTAGTTTTTTCTGTGAACGTGAAGAATAATGAAGTCTCATGAGCATATAGTGATGGAAAAAATAACTTCAAAATTAAGTCCGATAATGATACTTTTCATGTGGTGTGATATTATTCATTTTGAGTCAAACTTGCACGGGTTTTCTCAAGAAAATGACCTCGGACCAATTCACAAATTTTGTCTCTATTGTTACAAACATATGAGAAATAGAGTGAACCAAGTACCTGTGTCTTATCCTTTCACGGAAGGGGGAAAAATCACTTTATATATATAACACATTTAAATAGAAAATAAATAAATCCTTTTGAAAAATCTTATTTTGGATGGATTTAAAATGAATTACCATTAACAAATAGGATTTTATATCATATACTTTATAAGCTTTTATTTTTTTAAGCTATCAATGTAGAACTTTATTCCCTGAACCAAGATTCATAAGGCACCAATTTGAATTTTACTGTATGTCACTCATATCATCCGAATATTTACGATTACCAAAGTCCATAGACATTTTTTTGCGATCATTTTCAAGCTATGAATAAATATAGTAAATCAGGTTACAAACAAGCCCTACATCATCACTCTGTCAATTTCATACTCGTCTCACTGACTTGGATACTAGTTGGGCTAATTAAAAATGCCCAATAACACTCAATTTGGCATGTTACTTCACTCAAAATGAAAAAAGAAACAATATGATAAATTGAAAAATAACCTAAATTAAATCATACCGTATGCTCGGACGCAGGAAGCAAAGAACGAAGGGAAGAATATAAGCCGTTGATTTTCTTTCTACGATCACGTTCACTTGCATTATGATTAAGCTTCTTGACCGTCTGATCAGGTTGGCAATGATCATCTCCGTTGATATTAATTTGATCAAATTTATTTGAATCACAATGTTGAGATAATGAATTAATAGCAATGTCTAAATTTGAATTTTCTCCAGTATTTGTTAATTCATGGCTAATAACATCCTCCAAAAGCCAACCAAAATTATTACTAGGAGAAGAATAAGAAGAAATGGATAGCATTTTTAGTGATTTACACTTAATTTTTTAGCTTTACTACTAATTTGTGATTAAGACAATGTTGTCATGATGACATTTATAATGAGAATTTATTAATTTTATTTCTTTAAAATAATGGGTTAGAGTACTTGTGTAATTCAATGGACAATGTTTATTTACATTAAAAATATATTAAGTTTGTAATGGGCAATGCGTGTGGAACTTATGTTATGCACGAGAGTTTACTTATAAGCTCAAGTAAATAGTGGCCATGTCACGTGCATCTAAGCACGTTTAATTTTTAATTAATTTATATTCGTGATAGAAGACGGGTTATAGAGAAGGACTGATAAAGTTTCAAATTAACAAGTTTTTATAGGAGTGTATATGATTTATCTTAATCAAATCTCACCTCGAATGAAAAAAGAAGATTTTAAGGCATAAAAACACGGATTCATATGGTACGTGTCAGTGTTGGTATAAACAATCCTTTCTCGCTTTCGATTATAGCAAGAGTCACCAAATCTAGAGTTGCTTATCATTTGAAATATGCGTTTATCACCCAGTCAACTTTATTTTACTAAATCTCTCTCTTTCATGGCTACATATTATTTCGATTAAAGAATGAAAAATCTTCCTCTTGTTAAATGAATCTAACTTTTGTGTTCGATAATTATACAACCAAAATGAACAGATTCATAAAGTAATTTTGTTGGACCAAGCAGATAATACATGTTTATATCGTTATATTAAATATGTCATTTCTTTTAAACAATTACAAGAGCATTTCGGATTCAGCCATTATAACTCACTATAAGTAGTGATGGATTCAATCTGTCAAGATGCGAATTCACGGAACTCAATAGTTTTTGTTCAAATTTTATATAGCTTTTAAAATATTCATTAAATATTTGACTGAAAACTTAATTATTACCATATAATAACTTGAAACATCATAAAAATTAATCATAAACTTTAAAATTTTGAATCCGTGTTTGTCTACGGGAGACAACTGTGATGTATATTTTCTATCAAAGAATTTTTAACAGAAATCTACTAAATCCCCAAACTTAAGTGCAAATTTAACTAAATTTTAAAAGAATATTACTATATTCAACATGTCTATGATTACAAGATACGGCCTCTCTTGAAAATGGAGGCACATATTTCACAATGACAGGAAAAATAATGGTATTTACATTCATATATCTTATTAAAATTGAAAAAACAAGCAAAAGGAAAAATACAAAACAATAACATTACCGTAATGCCTCAAAAGCTCTCGTCATTGCAAGGTAATGGGGTCGGATATACGCAGTCTGACCCTTATGTTTAAAAACATAGCGCGACTATTTTCGGATGACCCATGATGAGCGTCGAAAGTTGCATTGACTAACTGCTACTTCACAATTGAAAGAAGCACAGACAGTTTAAAGAGTCATTTTGTTTTATTCCATTATACCCCAAAATCAAAAAATAGTAAATCTTTGGCTCCATCCGAATTGATGGAAAAAAGCAAAAGGAAAAATAAAACTGAAAATACATTGTCATTTTTTACATAAATTAAATCCTTCTAAAAATAAAACTAGAAATTGTTGTAGTAATTATAACTTGTCTTCCTTCTCAAAATAAGATGAGAGCTTGTCTCTTAACATGTCAACCTCAACCACCATAGCTCCTTCAACCTATTCATGAGAAAAAATGAAAAGAAAAAAAAAAGATAATTACGAAAATTGAACAAAACAAAAATCTAATAATAATTAATTTAACCACATATGATCATGCCTTAAATATTGTCTAATAAAAAGACAAATAAGTGAAATAACTATAGGTTAATAAATAATTGCTCTTTTTTTATTCTTATTAGTACAATTTAGTTTAGATGTATTTTTTTAATTATGATTAAGCGATTAGTTACTTTCAGATATTATATGATTAAACAGAATATAAAAGGAAATTAATTCAACAACATACGTAATCTTACAAGTGGAGTCTAGAGATCAGGTTGTTTTTGATAAATTCTCAACTCAAAAACAAGATACAGCGGAAAATACCTGAAAATGTAAGGTATAGAATAGTCTATCTTCAAATGTTTCAAAAGAAGATGCATTTAGTAGCACAAGTCCTTCATCCTCCAAGTGTGAAATAGGCTCACCAATTGAACCTTTGTTGATCTTCAAAGTTGATATTTGAACCATTATTTCTTTATCACCTAATTCACTTGTTGAAATAACTAATGAAGAATTCTCAAATATTCCTCCTTTTCTTCTTTTTTGCTTGCTAAAATTTGATGAATTTTCTCTATTGAAAATAGTTGTTGATGTAAATTCTTCTTTCTTGTGAGTCAATCTTTCCACTTCACTTTGTAATTCTGGTATGTACTTTAGAATTCTTGATATTGTTGATGGAATACTTAATTTTTTCTGTGAATATGAAGAAAAATGAAGTCTCATGAGCATATTATGGAAAAAAATCTCTAAAATTAACAGTTTGTTTTATCAATTTTTTGAAAAATCGAAAATGATTTTAAGTAATAGAAAGAACATTAAATATCCAAAAGTGGAAAAAGTTGTTTTTTCTTGTTAACACTTCTAGAATCTTAGTCAAGCACAAACTACGACTCCAGTATTGACAGAATTAATTCAAAGAACTTGTTGCGAGCAAAACGAATAAGGCACACTTTGAAAGAAGCGTAGTATTCTAATATTGATAGAAATATTTTTCATTCATTAGCCAAATATACAGGTGTTCTTTCCGAAATCAATATTTTTGTTAATCACTGACAAAAATACTTTTCAAAATAAATAGATTTTCTAGAATGAAATTTGATCAAATTGTAAAAGAAAAGAGAAATCATACCGTATGATCAGAAGCAGGAAGCAAAGAACGAAGAGAAGAATATAAGCCGTTGATTTTCTTTCTACGATCGCGTTCACTTGCATTATGATTAAGCTTCTTGACTGTCTGATCAGGTTGATGATGATCACCACCGTTGATATTAATCTGATCAAATTTATTTGAATCAGAGTGTTGAAGGCTTTTTTCAGATGATGATGATGATAAATGAAGAGAATCCATGGGATTAATGTTAGTTTCTTGGCTAATTTTACCCTCCAAAAGCCAACCAAAATTATTAGTAGTACTAATTACTACTTAGTAGTACTAATTAATTAAGGAATATTTAATTAGTGGAGATAATTGCACTTTTGATCCTTAATTATTGAAGAATTTTGATTTTGATCCTTCTGGTATCTAATTAAACATATTAAACTTCGGTTCATTAAAATGTGAAGTAATGATTTATTTCTCACCTGCTTCGATTTGCTACTTCTCGAGCCGAGAGTCAATTTTACTGAAAATGTTGTTGTCGTGCAACTATACTACTAATTAATTAAGGAATATTTCATTAGTGGAGATAAGCACTTTTGGTCCTTTAATTATTGAAGAATTTTGGTTGTGATCCTTCTGGTATTTAATTAAACACATTAAACTTCGGTTCATTAAAATGTGAAGTTATGATTCATTTCTCACCTGCTTTGATTTGCTACTCCTTGACCCGAGGGTCAATTTTACTGAAAATATTATTGTCGTGCAACTATACGATCCCTTCACTAGTAGTAAATATTCACAAATTTATCATAATTATCGATTATTTCATTACTAAATTACACATGTGTTGCATTATGTTTTATTGTTCCTCCATGAGTTTTTAAAAGTAATCCAATTATACTCCTACATAAAAGGACTAAAAATCCACATCTCAACTAATCAAAAATTAAGTGTGCGTAGTCAAATATTACAAGGATCAAAATAAAAAAATTGCCAATAACTAAGGGACTATGAGTGTCATTATCCCTTTCATTAATATTCAAATTAAATAACTAATTATTTATTATTTAAAAAATTATATATGCCTGTAATGTGTGGTCACATGACATGCACGAGCCTCAAATAAATTTATCAATAAAGCTCGAGTAATTAGTGGATAAGTCACACTTAAACACGTTTAATTAATTAAATAAGCCACGTCTACCTTTTTAATGTTAAAATATTATGCAAGGTTATTTATGGTGATGGAATAATTAAAAAAAAATCAAGAATATAATACAAGTTGTTTTATTTTTATCCTACTTAGATGTGAAAGGGATCAATGGCTTTTTTTCAATCAATTATCATAGTAATTAACTTTTAAATTATTTTGTCGGGTATACTTAAAATTATTAATCGTTTTCTAAATGTCTTAATCATTTTGGCTTCTCTCTCATTTCAAAATGATTCCATTGATTTTCAACATTTAATTTTTGAAACGTCTAATGTGAACAAAAATATTACAGACGTATACTAGTTAATTAGCTAACATAATTACAGTTTGAATTAACTACGATTCGCAACAAATATCTACATTTAATTACAATTTGAGTTCTATATAATTCGCCTGATTTATACGAGCGATGTGCACAATTATATAAAAGTTATACGCCAAATAAATTATATAGCAAAATATACAACATTGTGAATTATATAGTGAATTATACAAACGTTGTGCACGAATTACATAATAAAATATATAAACGTTATACATAAAACTGCTAATTGTATCACAAATCGATTATACAAAAATTATTTGGGGCAAATTAAATAATCTTCCCAAATTTCAGGAAGGATAAGGAATTCAACAAGTATCCCAAAAATGTAAGAAGGCTATTATTAATGAAATTTTCTCATTTTAACTTTCAACTAGCATTCATAGGGCCCAATTAGGCCCAACATCTGATTTATATGGAAAAACCCATCAAACTAGGCCCAATCCATTACTTTTCAATCTAATTTAAAAAATAATTATTGTTCTAAAGTTTCAAATTTCATACTTGAGATATATGCATTGTATGATAAAAGAGTCTATTTTCGAAGGAACCTCGACCTCAAAATTATTACCCATATTTTGAAGAATGATGTATTAAAACATGTCTCTTTAAGCTTTACATTTATAAGTTGAATTGTAACATTTTAAACACCTTGTGTTCATTGGTTAAAAGGGGCGAATTGATATCAACATGCGAACTACTTAATCATCTGAAAAACAAGTTTATATTATTTGTTTCCCACCCGATATTTTTAGTATCCATATTGGAGCAGGGAAGTCATACATTAGGGTTGGTAAAGCGTTCTATAACAAAAGTAACTCTGTAACCCAAGAGGATTGAAACCCAAATTTTTTATTAAGGATGAACGGGTACTTGTCACTTGCTGCAACCTTTGTTGGTAGCAAACCACATAATTAAATGATCAAGAAAGCCTATACTTGAAACAAGGACTTTTCTTTTTTTAAAAAGGTGGTAAATTGTTATACTTAATTGATTTGATTCCTTTGAGATTACTTCTATTCTTTTTTTCAAATCAAATTATAGGATAGGGAAGTTAAATGGGTTGAATTTGGATAATCAAAATAAGTTGAATCAATAAATGAATTGGTGTACGACCACTCAAAGATTATTTTGACCAAAACAAGTTTTTATCATAATAAACTTAACATATAACATTCAAATATAAGTCCAACACGCGTAACTAGTACATTTTTTTAAAAAAATATTAGAACTTTTTTTTTATGAATTAATTTGAGTTATATATTGATCAATTTGACATTGGTTGTGCACCTGTTGAAGAAGGTCTTACGCCTAACTCACATCTCAAAAGGTAACTCAAAGGGAATAGGATTGCCTAAACCTTATAAGAAGATCACCCATCCCATTAATCACCAATGTGCGACTTTGTATCTCAACATCCCCCCTTATGCCCAGTGGTTAGCATCTGGTGCGTGAACAATTTTTCGAGGGCCCAACATTGGGTGAGACGGGCACTGCTCTAATACCATATTGAAGAAGGTCTTAGGTCTAATTCACACCTCAAAAGCTAACTCAAAGGGAGGAGAATTGCCTAATCCTTATAAGAAGATCACTCATCTCATTAACCATCAATGTGAGATTTTGTGTCTCAACAGAACCAATTAACTCAACATGAAAGTTTGCACAACCTAACCCTATCCAAACTTGAATAGGTTGGTAGTCCTATATTTTAATTACTTATTTTTAAGGATTGTAAGCACAAATTTGATTTGTGATCCCTTTCTAATTTTCTAAGCTTAATGATTTTAAGCTTGATTAGAAAAACCCACCCAACTTACATTACTTCAACAACTCATCAAGCACTAATTATGGTAAGTTTAATTAAATAAATAAAATATGTTGACTTTTAAAAGTGTCACATGTCTATTAAAAAACTTTCAAAAGCACTACTTATTTCTTGATTTGATTGTCAACATTAATTAGTAAAAATATCCGTAAGTGGTCATACTTTCTCTTCAACAAATTAAGTAGGTGACCCCAATAAATTGTACACAAGTGGATAAAGTGACACTTAATGATTAAAAAAAATACTTTAATTATTTTTAAAAATTATAACTAGCAATTTTTATTAATTACTAGAATAATCATTACAAATTTTACGAGATTAGGCATATATTAGTTGCAATATTATGTCCACGGCAGATCTAGGAGCTTGTAAAAGTTTAGATTATATATATGGTAAATTTTTTTTTATTTCTATTAAAAATTTTGACTATGTTATTAGTTATATTGATAAATAGATTTTTTCTAGTAATAATTAAGTTCATAACATTTTATTTAGAATTACTAAAGTCTTTACAATATTTATATAAAATATTTGTTACAAAGATTCATGTTTATTAACAACAACGACATACTTAGTGAAATTTTACAAGTGAATTCTGTGGAGTGTAAAATGTACACAGATCTTACCATTAGTTCACAAAGATAGAGATATTGTTTTCAAAAGATCCTCATCTCAAAAATATCATCCCCAAAGCAAAACATACTAGATATAAAACAATAACTAGAGTGGATAAATGATAATACATAAAGACAATAAAATAACAAAATAAATTACGAATAATAACAATACAATCTATAACAACACGACTACCTGTACTAACTTACTTTTTCACAAGGTCAAACATTTTTTATCTCTACTAGCCGTCTAACCTTCTACCCTAGTACATACCCTTCACTTCTTTTTATCTTAGATCATATCCTTGATTATATGAATCTGTACCATATCATGTCTAATCACCTTTCCCAATACTTATTCGGTCTATTTCTATCCCTTCATGTAACCCCTAAATCCAACTTCTTGTACCTCCTAGCATGAGCTTTAGCAGTTCTTCTCTGTCATGCCAAACCATCACAGTCTAGTTTATCTCATTTTGTCTGTCACAGGGGCCACCTTTAACTTTTTTCGAATAATCTCACTCTTAATCTTATCCTCGATATGACTACACATCTATCTCAACATCCTCATATCCGTGACTTGCATCTTTATTTTGAACAAACATATGAGTTTTTGATATAATATAATTATCATTATTACTAAATATTTTATTTGTCCTAGTGTTGGTATGTTATGTCCCATCATAGTCTGGTTCCACCTCTGTAGGTGAAATTAATTAATTACAAAACTATTATTATTATTATTATTGTGAATAAATGCCTATCTTGTGATATTCTGCTGGCAACTGTCATTAAATAGATGTATTATGGAAAAGATTCTATCATGTGAACAGAATCAAATAATAAATTGCACCAATCACAAATGGAGTTAATTCGAGAAGAAAAATTTGACTAGTGATTTCATTTAATTTGATTTGATATTGAAAAAGGATTCGATCATAATTAGGTTGATTAATTAAATTTTAATTTAAAAAAGTAAATTCGAAATCAAACTAATCTAAAATCACACACACATATATATCGACAGGACTAAAAAATATTTAAAGTGCAAGTTAGTTATATGTTTGATTAAATATTTTATTAGAAAAATCTGAACACTCGGGAATTTTTTTTTAAAAAAAATTAAGATCGAAAAACTTAAATTTTATTAATTTAATTTAATTATAAATTTGAAATTCTGACATAATTAATTTATTTGATATTTGAAAATTTTAAACCAACTCAATCTACTTATATCCCTAATTCTAAAGGTGGAGTAATTCAACAAACAATTGATCTATAAATATCAAACTTAAACAACAAGGATAAGATATATTTAAATATGTTTTTCAGCTTTGAAATTGAAAAAAATGTTGACTAAATAAAACAATCATCACGGTATTTGTCTACCAGAATAATATTGCACATAAATAATATGATGTACTTCTAGTCCAACAATTCCTCACTAGCGTTAAAAAATAATACAATTTAAAAATTAAATAATGATGAATAAATATTTCACAAGGTGAATAAAATATCAGATGAAATTTTATTTATTGATGGTAGAATTTTAGAAAATATAAATATCTCAAAGAAAAAAGATTTTTTGGCTTTGGGGTATGATGGAATAAAGCAAAATCGTGTTTTAAACTGTCTGTGTTTATTTCAATTGTGAAGTAGCAGTTAGTCAATGCAACTTTCGACACTCATCATGGGTCATCTGAAAACAGTCGCGCTATGTTTTTAAACATAGAGGTCATGCTGTGTACATCTGACCCCTCCTTACCCCGTAATGGGTGAGAGCCTTTGAAGCATTGAGATAATATTGTTCTTGTTGTTATAAATATTAAAATTTACTATTCTTTTCTAACTCAATCATTTTTATGACCTAATAAAAGTTGGGCTTGTGCCTATCCAAAAAGCAAAAGTGATGAAATCGACCCTTTGCGTGTGAGATGGATCGTTGATTATTTTTTCGTGACTTAGTTTGAAATGTAACGAATAACTAATTATTTGAACTATTCAATTAATTAGGTATACATCATATTATAATTGGTTAGTAGGAACGATCAAGTAAAAGTGAATAATATCTTTTTTTTTATAATTATATTATTTGAATCATTATACAAATTTATACTTCATATATTTGATTGTCCAAAAAAATATGAATAGTTTATTTTCTTCTTTCTTTCTCTCTATTTTTAAGAATGTCATAAATCTTGTTTATACTTATAATATATATGTGTCTCAAAAAGTAAATTTTCTTATAATATATACAGACTTCACAAAAAAATTTCAATAGGAAAGCTTCAATCGAAGCGAATATTGAATTTGTTTTAGTGTATTTGCTCTCCCTCTCTCCTCAATAACGTTATAAATATAATTTAAAGAGATCCAAAATTTCGAATCAATAATTGATCTAAATTTACATTGTATAAAAAATATTAAAAGAAAAAAAAAGTTTCCTAGTACAATTTTCTTTTCATAATCTAAAAATGAATTAGTTGCACATAACCTACCCTATAAATAAATATCATTTATTTCACCACTATAAAAAAGGGTTTAACACATTCTCTACTAATCAAGCTTGGTTGGCCTTCAGCTTATTAGGTCGTTTAAGCAAGTGTTGGGGATTCGATTTTCATCTTGTGCATGCAGCAACTAATTGACCAGCTGCAAACTTTTAAATGGAGCTCAAATCTACGAAAGATTAATCGTTGACCTGTTAGACTGGAAGATACCTTAGAAAACTAAAAAAAAAACACGTTCTTTATGATTAATATCCCTCTTTTTAGTTGTCTTAGTTTGAGGCTATTAGCTTTATAGATTACGATTTAAAGATTTTTTTATACAAATAAATATTATTCATACAAAGAAAAGGTTAAATGTCTCTTTAATTTATTATCAAATTTTTAACTAAATCAGTATATACTTTATGAGAATTCTATTACGTCCAGCATTTTAAGAGTGGAATATATAACGTTTTAAAAAGTCATACTTGCATTTGTGTTCAAAAGAGGATGCACGTGTCATGCAATATATGTTATTATTTTTTATAAGAATAATAAACTATTCTTTTTATTTATTCTATTTTACTTTTATAATGTTTTTTCCTTTTCTTTCCGACCCTTTTCTTCTTCCTTTTCGTTGATAAATAAGTTTCATTTGTGACAAATTTAAGCTTATATTAATGAAAGGTGGTGTTGTGCAATTTCATCCACAATTTGATTGATTTTTGAGTCATTTTCATGGATGGATTTGTCGAATTGCTTAAATTAGGGTAATAGATACATAACAATGGATATTTTTATTTCTATTGTCAATATCACATATTGATTTCATTTATAATCTAGAATTATTTGTGAATCTGAATTAAAATTATCAAATTAAAGAACAAAAAAAAATTAAGATAAGAATTTTTCAATCCATTCAACGTTGTAATTTGACATGTAAATGATAATTTACAATTGATCAATGTTGATCAATTTTTATCAAAGTTAAAGTGCTAATTGAGAGTAGATATCAAATATGAAAATTTTAAAATGTGATTTGATATAATAAATTAAATTTTGATATAATATAATTATGGATATTGATGTTTTTGATCCAATTATGTGATGAAATTTGATTGATCAACTTAAAAAACAAAAGTTAATTTTCCAATATGCTTAATTATTTTATATATAGGTTGAAATTACATTATATATATATAGTAGTTAAGGAGTTGCAAATATCACTTGACGTCTGTTCGATTCTTGGTCGTAAGATGCATATTTTTATTTGCCACCCTTTCATAAAAATTCTAACTCTATCACTGCTCTCGTCCCCAAATATCATGATTAATATTCTCCGCTAACCCTTTATAAAAATTCTAGCTCCACCACTGTCTTCGTCTCCAAATATCGTGATTTATATTACCCGCTAAGCAAGTAGTATACCACATGTTTATAATTATTATGTTAAAAATAGTTACTCCCACTGTCCTACTTTATGTGACACCTTTTTTTTTGTCCGTTTAAAAAAAATTATCATTTTACTCTAATTGAAAATAATTTATCTTTAAATTCATTTTTTACTATTAATAAAATAATTCTCAGCCACACAAATATCTAAGAATGATTTGGGATCACAAATTTTAAAAGTCTTTCTTTTTTTTAAATACCATGTCAAATTAAAATATATCATATAAAATAAAACAGGGGAGTAAAAAATAGAATTTTATTATTTTAGAGTATTTTAATTTCTACCATTTGTCACTGTCCTAATCCAAATATGCCTATGACCTATCCAAAACAGTTGACCCACTCGAATTCAATTGAAAATGACAAAACGGGTTGGGCCCACTTCACTTAAATGAATTTCACCACGTGACATAAATCAATCACTATAAATTCCAGTTTACTTTTTTGTTTGTACTATTATACCCTCCTCTTTTATTTATCAATTTATCAACACGTGTTGTTACTGTTCCCCTTGTGTCTCTCCGTCCTTTCACTTTACCCCACCTTCCAAAAAATAAATTCAAAAATTTTCTTAATTTACGAATTAATTTCTTGAATTTGAGTTAAATTTATAAATTTTTTTTTATCATGAGATCAAAATTATACATGCAAAATTCTTGATTATCTAATGCACACTCTAGTTGTCTAGCCTCACATTAGTATATTATAACTTGTATCTTTTTTTTTATGATCTTGAATGATCATAACCTTTTAAGTTATTTTTTACTATTAAATTAGGTTCAAAATGTATTTTTATTATATACATCAAAATATATATAAAAAATAATAAATTGAAGATGAGTTTAATTTTATGCTTTTTCTATTTTATTTTATGTCATATTCTTTTTTTAATTTATCCCCAAAAGAATGTCACCTTATTCTAATTGAAAATAACTTAACCTTAAAAATCTTTTTTTATCATTAATGAAATAATTCTTAACCACACAAATATCTCAAAATGATTTTAGACCATAAATTTTAAAAATCTTATTTTTTTCTTAAATATCATATCAAATAAAAAGGTCTCACAAAAATAAAAAAAGCAATTTTTTCATCAAAAATACTAAATTCGGATAAAATTAAAATCAAAATACTGAATTCTCCCCAGTCTCACTCACTCTCTCTCTCACACACACACTCTTGTAAACTTCATCTATCTATTAATCTACATTTTCACATATCAAAAAAACACAAAGAAAAACACAAACTTTCATCTCTCTCCCTTCAACAACAGCAACAAAAAACATGGACACCTTTTCTAAAAAAGCAATCGTTCTTACCATCTTCCTCCATTGCATGATAATTACTCCATTAAAGGGGGCAAAAACCTCTATTTCTTCTTCGTCTTCGTCTCCTTCTGATCAACCTGAGTTGATCAATTACTTCAAATCCACCACTTTACTGAAAAATCCCAGTGTTATCGACCTTCAAAACCAATCAAGAACATCAAACATCAATCTTTTTACACCCCCAGATTGTTCAATTTGGACAAAAGAATGCTCAAATGAAATTCTGAGAATTGCGCAGAAAACAGAGCATGTTAAATGGATCAAATCATTGAGGAGAAAAATCCATGAACACCCTGAACTTGCTTTTGAAGAATATGAAACTAGCAAACTTGTTCGTCAAGAGCTTGAAAAAATGGATATTTCTTATCGGTTTCCGATGGCCACCACGGGAATCCGAGCCGTCATAGGCTCCGGCCAGCCGCCATTTGTTGCTCTCCGAGCTGATATGGATGCTCTTCCAATTCAGGTTTTTTAATTTTATTTTTTAAAATTTCCAAATTTAATTTTTTTCACTTTTTAATTTGGGAATTAGATTTCTATTTTGATTGTCGTAATTTATGTGGTATAATTAAAATTTTTAATATTTAATTTTTGTAATAATTAATTATTTAAAATATTTTAAAAAATTTAGTTAAAAAAAATTATTTGACTTTTCGAATTTTAACTGTGTCACATAAATTGATATAATAAAAGTAAAAGTTATCATGAAAAATCATGAAACTTTTTTTTTGAGATAATAAGAGTAAAAGTTATTAATAAATTATTAAAAAGAGTTAAAATCATGAAAAAAGTATTCTTTTTAAAATATAATACTGTAATTCTTGGAGATTTTTTATTTATATCTTTACTGTTTGAAATTTTAAACTCGTTTCTTTTACCTGTCAGTTTAATTTAAAATTAATTAAATAAATATGTTTACTATTACGTGTTGAAATTATTAACTTTAATTTATTTATTTATATATATGTGGGGTATATTGTCTCTATCTATTTTGAGGAAAACGTCAAAGTTTATGTTCATATTTTATATAAAATATTCATTTCTACTTCCAAAAATACTGTATTTTATTTGACGACAATATTAATTCTTCCAGAATTGTTATGTACTTTCACAATACGTGTTTCACGTATATTTGATTGTTTGTTTTGGTTTCACATGTAAAATACTATTTTGAGGAAAGTGTCAAATTTTATTATCATTAATACATGTTCATTTTTATTTTAAAATACGTGTCCTATTTATGTTTATCGACAGTATCAATTTTTTTTTTTTGCTTATTGTCATGTACGTTCACAACATCTGACTCACTTATATCTGATGTCAGGTTTCTGTTAGGTTAACTTAGATTCGAGTTCAGTTTTAAACACGTGGAAATATATTATATTCTAATATAAAATGAAAGTATTTATGTTGATATTATGACAACTCCCATTGAGGTTTTTTGCATTTTTATTTTTTTAATTTTTTTAAAAATAAATTTTCGTTTTATTTAAATTTTAGGAAGCTGTTGAATGGGAGCACAAGAGCAAAATTGCAGGTAAAATGCACGCTTGTGGCCATGATGCACATGTGGCTATGCTCATTGGAGCGGCTAGAATTTTAAAGGATCGTGAGAAGAACTTAAAGGTTAGTTTTACAAATATAGCCATTATTGCAAAATATGTCACTTTGTGTGGTCATAAAATTACTACTTTAACTTTTGTTTCCTTGAAAATGAAACAAAGAAAAATCTTTTCATTTCTAGTCACATAAAGTTTGATCCTTATTCCAAACTTTAGTGGAAAGACCTTAATGTAGATCGTAGTTTATCAGAGAATTTTAGTAGTTCAGCCAGTTGATCATCGTTCATTTCTCCATTTAAATCCTAGATTCAAAGAAAAAAGAGCGTGGACTATTAACAATAACAACAACAATAATGACATATAGTAGAATTTGAGAAGAATAGAATATAAATAATTTTGTTATTTATAAAATAAAAAATTATTTTTGATAAATTATCGACTATTAATTCAAGATTATTCTTGTGAGGGGAAGATAAAAAGAGAACGTGTTATTCTTGTGCCTCCTTAAAATAAAACTAAAATATTCTTTTGTTCACCATATGGTAGATTCCGTAATTTTTGGCATAACATTTGGAGAATATTGGACCATTGATTTCTTATTATTTGTTTTATTTTAATTGGTCGTGGGTATATGCAACAATGAGAATAGCACCTAAACTTGTTGGCCAAATGGTAAATTTAGTGATCTAACATTTATTTTAGTTTAATTATCATGATGATACCTTTATAGATAAGGGCACTTTGTACGGACAACATTATTTATAATATATAGTATTCAAGTTAAAAATAATTAGAGTATCTACTTTTTAATGTTTCTTTTAGAGTTTTGTGCAAATGTAATTGCATTGGATTCTCCATTGAAAGTGCATTTTGGGTGGTCCTTGTATTTTTGAACTTCTTCATCATCATCATCAACATTCAGTGCCTCAAAAGATTCTCGCTCATTGCGAGATGAGGGGGAGTCAGATATACACAGCCTAACTCATATATTTAAAAACATAAAGCGGCTGCTTCCAAATGACCCATGAGAAACGTCGAAAGTTGCATTGACTAACTGCTACTTTACAAATGAAAGAAGCGCAGACAGTTTAAAGAATCATTTTATTTTATTCCATCATACTCCAAAGTCAAAAAATAATCAATCATATGAGATACACATAAGCTGGTATTTGATTTCAACTCATGCTTCACTAAAATTTAACATATTAGAACTACTTGGAGGTCATATAATGACAATTGAGAAGTTGTCACTGAAAACTTCGAATCACATGAATAAATAAGTGAAGACTTCAGTGACAATACGTCTTTTTAACATATTTGATCGTAAACTCATATCAAATATCTGATCAGTACACTTCTATAATCTATTTTTGGAGAAGGAGAACCCTTCAACTCTTATCTCTCATCCCACTTGTCTTTTATATAACCTTTCATTGAAAAAGATACAAATACTATGACCTAAGTCAAATATTGGACCCCCTTAGCTTAATTATTTAATTAGCCCTTAAACCTTTATGCAGCAATTAGTTTATAAGCAAGAAAAAGTGGGTACTAGATTTGACTTAGGAATCTTTATATTGTACTATGATTATTAATATAATAGGAGTATTAATTAAACAATTAACCAATAGACAAGAATTGGTCCCATGGTCATTATAGTTTTGTACTATAATGTCTAGTAGAACAGTTAGACAGGTAGTTTACATGCCCAAATCTAACTAAAAGAAAAGGTCAATTGCAGTTTTTGTCCAATTTTCCGTTGGTGTTTAATAATTGCTCCTCTAGACATATGCTCTTTTCGCCAGGCATAAATTTATATTTTTGTGTTATAATATTTCACAAGTACGTTCTATTTTCTAAAGAACTTATGTTTTATAGCAATTATAATATATTCAGTTGAAATCTTATAGGTAAGGTATGAGGAGAATAAAATATACGCAAATTTTAATTATCACTATCTCATAAAGTGGATAGACTGTACTAGGAAGACCCTCGACTCAAATATCACAACCCCAAAAGCAGAAAAAGAACTCATGCCTTGCTGGACATAAATTTGGTAAAGATCAGTCTATTTAAAGAGCAAGTCGTATAATTAGATATTCTAAAAATGTTTTATTCAGTGACAAATAATACATGAAAATAAGAGCTACTTGCATTATATCCATCCTTTATTTTTTATTTAATTTAATTATTGTAAAAAGAAAATTCCTTTTCATTTTGGTTAAGAAGTCTAATTTTTTAAAAAATTGTTGAGGATGACATCCAACAGCTTTATTGAGAGTATAATTGGGACCATGGAACTATATGCTAGGCATTATTTCTGTTTCAAGTCATTTTCACCATTTAAGGTCCTTGAAAAAAATACCAATGTGCTATAATTTTTAAATAATATCATTTTAATAAATAGGGTAGATAAAATAGCTTTTTGGGGGAGTTTTCTCTTTTCTTTAATTACTTAGAATTTATTATAACAAGTCACAACTCACAATATTAAATTTTTCTTGGTGATATTTGCTTTTTCATCCATAAGAAATGAGGTTATTAGAGAAAGATTTCTTTGCAAAAAATTACCCTCAATTCATCTAATCATTCTTTTTCATCTATTTTACTTGTTTTGGTATACTATTATTTTTTTCATCTGCCTTTTTCATATTGAGCTAACTAAATTCGAATTCGTATTAGAGAGACTCATATTAAAAATAAAATATTATTTTAACAAAGATTACTTGAGTAACTCAAACTTCGAATTAAGAATAATGAAAAACATACCATTCAAAAAAACCTTATAAGTTTGTGCCACTTTTCTATGCAAGTTAGTGGGGCGCACATGGTAAATAATTTAAGAGTTTACTTTTTATATACTGATAATATCAACGACATCAAGTTGTTACATTCATAGGCCACTTAAAAGGTAAATAAAAATTTAAACTACAATAACTAGTAATGGATTACTTGAAAATAAGGCAAGCAATCGTTTATAGCAGGCTAAATTTCAATTAGTGTAAACATTCTTTTACATTATCAGTATAAGTAATTAAACATTTTGCGTACCTAGTTGTTAAAAAGTCCCACATTAGATAGAAAAAAATGAATGGTCTCTTTATATGATTTTGGATAATTCTTCTTTAATGAGATAATTTTGGGATTGAATTAGATTGAGTGTTTATTTCCTTACATAATACACTGATAAGTGATATTATAAATGGCAACAATAGTCCCACATCGCATGAAAAAAATAGTATAATCTTTTTATATAATTTTAAATAATTCTTCTTTAATGAACTGACTTCTGGATTGAGTTTGATTCGAGTTCTTTCTTCCTACACGATAGTATAGAAGGCTATATATTTGCACTACCTTGTAAGAAGATGGACTCTGAGTCTGATTCAACTCCAGAAGCTTTCATTTTACATTCGACATACGACGAGTCCATCTGATTCGGTCATTGCTCTAAAAGACTTCCCTTTTCATTTATCTTATTTGTTATGTGTTACTGTTTATGTTTTTCATCCGATTTTTCATATTAAGCTAGATTAAATCCGTATTCATGTTAGACTCACACTGAAAGTAAAATATT
>JAOTQJ010000002.1:18050038-18060265 GCA_025642045.1 Solanum sejunctum | reverse complement strand
CAACAAGAGAAAGAACATTGAAGAAAATCTATCAACAGACAGAACAAGACAAAGATTCAGCAGCCTTACTGCTATCTAATCTAATGATGATGCATTTATTATAAAGTTCACTTTTTTTTTTGTCAAAGTAAAATTTTTAGGTTAATTCTTTTTTTGGTTTTGGTTATATAATGTTTTCTTGTTGCTTAGATAACTTGGTTAATACAAATATTAAAGTGACATGTAGAAGGTCTATATATACACATTTCACATGGGAAATTTTCAGCCAGTTTTGTTTAGGCTATAATCTGAGGGGCTAGATCTTGTCTTTACTTCTTGTACATAGACAAACAGTGTAAAACATAGAAGTGTTCTTTTTTTTTTCGACTTTCTCTCTTTCAATTTTATGATTTTTCCTTTCCTTTTTCTGTTGTGTGGAGGGTCAGGTTAGGAATGGCAATGGGGTAGGGCGAGTTTAAAGCTATGTGGCCTGGAGTAGGTTTAAAGTTATGTGGGATGACAGCACCGTTATGTGGGATGACAGGGTGCTGGTTTAAACAGCTAAATAGAAATTCAAAGAAAATTGCAGGTTGAGCATAACCTGCCCCCAATGTTGCCCCATCTTGTCCCATTGCCATCTTTTTTTTTTTTCATTTCGTAAGGTATTTTCATATCCAGTAGTTGTGAGACTAATCTCCTGTTTCATGGTCAGCACACTAAATGATAGGGAATCAAAGGTGAGGATCGAACTCCTAATTTTTTACTTAAAAATTGAGGTGTTGAATTACGCCACCACCCTTGTGGTTGCCCCGTTGCCGTCCTTAAGTGGGGGTTGGGGTGGGGGCAAGGAGTATTTTTCCATGTATTTACATGAGGAATATGAAAAGAAGTTGAGATATTAATTTCTTAGAAGAATTAGTACTAACTTTGACAAATGGAACATTGACCATTAAAGTTTTCTAAAGTGATTAGCTTCCTCAAAATCTTCTTCTTTACATAGGAAAGATTTTGGGTAACTTTTCAAGATAGCAATTGATAGGTTGAATAAGTTTTGCTTTGTTTTGTATGGTTGAAAATAGTGCCTCTTTTTGCCTTTTCTTTTAATGGATTATTTAATGCTCGAATCAAATGAAATTAAGAATATTTTTTTTAGCTAAAAAAAGTGACGCCTTGAAAGTGCTCATGTCGTCTTAATCATAGTACAGGCTATTTATACAAAATAAAAGACACTTGGCATGAAAAGATAATAGCTTTTAGTGCTAATGAATAATTTTTTATCTGCTCATTATTGATGAATCTTTACATTTTTTATTTTGACTATTTAAAGTATTCGATGGATGTTGAAGAATAATGTTAAAATATTTTAAATATCAATTGCTTGCAAGTTGTAATAGACTATTAGTGTTTCATGCCCATCCTTGTTTATTTTGTTTAATAAAAAGTGCTTAGCTAACCTCAAAGTCCTCATTTCTTTAAAGAAGAAAGATTTGGATAAGTCTTGCTTTTCATGGTTGAAAATAGTGGTCTCTTTTGCTTTTTTTTTTTCTTCTAAAGATGATTTAATGCTAGAGTCAAATAAAATTAAAATTTTTCTTTTTTGTTCATAAAAATGAGGTGACATTTTGAAAGTGTGGTTTAATCATAAAATGGGCTGCTTTTTTTTTAGTAAGAATATGATAGCATTTATTATTTGATGAGTGATTTGTTCAAATGCATTTACTCTGGCTATGTCTTTGGGCCTGACACTTTTCATGTCATTATGGGCTCAAATAAGTCCAGTATTTGCATCATGAGCTACAAATTTTGGAAAAAAAAAATTAAAGAAAAAAAAATATTTTATTCTTTTAAATTCAATTAAAACATCATACTATTTTTTAGCTTTGGGGTATAATAGAATAAAGTAAAATGACTCTTTAAATTGTCTGCGCTTCTTTTAATTGTGAAGTAACAGTTAGTCAATGCGACTTTCAACGCTATCATGGGTCATCTGGAAGCAGTCGCGCTATGTTTTTAAACATAGGGGTCAGGCTGCGTACATTCGACCCCCTCTTACCCCGCAATGGGCGGGAGCCTTTGAAGCATTGGGTAATGTTGTTGTATTAGTATTGCTACTCAATATTTATCGAGTACACATTTTCTTTTCAGATAATCATGAAAGCATCTTATAAATGTACATACAAATCCGTTCGTGAAAAATAAAATTCTTTTGTATTTAGAATAATTTGTAATGTAATTTAGTGTTTGCATGAACACATTCTCTATGAATAATGACTTTTTGTATTTGACTATAAGTAAAGGTTAGTGATATATCTTAGTCATCAAATTTAAATATAATCTAAAGTTAACATTTTTATTACTTATTGTAGAAATTTGTTTATATTGTCATTAAATATAAGTAATCTAAAGTTGATGTATTTATTATAGTATAAACTAAACTTATTGTAGAATTTATTTATACTATCATTATATATAAAATAATCAAATCACACCTTTTATGTGGTTGTTATCATGAACATAAACAATGCAAGTTCAAATATTTAAAAACTTGAAAATTTAATGAGTTAATCAGATCAAAATTATAAAATGACTATTGGAAAAAATTCATATTTTTATTTAGGCACAAGCTAACCTTTTTGTAAAAGTTTATTTATATTATTACCATATATAACTAATCTAGTTATACATTTTATATGACTATCACCATAAACATCAAAGATCTAAGTTCAAATATTAATTAAAAAACTTAAAAAATTAATGAGTTGATAGGCGCCCCTTTCTCTCTTGTTATAGCTTCGTGGACGGACGAAAGAAGGGAAGTGAATGTCTACCTCAAACGAAGGATGGCCAGGCCCCGGTTCCTAGGGTTAGGGTATTCCCTAATTATGAGCCTAATCAAATCAAAACTAAACTAGTTGATTCTCTTTGGCTGGCTGGCTTGTTGCAACCTTCGCATTTCCTGCTGAGATCCCAAGTCTCCAAGTGGGCCCTCTTGGCCACCCACGACCTTGGCTTTTTAGAGAATCCTGCTCCTATGTTGTAGGACTTGTAGCTCAGCAATCCACCGGGTGGGTTTGTTTATCCTTTCAGTTTTGAGTATCTTCATGGATAGTTATAGCGGCCCATAGGCGCGAGATATACCTTGTGAGGGGGGGGGGGGGGAGGGGGGCAGTGGTCCCCTGGACATAGTCCTTTCAGGCAATGTCCGTTTAGTTCATGGTCCATTGGATGGTTGGTGCAAGGCCAGAAATTAAAACACATTGATTCCGCTTGTTCCCGTCCTTCATTTCAGGGCCTGTCCCTCGATGTGGTCAGTACTCCATACTGTCGGATAGCGAAGTTTACACTTGTTCACTGAAAAAATCTTAAAATATAAAATCACTGCAAAAGTTAATATTTTTATTAAGTTACATACTAGAACTTATTATATAATTCTTTTATATTATTAGTTATTACCATATATAAATAATGTAGTCACACATTTTTAGTGATTGATAATATAAACATAAAATATCTAAGTTTAAATATTAAAAAAATAAAAAAGTTTGTGAGTTGATAAGAACAAATCTTGAAATCATAAAATTGCGTTAAAAAGTTAACAATTTTATTGATTTACAAATTTAATTTATTATAAAGTTTTATTTGTAATTTTTACCATAATATGAAAATCTAAGTATCAAATATAGAAAACTTGGAAAATTGGAGGAGTTGATGAGGAAAAAGTATTAAAATCCACTATTGAAAAAGATAGGTAACTGTCGTAACTGATTCTATTTTGGATGAAGGGTCAATTCATAATTTAGCTAAAGTACAGGGACCTCAGAGACAATAATATCAAATACATATAAACCGAAAAGTTTGTCCTTGTTGATCTATTCGAAGAAGTAAAAGGAGGAAGCGGTGAGTACATATTACACGGCACCGGCTTCAATCGAGCAATATAGGTTGCGATTTGGGTTCTCCGATGATATTTTGTAACTGTTGATGATTTGTAACTGAGGTAATGTTTCGTTAAGACTTGATTTGGTTGAACGGTTGCCCTTATATTGTTAAATGGACTTAGTTGTGAACGTTGAAGTTGTAATTGCTGGAAAAATTGAGTTTTTTTTGTAATGTTGGACTGATATAGGTTTAAATTTAGCTACATGCATAGTGAATGATTTGTATAGATGAATTCCACATGCTTGGGATTTGTATTGAGTAGATTGTGTGTGCATGTTTGAAAAGAGTGAGGAAAAAAATGAATTTGTTGTTTATTCTCCTTTTTTTGTGTTAATATATGGGAACATGTTTTGTACCTCGTGCAATGTAGGGGATAAGGTCTGCGTACACACCATTGTGGGATTTCATTGTATTGTGGGCATTTTATAGGATAATGGATTTATGGTGGTTTTGATTAAATGTGTCTTTTTTTTGGATTTTCTTTTGTGTTGATATCTATGGTGTTCATGTTTGGGTGGGTTTGTGTGCATCTGGACTAATTTCACAAAGCACGTGTGAGACCTCTCAGCAGTTGAAGTACACTGTGCACCAAGGCTTGTACATTTGGGAAGAAATCACTTACTATTTTTTCCTTGGTGAGAATTGCATGATTAAGTGTGTCTTTTGTGCTATAATTAACTTGTGATACGATGAGGGAATACTTGTCATTGACAAAAGTCAATCTAAACGTCATTTGGATATTAACGATGACGACAAGATGGCGCAAAAATTTTTACAGCTGATGTAAGTGGGTTAAGTTGGAGTTTATAAGGGTTTATATAACTATATGTGCACAAAGGAATCTTCTCTTTTTTGTTTTCACCAGAAGAACATAATGCTCTTGCCTCTCTGCATTGGTCTTCCGTGTGGATTGCATGATTATGGAGTTGTTTTCCATGCATCTTTTTCCTTAACATCCATCTTTCTCACCCTGTAAATTTTCCGTGGTTTTCCCACAGGTTTATGTAGGACTTCTCAACGAGAAGTAAAGAAAGGTCCATATGCTACTACATAACTATAGTGGATTCATATGTGATTTTCCTCATCGGAAAACTAACTCGCACACAACGTTTTAGACATAATTTATATTCTACAACTGGTCTTGCAGGAATATTTCAGCTTCATTGTTACGTCAAAGCTAATGTTAAACAGTGATCTACAGCATCCTAAAACAGAAAGAGTACATAATTACAAGCAAAGAATCTTCTTAATTGATCCTAACTGATAATCTATATTGCTCGGACTCTTCAAAAATGTCGACGGGTGCGTGTCGGATCCACCAAAAATAGTGTATCATTGAAGGATCCGACACGGGTGTGGCAACATTTTTGGAGAGTTCGAGCAACTTACCTGATAATGAGTCTCCCTAATCTAGATTACAATGTTTTCACAATATTCTTGACAGTAGGGTCATATGCATTTAAATATTTCTCCTCATTAACTCCACAACGTGCAGTTCGCTGTGGTTTTGCTTGATGCCATATTACTGGTTCTTTGATATGTGTATTACTGGCTTATTCTTTGCTATTTATTTTTTGTAGTGCTTTGTTATTTACACCCTAATTGGCTAGTAGTTACCTTATCTTACCAGGTGATATATATTTGTTAGCAAGAGTTGAATCTTTTCTATTCCTGGCCTTGTCAACAGAAATTGCGTCTAAAGTTTCTGCTGAGCTTTTTAGCATCGGAAGATTGAAAAATGTCTGGCGGACAGGTTAGGAAAGTCTTACGTGAAGATATACAGCTGGTAAGCATTGTGCTACAATAATGACATTTGCCCTCCTGTTTCTAGATACGAATCATTTAATAAGCCCTGAATCAAATGGAAAGAGATATAGCATTGCACGGATAATTTCATAATCTGTATTCTGTAGATATGATTTTTGCTACTTATAACTCGTTTTTGCCCTCCTGTTTCTTTGAGCATATAGAGCAAGTATTTGATTGCATTGGACGGATAATTTCATAATCTGTATTCTGTAGATATGATTTTTGCTACTTATAACTCTTTCAGTTACTTCAAGGCTCAAGGCAAAAGATACTTCAATCCTGCAACAATTGTTGCCTAACCCCGTAAAAACAAGAACGTATCTTTCATTTAATGCAAGTACTAGAGCATGCAGGCAAGGCCGTTATATAGAAATTGTCGTAGATTATATCACAGATCACCACTGTTAGAGTCAATATTTAATACTCCTTCTGTCCCAGGACAATTTATCTGACACTTTTCATTTTTCGAGAGTCAATTTTATCTATAGTTGAAGCTAAATTTGATTAGATCAGCGTAATATTTTAAAATTAAATGTGGATATTAAAAAAATATATGAAAAATATTAGAGTCGCATTTGTTCTCATGTCAATATGATTAAAAGATATACTTTAAAATGTTGGTCAAAATTAGCATAATTTTAACCTAGAAAAGTCAAAAGCGCTACATAAATTGGGATAGCGGGAGTAGATCTTAATCTCGTTATGTGCGTGGCTACAATATCAGTAGTTGCAAATTTAGTTTGATAATTCTGCTCTTTCTTGCATTGCACTAGCTTTGCTCTTCTAAAAATGTGTTTCTTTGATGCAGGTGCAAAATCTCATAGAAAGATGTCTCCAGCTTTACATGAATCGGAAGGAAACTATTGATACCCTCTTACACCAGGCAAAGATTGATCCTGCTTTCACTGAACTTGGTGGGTCCTCTCTCTTTCTATGTTGTTCCTTATATTTTGCTACTATTATGCGCACTGGGAGCTAGTGCTTGTTATCTAAGAATTACTCCATGGATCTCATCGGAAATGTTTGATGCTTCTTGGGGCTTCTTTGGCGACCGTGAAGTTACCGGATGAATTGCCGAGTAAATAGATCAGTCTGGGCACGGCTGTTGCTCCACGGCGATACGGATTCTAAAATTTATTTTATTATGATGATATGATGAAACATGAAGAGGCTGTTGTTAATGTTCTTTTCTCTGAATGGTCGGTACTGCTTTCTTTGTCAGTCACCATGTTTTCTTTACTGCCATGTTTCCTTTTTCATAACTATTTTGATTATTTATTGTGTTTGTTTCAAAATGTTTTGCTTGGCCTGTCGTATCTCAAGTAGTTGATGGTTATGATCTATGTGCTTAATGTGTCTACGTGAAGTTAATTTGACATATTGATCTCTTTTCCAGTGTGGCAAAGGCTTGAAGAACAGAACCATGAGTTTTTCAGGATTTATTATACGAGGTTATTGGTGAAGGACCAAATTATGAGATTCAATGCCTTGCTTGAGATACAGATGAAGTTAATGTCTATGTCTGACACTGGATCCATTCTCGTGTCTAATGAATCTCAGGTTCCACCAAGTAAGACATGAATATCATAGATTGCCTATTGAGCTTCGTGGAATAATTACTTGCCTGTGTATTTCTTTACTATAAAATTTCTAATAAGTCCCCGCTCTTTTCCAATTTTCAGCTTCCTGCTTTATATTTTCATACAATCGAATAGGATTTTAGGTTTGATAGCCAAAGGAAACATTTGAGGCTTTAAAGTGGCAGACCAAAATGTGAATCTTAGGGACTGTGATTGTGTTTTCAACTTGAGACTGTTGATACTTGTTGAGGTGGTTAATATGATAAAATTAGCTTCTGGATCTTCATATGTAAAATTGAGTAGAAGTCCGAGAGAAATGGATGAAGCAATAAATGAAGTTGTGGCTTCATCCAAATCATCACATTATAGTCTCAAAATCTTCCTTTATAAAAGCTTTTGGCTTGTTTGCTTTAGTTTCTTGATGCATGTCAGACATGAGATAACCATGGTATTTATATTATTATTATTGTTTTAGTTTCCCTTTTTGTTTGTCTAGATTCCGATTGAAGAAGTGTACGTTGCAACTCTGAAATTAAACACATCTTATGCATTTGCTTACCTATTATATTGTGTTAAGTTTTTTACGATTTCATCCTATTAAATACTGATAAGTAAAAGTACGTGATTATGTGCTGTCGTATATTGACAGTGGCACAGAACTCAACCTCTCAAGTAACGGAGCATGCTGAGCCTGATGTGAAACCTGCAGACATGCACCAGACTGTTGATGGCAATTTACCTCATGTTTATGTAACTGGTGAGCCATCAGTCCAATCATACGAGCAAACTGCTGTGGATGTTTCTGCTCAGAGTGTAAACCTGGGAATGATGCCAGGACCAAATGCGGGGATTGGTGAGGGCATTCTCCAGCAGGCTGGTGCTGGAATTGGGAATCCATCTCTTCCACATTTCAGAACAGAGTCAAGTGTAAAACCAGTGAAGGAGGATCCCTGGGCTGCAGATACTTCTTGCTTTGGTTTCTTGGGAAGGATTCCTCGAAACTTCAGTTTCTCGGACTTAACAGTTGATTTTCCCGACAATTCTGGTTTGTACTTCCTTCTCTTCTGGACTAATGTCTTGATCAATTTCACATTTTTATATGTTTTCACTTTCCATTCTATATAGAGATTCTAGGGGGCTACTCTGGACCAGCCTTTGTTGCAACAGATACGATCGACTTTTTGGATCCTCAGGGTAAGGGAGAACAAGAACATCAAGGTTAGTTGTGTGCCATCTGATATTTGAGTTCTTAGCTTTTAGTATATACCAATACTAATATCCATTCTGATCTGGCAGACATTAGCGAGTTGGATACTGCATCAGAAGACCTGAGTTTTGACGATCTTGCCAGTGATTGAATGCCTATTCAGATGTTATCTTGCAGCATTACTCCGTCTTTGTAGTCTGGTCAGGTTTAGGTGTATAGTTTGTTTCAATTACACTCTAGCGTAATGTCCATAGCGAAGCAAGTAGTGCTTTCGACTATTTTCTGTTTGTTCTTTCTGTTAAGTTGGTTTTAGAACCTATCGACATGGTTTATCTTTGTTTTGACTTCAAAATTTGCTGGTACAATTGCTTGTAAATAGAATAATGAAGTTAAAGTGTCCTGGTTTCTTTTGGAAGTGTTGATTCATGTGGTTAGAGTGAGAACACTCGCTCAAGAACGCAGGGCGGAAGATACACTCGGCCCTGATGATTTATTTACTATTTCTTAATCCTTGTGTTCAGGGATAATGAGTCGTTTGTCTATTGGAGTATGGCCTCTCTTAGGGTTAGCGGTAAGAGTACACCGGAAAACTCTTTACCAAAATTTTATTTATAATTTGTTCAATCTTTCACTATTCTTTTGTAAAATGTATTTATGTTTCTAAAATCTCTTGCTATCAACTTAATGTTAGTCTCTTAAATGTTGTTTAATCTAATAGAGTTAATGATAAAAATACATTTAAACTATTGTTGTTTCATGAGTTATATAAATGAGCCATTCATTGTTCTCCTTATTTAAATTACTACTTTCTTTATATTAAAACACACATTTTATGTGACTTGGCCAAATATTTATCCCAATAGGCAGTAAACGCGTGTCGTCTAACTAAAAATGTAATAGTCTATGTAGTTAAAATGAATAGTTAAGATATGAAATTCGCAAAAATATGATAATTTAAATTTCTTTAATTAATAAGTTATATAATATTTTATATCAACAAAAATAATATACTAAGTGAAATTTTATTAAATGAAGTTTGAAGTGGGCGGAATATACATGGATATTCCTAGTACCTCACGTAGATAAAGAGATTATTCCAAAAAATTCTCGGCTCAAGTGCATCAAACTCAAATATATATAATTAAAAAAAATAAAAACAACATAACAATTAATACCACAACCTACAAGAGAAAAAATAATAACAAGAATAAAATAATATGATAATTAGAACACAATATATAATAATAGATGAACAGAAACATAATAAAGCAAAACAACACTCTACTATCATTAACTTTCAACAGTCTGTTTCGTTATTACTTGTATTCAAGCTCAAAACAATTATATAATAACATATTCAATCAAATATCACTAAATTTTAAAGTGTATATAGACTTTAACACAAAAAGGCTATTTCCTAAAGAATTTAATTACAAAACGATTATAATTTGGACCCAATGAGTAATTTTCAACATAATTTCGGGGGTTAAAATGAAATTAAAGAGATTTCTTAAGAGTTAACTGAAAATTTATAAAATTGCCATAATAGCACAATACCAAGTAAAATCGCCATAACAGCACAATTCGAAGTCCCGAGAAGGTTCCAGTGCAAAGCTCAAAGGTAATCACCATCGGGAAACCCCTTTTCCCTTTTCTTTCCTTGTTTTGTTTTGTGGGTTTTGGCTCTGGGGTGGGGGTTGTGGCGGGAGATCG
>JAOTQJ010000002.1:17991578-18036423 GCA_025642045.1 Solanum sejunctum | reverse complement strand
TGACTCTTTAAACTGTTTGCGCTTCTTTCAATTGTGAAGTAGCAGTTAGTCAATGCAACTTTCGACGCTCATCATGGATCAGTGGAAACAGTCGCGCTATGTTTTTAAACATAGGGGTCAGGCTGTGTACACCCGACCCCCCCTACCCCGCAACGGGCGGGAGCCTTTGAGACATTAGGGTAATGTTGTTGTTGTTGTCTCGAATTTCGTGAAGAACAACCACAATATTTTCTATTTGCATTAAATAGAGTTATGCCCACCTTATAATTTGGATTGTGGCTCCCTCTAGAATATTTGTATCGTCCATATCCATTGAATAAATTAAAAAAATATTGAGCTGGTAATTAAATCTTGGCAGTCTTGTTCAAGGTTTTAAACTCAATGATGATAATTAAATATGAGGGTTGTGCTCGTCGCGGGACTTAATTCCACTTTATAATACAAGCTGAAAGCAACCATGCACCACCTGCATTCGCATTCCAAAAGGCACCCCTCTCTTTCAAGAGGATTCGCAGCATGGTAAGGTTCTTCGCTTTGCGTCAAACTAAATCACATGCTCCATTACTTGTGCAAGTTTCGGTCAATTCCTTTGAGTTTTATTCTTGTCAACGTACTCCCCACGTATTAAAGGAGTTAATATCCTAGATGATCACTCTATTATGAACTTTTTTCTGTAGAAAATCACTCAATTATAGATTTTATTCTTAAAAAGTCACTCAACTTTAATTTTTAACGTAAACTTTATTGAATTATCGATATTTTACACTCGCAGTGACTAACCTATTTATTTGGGTATTGACATGGGGGTCTATTCTATGTGATAAATTTTGGAATTGACATGTGTCGGTGAGAAATTCTTTGGCTTCAAAAATATAAATTTGTAACTAGCAATTTTATTTTATATTTTATTTGTGATAAAATTGAAATAATTAATGAAATCGTGTGCTTATAATATGTTAGACAATTGAGTTCACATGGTGTTTGCTTAATCATTAATCAATGCTTACTTTTTCTTCTGACAGTTGTTTAGTTGGGCCATATTAATTAAGGATTTAGTAATAATTAATATTAAATATTAAACAAAACGTGATTATAAACCCCACAGCATTATTGAATTATATTATATGGATAACAGGAGGAGCACGAAAGTTATTGACAAATTATGTGTTTGATTCTTGGGATATATGACTTAATCATATTTTTAATTAATTAAATTATGTATTTTGCATACTTTGGGTAGAAAATATGTTAAACATATTATTGTTAATAATCAATATAAAATAACAATATAAATTTAACATAATATTTCTAGCAATCTCGGATGGAGCAAAAAATTCACTATTTTTTGGCTTTGGGATATGATGGAATAAAGCAAAATGATTCTTTAAATTGTTTGCGTTTCTTTCAATCGTGGAGTAGCAGTTAGTCAATGGAACTGTCGACGCTCATCATGAGTTATCCGAAAATAGTCGTACTATGTTTTTAAACATAGGGGTCAAACTGTGTACATTCGACTTCATCTTATCCCGCAATGGGCGAAAGCCTTTGAGACATTTTGGGTAATATTGTTGTTGTTGTAATATAAATTTAACATAATACATTAATAAATCAATGGTAGAGCAATTAATAATTGTAAATAATCACTATCAAAGGAATCAAAAGTCCATCAATTCAATTAGTTAGTGGTTTAAGGTAGTTAATAAGATGATTAAAATACTATTGAAATTTATTAATATTTAATAACAAATGTTGTTAACCCTTATTTTATAGATCTGACACTTTTTTTATTTTTTGTTGAAAGCATTAAATTAGCATATTTTGCAGGGAGAAGTTATTATAAAATTAACAAAATACAAGTTCTAGAAATCTCTAATTTTGTCAATATTCTCAACATACAACAATAACATTACCCCAATATCCTAAAGGCTTTCGCCCATTGCGAGATAAGGAGAGGTCGGATGTACACAGTCCGATCCCTATATTTAAAAATATAGCGCGATTGTTTCCGAATAACTCATGATGAGCGTCGAAAGTTACATTGACTAACTGATACTTCACAATTGAAAAAAACGCAGACAATTTAAAGAGTCATTTTGTTTTATTCTATCATATTCAAAATCAAAAAATAGTGAATTCTCAACATAAAACACTTGAATTTTTATCATATTATTATGATTATATTTCCTACAACTTTTTTCATTAAATCTTGAATTAATTGGATTTTTTCAAAAAGGAAAGAAGAATAAATTGTGCATTTGAATTAGTCATATATAGATTGCTTGAGTAGATGAAACAGGAAGATATTCTTTTAGTACTCATAATTATCTTCTTCCTTTTTGAAAAATAGGATTCTACTTCATAAAGAAATGTTGATACTCTATAAATTTACCATCTTTATAATAAAGTAGTATTTTGGTTTCTACTAGGCATTAAATCGAAATTTCTTTGATCAAATTTAAATTTATATTAGAAAAATTCCATACGAGAGAATAAAATGCTTGATCTAAGATTCCTTATTAAGGAAAAATTAGTACTTATGAATGCTACCGCAATTGTTGTTGGTGTTTTTATAATATAGTTAAATATTTTTACACCATCGTTCGTTCTTTGGATATTTTTGTATCGTTCTAGCAATATTATTATAAATTGAGAATGCATAATAAACATAACATGAAAAATTCAATTCTAAAATAAATATGTTTAAATGTTATTATAAAAAATGTGTGTTATACAAAAATTTGACTATATTTTATTTTTGTACATTTTAAACATATATAATTATAATAGTAATAATATATTTACTATTCCATTCAGCATTTAGAGGTCGTTTGGTCGGGATTTTGTTATCTATGTTATCGTATGATAACATAAGTTATCTCATTATGTATACGAGATAACTTATGTTACTATAAGTAAAGATAATTATGTAGTACAATTGTTAATTTTTTTCCAATGAAATAACTTCATACAAATTTTATATAATTAATGTAATATTCAATATGAAGCTAAATCAATTTCAAAAACATTAGACTAGATGAAAGAAGAGAAGAATCAAGTACTCTGAATTCACAGAGTTTCCTTAAGAAAATTATTTCATTCAAGTACCCGAAGTTATGGAATATATCCTCCCAGGATAAAATGACTCATGACAAACAAATAATAATACCTCAAATTTGTTGTCCAGCAAATCACTCAATGTTTTGTAATCATACTTGAATTTTTCGAAACAATATATATCTTTCTTAAAACTTGTATTAAGCTTTTCTACCAAAAGTTCTTTTTAAGTTCCCAAAATTTTTAAGTTATAAAGTTATATCAATATCTGAGAAGAATTTAGATACTTATAGCCAATAGGACGGTATAATGATTTATGTATAGTGGACGAAAGATTGCATGAATGTTCATTCGTAATTGCAACTTTTACAATTTTCAATACGTCAACATTCACCCATTATATTGAACCTAATAATTATCTCATCAAGAAGTTATAAATAATAAAATAAATAATTTTATGACTATCTAATAATTTCAATCAAATATATGATAAATAATTTTATATTTTATTCTGAAATTACTCCTTAATATTTAAATAAAGTTTGAAAGTTGGCTGTTAGTATGTTAACTTCCCAAAGCTACCATAGCTTGCATTTATTTCCAATCTTTTCTGTTATTCAATTCTTCATCTTCCCAACTGTACTGTGACAACTAGCCCCTTTTAGCCCAAAAAAGAATTTCTTCTTTTTGTCAAAAATATCATATGTTTTTTTCCTTGTAAAATCTCCTGCCTTCTGCCAAAAGATCTTCATTTTTTTGTCTTTTCACCTCAGTATCTTCTACCAAAAGATTTTAATGTTTCTGTTAATTTCTTGGTTTCTGGTTGCAATTTGTTTTCTTGTTCCTGCTAAACGACCTCGTTTTACTTCATTAAGTTCTTGTTTTCTGCTCAAAGATTTCATTTTTCTCAGTTAAATTGCTGTTTTGTGCTAAAAAGATTCAATTTTTTCTTGTGGGGTTCTTGTTTTCTATTCAAAGATTTTATTTTTTCTGTTAAGTTGTTTTGTGCTGAAAACATTCAGTTTTTTCTGTGCTCTTGTTTACTTTTCAAAGATTTCATTTTTCTTCTGTGAAGTTGTTGTTTTGTGCTGAAAAGTTTCAATTTTTTTCTGTGGGGTTCTTGTTTTCTGTTCAAAGACTTCATTTTTATTTCTGTGTTGCTTGGATTTAGTTCAAAAGATTCAATTTTTATCGATTAATCCATTAATGGGTTGTTCTGCTTCTCGTTCCTATGACTTTGTTACAACAGATCCACAAAATCCATGGCACTCTTCATCTTCTTCACATTCACAATCTCCATATGCCTACTCAGATTCTTCTTCAACTCCAGTTTCAAGAACCCTTTCTCTTCCTACTCCTTTGGTTCATCATCCTCCTATGTGCAAAGGAGACACAAATCATTTGGTTTCTCTTACTTCCACCACTTATGGTTCCCTTGTGTTAATTGACCACCAAATTCCAAACCCTAACCCTAATTTCCATGGTGGAAATTTCAAGAATCCAGCTACCCAAATGATAAAATTTGGGATTGACCCACCAGACCCTTCATCTCCTGATTCAGTAATCAACACTTGGGAGCTCATGGAAGGACTTGATGACTTTGATTTCCATATGATACAGTCCAAGATTGAGTCTCCTAGGAAGGTCAAGTCTAAGAGTCTTGAATTTGATACAAGTGAGTTGGAAAAAACCTATGAGTTTGTTGAGCACTCGGATTCAAAGCCGTTATGGAAGCATTTGTCTGAGGAACAATTGCTTGCTAAAATGGATCCTAATGTAGCTTCAAGCTACAGAAAAGCATTGTCTTCCAAAAGATTTGTGTACAAAGAGTCAGATGATTGTCCAAAGCCCAAAATTGTTAGTTCGATAGAGTTAGAGTCAAGTAACACAAGTTTGCTGGATGGAAATAATTTCCATTTAAGGGGTAAGGAGGATAAACGATCGACTGAAATTGTCAGTACGATAGAGTTAGAGTCGAGTAATGCAAGTTTATTGAGCTCATTGTTGCCCAGTAATGATATCCATTTAAAGGGTACAGAGGATAAGATTGTTCTGTATTTTACTACTTTAAGAGGAATCAGGAAGACTTATGAAGAATGCTGCACGGTACGAACGATCTTTAGTGGTTTTCGGGTATGTGTGGATGAAAGAGATGTATCTATGGATTCATCATATAGAAAAGAATTGCAAAGCGTTTTGGAAGGAAAAGCGGTTAGCTTGCCTCAGGTATTTATTGGAGGAAAGTATGTTGGTGGTGCGGAAGAGATTAAGCAACTTCATGAAGCTGGAGAGCTGGCTAAGCTTGTGGAAGGCTTTGCAGTTAAGCATTCTAGTTTTGTCTGTCAAAGCTGTGGTGATGCAAGGTTTGTACCCTGCCCTAATTGCAACGGGAGTCGAAAAGTATTTGAAGAGGAGGAAGGGAAGTTGAGGAGGTGCCCCAGTTGTAACGAAAAT
This sequence comes from Solanum sejunctum, assembly GCA_025642045.1. Classification (NCBI taxonomy): domain Eukaryota; kingdom Viridiplantae; phylum Streptophyta; class Magnoliopsida; order Solanales; family Solanaceae; genus Solanum; species Solanum sejunctum. The sequence continues at coordinate 18,030,915 of JAOTQJ010000002.1, read as the reverse complement.
GGATTGATTCGATGCCCTGGCTGTTGCCCGTGAATATTGATTCGCATTTGTCATGTACATGCTTCACTATTTTATTCAAGCTCTATGAATTTATGGTACTAATTAATGTATTGATATTGAAATGTGCAGTGTCCTCTTGTAAGACTGATTTCAAGTGTCCATATTCTCTATCCCTGGAAAATTTCGTGTTGATTTTCTTTTTGAACAACTCACAAAGTAATAAACCCCAGCAGTATGTCCTTTACTTGCCCAATTCCTCTATTTTGAGTGCAAGTATTCGTGGGACTTTTAGAGATTTTACCTTCGGTAAGCTACATTATCAAATATGTCGATACATTTGTTCTCTCTGCTAGTGTCAATTGTTTTGAGCTTATGGATTCATGTTCAGAAAGTCCTTGGTTTACCACCTCTGTTTAGATGCTATTAACTTTGCATGGTCGATATCATATTTTATGGATTACAACATATTAACTTGATAAACTGCTTGTTAGTGTGAAAGTATCAACACCAATCTACAGTCTTAAGACTGGGAAGATGAATGGCTTTTCTGATTAGGTCTTGAGTTAGTTCAGGCAGACTTGGACTGAAATTGAATCACAATAGACTATTCATAACGGTGGAGAAATATTTCTCTGTACATGGTGCAACTTCATCAGTTTGGAATGACTGATATCTGTAGAATTCTTTCTATGATAGATTTGCCTCTTTGAGTAGACTTATTAGTCATTCTCTTTTCCATGCACTCTATCTTGCATTGTCAAACCGCGTGGCAACCTCAAGGTGTGGTGAAGTCCTGATAACATTTTCTGGAAGGTAATGTCCCTTTCTCAGACTGAACTGAATTGGAAGTTCTCTTATGATTTTGAGGATACATACTTCCTATAAGATGACTGTAAAGCTATTATACCATAATATTCAGGGCTAGGCGACTCCGTTCTGCCTCTGTATGATCTTCTCTTTTCATAGTGCAGATATTTCCATGTTTTGTTTGGTATTAAGATAGTAAATGCTTTTATCCACCATCCTTTGCTTTCATAGATTGATGTTCGAGCGCTGTATGATGTGTGTCCTTTACATTTGCCTAAGCCTTGGGCGGGATGAGTTATTTGATAAATGTGCTAGCGGGATGTTGTAGCGCATACCTGGTGAAATAGTTAAGGTGCACATAGACAAGTCCAAAACCTCCTTTATGAAAATAATGAACTTGTTTGATGAGTCGCTTCGGAGCTTTCTCATATTTTCGTGGGGTGTATGTAAGCTGGTAGTAAATATCAGCATGTTAGTGTTGGGATTTCACTTGATACGTTGTTGTTCGTCAAATAAGCAGTACTTGTGATGGTAAAAAGTAGCAGACAGGTACCCAAGTTGACGTGGACATCACAAAGAGATACTCAAATTTGATCTCAACTAGCAAGTAAACACTTCAACTCTACTCTGTCAAATTTAAAGGGTTGTCGATATATTTATCCCATAGTTTTTGTAGATATTTTAGTAACATCCCATTCCTTATTCCTTACACCTTACACTTAGCAATGTCAAATTATGGTTTTTTAAATTGAGAACAGAGAAGATACTGAACAGTAACCATCATTCTGGACAAAGAAGAAAAAGGTGAAAAAGAGAGGTGCATAAAGACATCCTAGGGATGGTGGCAATACATTGGAAATCTATCATTATGTCTGGGCCACAAAGGCCACAACCTCATTATTGTACCAAAAGCTAATTGTTTGGCTAGTATAGTTTTTGGACAAGCTTTACAGCTAACTTGTAGGCCAAAAAAATCTACTCCCCTCCGTCTTATTTTATGAGGCATCGTTTAATCTAGTGTAGTGTTTTCCTTTGGCGCTACCAGGCCTACTAGGGCTCTTAGCGGATTCGTTAAAGACGGGTATGAGGAATTCTTTTAGAAAAATAGGATTGGAGCGTCGGCACACTCGGAACTCGTGGGTTAACTTCCACGAAAAATTGCCAAAATGGTTTGATTTCTGTTTGGGATCCCATAAAATGTTCCTAGGTGTCATTCGACTCCACCAGACCTATTGGGATTCTTAGCAGACTCGTCATGGATGAATAGATGTCATTTTTCAAGAAAAATTAGCTCGGAGCTTTGGCACCTACAGAATCAGAATCTGAGCATTCAAACTTTAAAAGTAATAGATGGAATGAGCCAAGACAATATAAACTTATTTGAATTTTTTTAGACAATAATAATTCCAATGAACCAGGAAACAACCTCTCTACTTTTATGAAATAGTGATAAGATCTGCGTACAATCTATCATCTTCAAACTTCACTTGAAAAATTTTACTAGGTATGTTATCGTAATAATAATTCCAATGAAGAACAAAACTTTCTCTAATAAAAAGGGCACTTTATAAAATAAAATGAAAGCAAAGGAAAAAAAAAAGGTACTTTATTAGAATTTAGAAATATGCCTTTTATCTCAACCTGTCTATAAAAAGGCATGCAATTTTTCTGAGCCCCAAAAATTAACTTTCTTTTGCATTTTGTTGATTTTTTGCTAAAAAGCTTCAACTTTAATTTAAACAGTTAAAATTCCCTCAATATGATGATTCTTGAACAAGGTGAGATTAATGAAAATAATTAATCAATAATGAATCAAAATACACTATAATATGTTCCAGATAGAATGTCACAATTTTATATTTAAAAACAATTTAGCTTAAAATGTTTATTTTACTTTAAAAATGAGATAATTTATAATTATACAATTACTTAAGTCTTATTTTGGAATACAAATTTCAAAATTTTATTTTTTTTTAAACTTCGTCATTTAGATGGTGTCCATATAAATTGAGCCAGATGGACTATTTCTTAATTTTATAGAGAATGTTCCATGCTTTCTTGATGTTATGTTATTGTGTGATATAACTAATAAAATACACACCAATTATGTGTTTTAGATTTGAGCTTTGAGCATGAAAAATAAAAATTATATTAGAAAGCGATTTATTTTTAAATGAATTTTATGAAACGCGAGTCAAAATTATCCGAGTCTGAATATGAGGGAGTCTTATGCAGAGCAATTTCAACTTATACTTTCCTGATGTTATGTTGTTCTTTACCACTCCCTCCCAAAAAGTTTTAATTTTTTTTTTTATAACTGAAATGCACAATCTTAAAATTTAAGATAGAGGGTGCTTCGTAAGTGATCCCTCTTCTTGAAGTTATGTTAGAATTTGTTATTGTGTGATATAACTAATGAAATATATTAGATATTTTAAATTTTAAATATAAATAAAATTTTAAAATATCAAAATTTAATTTCTTTTCTAATGAACTTTACGATTACACGAATTAAAATTAGATAGCACACCCAATATAAGTGTAGAGAGTGGAAGACCCCCAAAAGAAAAATGTAATACACTAGCATCACAACATTCTTATGGTTTAATGGAGTTGATAGAATAATATGTAATAAATCTTCAAAAATATTTATACTCCAAATTATCTGAAATAATTTGTTAAACAAATATTAATACTTTTACCTTCATTATGCTTAAAATTATTAATTATTATAACTAATAATAAACCATACTATATAACCCCAAAAATTTTGCAAACTTATCATATTCTTCCCAAAATATCAGCTCCACCATTACGCTACTTGGTGGATTTCAAGCCCCAGAATCGAAAATGGAGGCAAAAATCAACAGATTCTTTGGGCCAATCGTTACATTCATCAATGGAGGGGACCAGCTACCTTGGACCTCCCCTGACATTGTTGTTGTAAGCATTCTTGAATGACCCACTGTTACGAAATTTTTCATGAAAGCTTGGATCTTTACATTGATATTTGATGTTTTTAATGTTTTGGGATTTTGGGGTTTGAGTAATTTGAGGTAATCATGTATATTTATCATTGTATTTGCTGATAAATCGGTAATTTTGGTTGGAGCCAAGATTTCAACTTTAGGGGTTTGGAACTTAGAATGACAGACTTCAAGGGTTAATAATTGAATTTTAATATGTTGTAGTTGTACATATTTAATGAACTCTTTTTAACACAAGTATACTGTTATAGAAAAAGCAATTGGGTTGGGCTGATGTTGTAGCTAGGCCTCTTATCTTACTTTTTAATTAAAAGAGTTTTGATTTGGGTATTGTGGAGGTGCTTTGCCACAAACATGTTACTCACTCCGTTTCAATTTATTTGTCAGTTTTTGATTTAATATGGAGTTTAAAAAAGTAAAAAGAAGAATTTTGAATCTTGTGGGCTAAACTTAAAGACAAGTAGAATGTATCAAATGCTCTTTATTTTGTGGTCTCAAACATGATACGTGAAAAATTATAACTAAAGAATTGTCAAAAAAAAGAGGCGTTTTTTAAAATAAAAAGGAAAGTAAGACGATCAAATTAAACGGCGGGAGTAATTGGCAGTTGGTCATGCCTTATTTTGTCTTTTGCTATGATTTGATCATTTGAATAAGAAAACTCTTGCTTTGGGTTGCAGGAACTATGAAGAAAGTTTTGATTTTTATTGAGAATCAAGAGTTGATAAAAATATGTTGCTTTAGGTTGCAGGAATTTTGAAGAAAGATCTGTTTTTTAACCAACAGTAGAAAGTTGTGTTATTGTCGATAAGGAAGAGTCTATTGATTGATCTCATTCTTGTAATTTTGTTAGTGAATTTAAAGTTTTGCATTGGAGATACTATGTGTGAGCCATTTTAATCGTGTTACTTATAAAGATGAAGTGGTATTCTTTTATATCCTATGCTTTAGTGGCCTTACTTTGTAGTTCTTACGAAGCCCTGAACATTATTTGCAACAACATATAAAACATATTTGGTCTAATTTTTGTTTCACAAGATAAATTACCAGAGAAGTTGAAAGAATTGACTTGCACTGAGAAGCAAAAAATGAAGCGATAATTGTACTATGTTGCCTTTGGTGCTTAGTCTTATGTGCCTATGCATATTGATAGGGCTGTGAGAAAGAAGTTGCAGATGCTTCAAAAGATGACTCAGATGAAGGAAAGAATGAAAGTATTATGAGATTGTCATGGGCTCTTGTTCATTCTAAACAACCTGAAGATGTGCAACGAGGGATAGCTATGCTTGAGGGTGAAAATTAGTCAGATCTATTTCCTAGTTTATGTTACAAATTGTCGCTTGACTTGCTTCTACGTAACTAGTAATGTTTGTGAAATGTGATACTGCCACCGACATTCTATTTTCATCATTTAACTCCTAGTTTCCTTAGTTCATGAACATATACGAATAGTGATCTTAGTCACTCCTCCTAGCGTCATCAATTTTTTCTGTGTTATTTCTCTTTCGTGGAAGATGTGGTTAATAAAGTTCCGAAATTCTCCTTTAGTTTTCTTTTCTTATGTAAACTTGTCATTATTTTAATTATCTAGCATGATGGACTTCTTTGAAATTCTAAAGAGAAGCACATTCATGGAGCTCCCATACTTGAAGGACATTGTCTAGACAGTCTTCTATTGTTTTTCTTGTAGTGTAACAGAATTTGTCATTTAGTAGTAGTAACTATATTATACTGCTCCATATAAATGGTCTCAGGAAGTAAAGTTCATACACTTAACATATAACAACAATCATATTACTGTTGAATCGTCGCAAACTTGCTCTGATTTTGTTCATTGGTTCCTGGTACTGTGGCTTTCAACTCTTTTGGGCTATTTTTTTGCTTAAAATTGTCTTTTTTAAATTTTTTTTGATTGGATGTTTATCTGTCTTATGAATAACGTACTTGAGGATTCGATCTATAAAAATCATAATCTCTTTTGCTTCTTTTGTTTTTCTCCAGCTTCACTTGCCAACTCAAGTAGTCCACTACAGCAGCGAGAAAAGCTTTATCTTTTAGCTGTTGGATATTACAGAAGCGGGGAATATTCGAGGAGCAGAGAGCTTACAGGTCAATGTCTGGAGGTTTGGTCCTAAACTTGTTTACTGTTCTTATTCATTTGCTGTGAACTCTATACTCAGCCAGAAATCAACTTGCCATTTATCAATCATTTGAGACAACCAGAATTTGTCCACCATGTTTAGTTTTCCTAAACAGTTTTTTCCTCCCTTTAGATTGCACCTGATTGGAGACAGGCTTTATCGCTTAAGAAGGCTATTGAAGATAGAATTATTAAGGGTAATGAACCGAGGCTTCTTTCCTTGCTTGCTCGATTTTGTATAACAACGTGCCAAACTTGGATTCATTTGTGTCTATTTCAATGCAGATGGTGCCCTTGGTATAGGAATTACTGTGACTATTATAGGACTCATTGCTGGTGGGATTATAGCGTCATTGGTCCGAAGAAAATGATTCTGGATCGTTCTATCATGCTTCACCAAAACAACAATCTGAGGTTATTGACACAAAAATTCGAGTTTCAATTGAACAAAAGAAGATGAACAAACCATATTTGTTCGTTTCTCTTTCATTTCCCTGCCTTCTTCTCTTCGACTCGTTGAGTTAGTGAATGACTGAATGTTCCATAGAATAATGACAGGCCAAATTGATTGCTCGTTTGTTTAAAGACTCACTTTAAAATTACTTGTTATATAAAATGTAACTTAGATTTTGAGATTGCTTCAAAATAAGGTTCTTGCAGCTAGCTGGATGGCCAGTATACTTTATGAAAATGTTGAACCAAATGCCAAAGCCATAAGGGTAAAATAAATATTCTCCTCATGAATGCCAAACACAGGTTAAATATTTATCATTTCATGCGAGTGACTTTGACTGCTTTCATAATAATGAAGAGAATATTGCAATGATTTTAAATACAAATAAACAAGAGGGAAGCACAGTAGCATCTTCTGCTCCAAACAAGGCATATTTGTCATGTAAATAAAACTGCGAAATATGTTGTTCGAACTCTTTAAAAATGTTGTTGCATCCATGTTGAATCCACATTGTTTTCTAGCCGGTTTTCCAGATACTTGGAGTGAAAATAGTGGTAGGTATCATAGATCTTTTATATTATACTTCTCTATAAAGTTTTCTCTGATATCAAGTCTTGTATATTCTGTTATCTGCAATTCTTTTCCTGTTGTATACTTGAGAAAACTCATGATGCTTACTTTGTGCTCCTTATTCGGAAGTATCAGTCAAGGAATCATTTGGTACGAGGGATAAGGCATCACAATTTCAGTATAAAATGCAGGATTATTTTCTCCAAGTTAGTCTTGGGATCATTTATACAGTAGTGATGTGATAAGTTATTCCATATATATAGTGAGATAACTTTGTTTATCCCATCCCCGTACCAAACGAGTTCACTTAGAAGACTACTCTGAGAAATGAGACTGATCTTTTGATTAGTTAGAAGAATATTGTTAACTGGTCAAATGATCATTGTAGTCTTGAGCAGTATATTATTTATCTGAATACTAATTTAAAGGTCTCAGTAACGCGCTGAAACTTGGCCTAAGCTGGCAAGTAAACACTCCAACTTTGATTATGCACATCTAGACACCTCAAACTTATCTTTACCATTTCAGTTGAATACTCCAACTTATAAAATGATCAGCTAAACACTTCCAAAATTTATATGTTATATCAGCAAGAGGGAGTCCAAGAGACATGGTGACAGGGAGTTGAAATATTTAAAGGAACTGTGATTCAATACCATTCATATACTTCAAAGTAGTAAATTTACACACAAGTAAAACATTCAAAATACAAAATTAGTAATAGTTTATGCAGAAACAAGAGTACAAAGATCAACCACTCTCATAGCGACAAAGTACAAAAAATAAACGATGAATTTAAAAAACATGACCTTCAAGAATTCATACAGGGTAAGCTTTGATTCCTATTATTAGTTCTAGCCATTTTGATGGGCTGCAAAATAGGTCTGGATGCCTGCTAGAGATGTATCAGCAACTTGCAAACAAATGACAAAAAGTGCTGCAATGAATGCAAAAAGAGTCCATGGGCTATGAAAATGAGTGTTCATCCATTCAGCAAACCATAATTTCAGTTTGCTATTGTAATGTTCCTCAATTTTATCTTTCACACCAACAAAGGCATTTGGATTAGGCACCAAATCTCTTGCTATCTCATTGAACAAATCTGCCACTTCTTGATCACTTCCAAGAAAGTTAAGTAGTATACCTTTTGATCTCAGCAATTTCACATCTTCAGCATGATCAATAAGTGAATCCATGAAACTAACATAAGACGTAATTCCAAAGTCATCTGGTGTATGAGGACATGCTTCATACGCGACTAAGTTTAAAAACTGTGACTTGGTTGAATCATCTATTGTTATAGGTGGAAGTGTTAAATGAGATGAGCAATGAAATGAATTGAACTCAACATCTGAGAGGAGACAATTCTTTCCACTCCTGAAATGGATTCCTGCTCTCTTCATCTCCATAGCTGAACGATACGAGCACCACTCACCCCTTAGATAGCATCCGCCTTCTGAGAAAGCCTTTGGGTTTATGAGATTTAATTTTATTAGCTCGAGGAGATGAGCAGGAAGGCGATTTTTCATGCTTTCTTCTTTGGTAAAGGAAGAACTTTCTACTCCGCATCCAAGAAAGTTCATAGCTTTTTGAGTAGATGTGTATCTTTCAGGATGGGGATCACATTCCCTGAAGAAATCAAGAAGGAAATCCTTGATATTTCGAAAGAATCCGTTCTTTTGAGGAGGTTTTGTATGTGCACTCGAGATGAACTTGTGTATCATCTTCATTCCTTCATTATTCTTGAACTTACAGCTCATTAGCACATCCAGGACTTCAAATGGCAACTGATTTTCAAGTAAGAAAAGATCACGACGAATGAAAGCTATATCGTGGCTCTTCATTTTCAACTCATTATAATTCCCTGTCACAATGCAATGCAGGTATTGAAGGATGAAGCAACCATCCAGGAACATCATCTGTGCAAACTCCTCATCGCTGTAAGCTATGATCGCGTCCTCAGCATAACACTCCCTGACACTAGGCATAATGTCCTTGACCTGTCTGTAAAGCTCAGCAATGGATACTGAATTTGTCGGAAGCCATTGTAAGACCCCTTCTGCTGGCTCATCGGCAAACTGAATTGCAAGCAGATTCTTGTTCATCTCCATGAGTTGAAGTTCTGGTTTCCCGTGGTGAAATGGACCGATAGAAACCACAAGGGGCTCGTAGCACCTTACATTTGACTCAATCTCGCGATGCATTTTTGGGACCATTTGGATTTTTGGCTTCTTCAATGAGCCAAGGTACTCTCTGCTGATCTTGTCCAATGAACATAGCCATTGTATCTCATTTTCACTGATTTCATGAGAGTTCAAGTTCAAGTTTGAATCTTGACGAATTGTGATGAGACATTCATCAGGAAATATTTCATCACCGCGTCTGCTTCTACCTTCTTCTTTAGTAACCATTGTTCTTTTACAAGATTGTTTGTCCATCTTTAGTAACTTCCTTAAATTATGGAACACAATCTTGATACTAATTGAAATTGCTTCAACACTTTATATACACTTAAACTGAAAAATTAGACTAGTATTTTAAGAGAATACTTTTACTTTGGGCCAGGTGACTTTTCTTCATTCTCAAGTCAGGTTTTTTCCACATTCTTATTTATAACCACATACATTTTTCAGATTTTTTCTTAAAAAGAAAAAATTTAACATTTTTTTTTGTCATATCTAGTTTTTCTACTTATGGGTTTTGAGCTGAGGGTCTTAGAAAACAACCTCTCTACTTCTATGAGATAGCGGTAAGGTTTGCGTATAATCTATTCTCCCCAGACCCCACTTGTGGAATATCACTGGGTATATTGTTGTTGTTGTGCTAGTATTAGATAAAAGAGAAAAAGCATTTAGTTTAATTCTTTACGTGCCTGATAAGAAACATTAATCATGACAAAAAGGGAAAAAGGGCAAGGATTACCAATAAATAAATGAACATATCCCATATCTAATTGTGTTTAAGTTCTAGGTCGCGATAGTTTACTGCATTGTTTAGTAATTAATGACTCCCTCTGGTCCCTTTAACTTATCGTCCTAACTAAAATAAATTGTCATTTTATAAAATAAAATATAATTAACTGTTAGTTTATACCTTAATCCTTGCTCAAAAAATGTGGAGAGAGATTGGTTTTCTGAAAAGGAGAATAGTTTAGTTTGGGTTTGGACTTCCATCTCTTACTTGTCAGTAAAAACAAGGGGTTTTTCTTTCGGATTAAGCTCGTCACACCGAATCTGCCTAATGTGAATTCTCTCTCCTGTATAATTTGCGAGCTATTGGAGGAGAATGAAGAAGACTAGTTTAGTCAAGTTATGTATTAAGGGCGTGCAAACAAAAAGGATAATTTATATATATATATATATAATAAAATATTAGCTTACAATAAATATAGTTATAATTTATTTACACAAAAAATAGTCAAAAAAATCATAAAAAATATATAGTAATTATACAATATAGATTAATTGTATATAAATTATAAATTAAATATATATTATAATACACTTCAAATTTAAACCTGTAACAGCATAGTATTATAAAAAGCATTCAGTTTAATTCTTTACCTGCCTGATAAGAAACATTAATCATGACAAAAGGGGAAAAAGGGCTAGGATTACCAATAAATAAATCAAGATGTCCCATCTCTAACTGTCGTTTTAGTTCTAGGTGTGATAGTTTAATGCATTGGAGTACGGTTAAATTTGAATATGCGTTAGAAATTATTTAGTAATTAATGACTCCCTCTGGTCCCTTTAATTTGTCATCCTAATTAAAATAAATTGTCATTTTATAAAATAAAATATAATTAACTGTTAATTTACGTCGTAGTCCGTACTCAAAAATTGTGGAGAGAGATTGGTTTGGTGAAAAAGAGAATAGTATAGTTTGGGCTTGGAACTTTCATCTCAAATTCAAAATTATTTGCCAATAAAAATAAGGAGTTTGCTTTCCAGGTTAAGCTCATCGCATTGGGCTCGGCTAGTGCGTATTACTCTTCTGTGTAGTTTGTAAATTATTGCATAGGAACAGTGGTTTACCCTGTGAGCATTCAAAGGATAATGACAACGGAGGAGAATAAAGAAGACTAGTTTAGTCAAGTTATGTCTTAAGCGTGTGCAAACAAAAAGGGTAATTTTAAAATATAATATATATATATATATATATAATAAAATATTAGCTTACAACAAATATAGTTATAGTTTATTTACACAAAAATAGTCAAAAAAACATATACAGTGACTATACAGTATAGTTTGCTTATGCATAAGTTATAGATTAAATATGCATTATGATACACTTCAGGTTATAATTCAAATCATTCTACGTATATAGTAAATTTAAACCTGCTGAATTTAGTCCTACTTAGATTAATAATAATTTCTTTACGCATTTACTAAATTATTCTTAAATTACTAATAAATATAGTCGAAAACCAATTCTTTGTCTTAATTTATCATCAATTATGCCTTGTAAATGTGTTAAAATCATATTAATTTCACATCATTTTTAGTGAAAATTGCCGCCAATTCCTATCAATCGTTTTTGACATAGTTTCCAGAAACTGCAATCCTATTACCATTTAGTTTATCCAAATCTATTTAATTAGGATCAATTACTACACGCTATTTCCTAAAAAAAAAGAAAAGTGTTTCCATAACCTATTCTAACTAGGATTAATTACTAACGTATGTATGTGTGTATATATATTTAGTAACCCTTCATCACACAATTTTTTTTTACTTCAACCTTGAATTTTAGCTATTGATTCGCGATGAATTACGAGTCGTATAGAGTTGCAGGTTGATTCGCGATGAATTTTAGCTATTGTTGGGTGATGGCGCTTCGAAACAAGTCTACATTGGATGGGATCGTGTTGAAAAACTCGACTTGGCATGGAACAAGATAGTTTTTTGCCGTGAAGATCAGAAATTGTTCGCGAATGAAGCTACTCTGTTGAAGTTTTTAAATCATGAAACAGTTATCAAGTGTTTCTCTTATTGGTTTGATGACGAATCCAAAACTATGAACATGATCACGGAGTTATTCCTCTCGGATGGATGATCGCGTTGATTTGGGTAGTATCAGGAATTGGGGCAGACAGATTCTTAAAGGTTTGAATTTTCTCCATAACCAGAGCCCGAAGATTATCCATCGTGACATCAAGTGTGATAATGTGTTTATTGATGATGATGGAAAGCAAGTTAAGAATGGAGATTTCGATTTGGCTGTTCGTGTTTCAGAGGGTAATTTCGCAAAAGAGGCTAAAGGTACCCTGAATTCATGGCTCCGGAGTACTAGGGTGGAAAATACAACGAGTTGGTAGATGTATATTCGTTTGGGATGTGTCTTCTTGATATGATTACTGGTAAATATTCATATATGGAATGTGAAACTCAGGTCCAGATATTTAAGAAAGCGTACAATGGTGTAAACCCTGCGTCTCTCGGAAAGGTGAACGACTTGAGACTGAAAGAGATCATCGGAAGTTGCTGGAAGGTCCATTCTTTTTATACAGCGATGGATCATCAACAATGTAGGCTTGTGTTGATCCTGCTATCAGTTCTAGAACTTGTCATTCGTTCAAAGTATTGCGTTGTTATACTAGGGTCGTTACTTGGACTTTTAAAAAATATCAGCGAATGCATGTCAAATCCTCCAAAAGTAGAATATTTTCAACATGAATGCAACATAAAAAGTGAATAGTTCGTGTCAGGAGGGATATTAAGAATTTATTGTGTTGATTGCAATTGGATGAATCATATGCGATCCAGAATTTGTTGTTAATATTTGGAATATGATTGATTGGTTTTCTTCAATGCTGAATAGTTTTAACTTCCAAGTATTATCTTTAAACTATGTATCAAATCAAATTGAGATGGATGGAGTAGTTTTTAAGCTTGGCTAATATTAAAATTGATGGCTAAAATTGATAGAATTTATAAAAGAGGCTATTTATGCAATTCACCACGAAGCGTACTGAGGAAGTCCCCGCCAATAATGAAAATGAAAAAAGAAAATTCCCGCTAAAAGCAAAAACTCACAAAAACATACGAAAATTTACAATCTTCTCGCCGCCGTAGAAACCATCAGTTCCAGTGGAAGTAATGAAGAAGAATTCTAAACGATCCCCGCCGCTGACGCCACCGTCGTCGTCGGCGACACAAGGTCCTAAACCGTCAAAGTATGTGGTGCATATAGGCGGTATTCCGGTGGAGTTCCCGTACCAACCCTACGGCACACAACTAGCTTTCATGAATCGAGTCATTGTGACGCTTGATCGAGCACAGAGGGATGGACATTCTCACGCGTTGCTCGAGTCTCCTACCGGTACCGGAAAGTCGCTTTCCCTTCTTTGCTCGACTCTTGCTTGGCAACAGAACTTCAAGTCGAAGAATCGTTATTCCAATTTCACTCACTCCAAGCCCGATCCGCAAGCCCTAGCTGATCCTGTCGGTCACGGCGGCGGATTTATTCCTGAAACGCAGCCCTCAGGTACTTCATTTCCGTCACGCTGTTACTGATTTGTCTGATGATCAACAGTTGAAATGTAGGATCTGAAGGTGCGAGGTGGAGCTTAAATTTTTAGTTTATGAATAAATTGTTTGTATATGTTTAATAGTACAAAGTTTTAGCTAAAGCCATTGTCCCTTTGAAGTGTATACATCAAAGGCCATGAGCCTGTTCTGCATTTAAGCTGTTGCAGATTATCAATTACTAGATATTTCATTTCCTGTATTTTCAGGCAATCCGGATACAGCGCCACCTGTTGCAAGTAATGGGACGAAAAAGAAACAAGCAGCACCTACTATCTTTTATGCCTCGTAAGATTCATATTTTTGAAAACGTTTATAGATCAATCAATCTTACTGGACCCTTTATAATATTGAATCCTTAGAGGCTTAGAGAGATCATAAGCTGTAAACCATGGCATTAGCTTGTGAATTTAAAAGCTTTTTGGGAAGCAGCAAACTCTAGGCAAGGGAATTTTTGTATTGAAAATCAGGTTAACTCCTTGCTGAGGGCCTATACACCCCCGGGATTAGTCGGGGTTCTAAGAGACTCGGACACCCAGTGCAAATAAAATAAAAAATAAAAAATCAGGTTATCTTAATATTTTTTTTTCAAATGTAAATTCTCCATCACACACACACCAGCACCAAGTAGGTGTTTCAAAAAGCTTCACAAAGCATTGCATCTCCAAGAAGGATACAAATGTTGACACAGTATACTTGTATGTTTTGCTTGCACCAAATAGAGCTACGTGTAAATAACCATTTGTTAATTTGTGTTGTGCAATGTATTTATCTTTAAAATATCTTTGACTTTCATTACTCATGTTAAGCACATAGGTATGATTCCCCAATGTTTCTTCACTCTATCCACATTGCATCCTCTCCATAACATTTTAATGTCCTTGGCATTACCCACATTATTATTTCATATGTTGAATCACGTGGCCTATCGTAATTTTGGACCATTGTGACTCTTTCTGCAATTGGAAATTATTCTTAGGAGGACACATTCACAAATTTCGCAAGTGATTCGGGAATACAGAAAGACAACTTATCGGGTGCAAATGGCTATACTGGTAGGTTGCCTGTTTGCTTTCAATAAGTTATTATATTCCTTTCCAATCCTACTCTTCATGTAATCTTAGTGGAGATTCATATAGCTGACCACAATCTGCTAGGTTTAGTTGTTTAGAGTTAGCAATTTCAGCCTGTATTTAGAAAATTAGTCCATTTAAAGAGTGGGATCACTTATATTTAGTTGGGTAAATAGGGGCTTCAGTATATTTTTAACCCATAAAATATGGTCAAATATTGTGTAAAAATGGCTATCCATATTTTACTAGAAAGCCAACTCAAAAGTTGTTTGCTTATTATAAGGTGATACAGTACCCTTCCATAATGTAAAATATACTTCATTATGAAAGAATTTTCATACAACAGAAGAACCCATATTTGCAATGAAACTAGTAGAGTTTCAAAATGAACAATGTGAAGCAAAATAATAATTTAAAACTGTCTGGTATGTAATTAGTGATTTTAGTTCTATCAAGTAACGACAACAAAATACTCATTAATATAAAACATGAAAAGAAAAGAAAGAAATAAAGAATGAAATTTACTTGTGACAAAAGAGAAGAAAGAAAAAAAAAACTTACCTGTGAAAAAGAGAAGAAAGAAAGCTTTTTGGCTTTAGGAAATTAAAGTGGGTTAGTATAATCTAATCTCTACGCATATATATGGGTGGATTGCAGTTCAATCCATTTAGCTGAACCCATTTTCCATTTCCCAACTCCAATCTAGTCCACTCAATTGTCACCACTAGTTGTATGTTTCTTTCAGCTTGAAATTTTACTTGCTTGTTTACTGTTCATCACCTTTCAGGCTTCACGAAAACACTACTGTACAAATGTGAATGTACGAGGTCAAGACAACATTGATGAGAAATGGTGATTTTTTCATATATTCATTCAAAATATGCTTTCCTATGTCTTTTGTCCAATGTTATAATGTTATGACTTGAAATTGCAGCAAGTTGTTATTAAAGGATCGGGAAGTTGGATGCTCAGAATTCAAGTTAGTTTGACTTTCAACTATTTATATT
The DNA here is from genome assembly GCA_025642045.1 of Solanum sejunctum. NCBI lineage: Eukaryota > Viridiplantae > Streptophyta > Magnoliopsida > Solanales > Solanaceae > Solanum > Solanum sejunctum. Next base: position 18,015,344 of record JAOTQJ010000002.1, on the reverse strand, counting down.
ATCTGTTCTTCTCTAGATTGAAAATTAAGATGTTAATCATCTAATTTCTGAACAGAAATGCTCATAAAGTCAAAGGTCATCCATCCATTCAAAAAGGAGGGTGCCATGAGGTTCATGATATTGAAGATCTTGTTAAAGTTGGTCAAATTGTCAAAGGTGACAGAGTCTCTGTGTACGGTTTCCCCATTATTTTCCATGTGAGAGTGAACTTATCAGCAAATTGTTATTCAATTTCAGGCTGCTCATACTTTGGAGCACGTTCCATGGCTGATGATGCAGAGTTAGTGTTCTGCCCATACAGCTATATCATCAATCCAGTTGTTAGAAGAGCAATGGAAGTAGTTATAACAGGAGCCATCATCATTCTCGATGAAGCCCAGTATGTATAGGTGTAAACCACTTGTAAATGGTCATGGAATTTTGCCTGCTATGAAATGGAAAACTATATTAATTCATCTTTAGGTCTTGGAAATGGTCATCTTGTACATCCTTATATAATACTCTTTCTGATCCAAGTTGTTAGATCTATTTTACTTAACTATTTTCAGTTTGATCAAATTTTCAAAGTTACATACACTGTCTCATCTTTTGAAGCTAAACTTCAGCTACTGAGAAACACTTGAAGAATTGGTTCAAGTGATGATTTGTTCCAGTTCAACATGACGAAGACAAGTGTTAAAAGTTTTACTTTCTGATCATTTTTATCAACCAGAAGTGAAATAGGAGAATTATTTCAAGACGTTATGCCTAAAAACATTTTTAAGTATCAGATAGAAGTGATAATGCTTCATCAGAAGTATTGAAAAATTCATGTATTGTAAATTGAAGTGAAGTCTATACATATCATTGTTTTGACTATTTCTTTGCATATTTGTTTTGGTTGGTGTGCTACGTGCAGCAATATAGAAGACATTTGTCGTGATGCTGGTAGTGTTGATGTTGAGGAGGATATTTTGCTTCGTAAGCATGCACAAGTTTTTTTTTTGGGCCCTCTAGTAAATCTTTTCTTTGGGTCAAATTGAAAGAACACTGTTCATCATCCATTTTAGTTCATCCCTTACCAGTTCTTGTTTTCTGGAAGAGTTGCAGATGGAACTGGAGCATCTCATACAAACTGATACAATGATTTACCAACCTTTGGCAGATATGACACAGGTAATTGCTGCAAATTTAAAGTTCTGTGGACAGCTTATAGAGGTTTTTCATCAGTTTGTATTCATGGTTTTTGCAGGACATAAGGAGTTGGATTGGTAGGAAGAAGAATACTTTAGAAAAGCATGGCTTCCAACACTATGCCTCATGGTGAGTAATGGTTTGGTTACTGTTCCTGCTTCAGATTTGAAGAAGACAGGCAAAAGTAAGCCTGTAATGTGAACCGATCAAGTTTGTTGTCATCATTATCATATGTTGGAACATTAGATAGAAACATGAGTATCCATTACTTCTTATGATAGGCTCTTTTGAATTATTGCAAAAAGGTAAAGTGAGTATATGAGAATTAATATCTTGCATTTCCTTGTATTTGGCTGGTAAACTTGTTATGTAAACTTGACGCATACGATTATGCAATGGTTTAGGATGTTGAAGGACTTAATCATTAACACCACTTATCATCTTAGATAGGAAAATATTATTTTCATTTAAGTGATACTGTACGTTGATTTGTAGAAACTACATTTCGCATGACTTAATGTACATTGCAGTATTAGGACATTGAAAAAAAGGGGACTTAGAATCTGTTACTAACCTTGATTTTGAATAGCAAGACTTTATCAGTGTTCAGGTTTTCATTTCTTGCCTGACTTTGGTTATGTCATGTTATAGGACATTGTTTAAAATGTTTTGCCTGGGTATGCCAAATATTCTAATTGTTCTGTGACTACTAAAGCTTGTAGTTTGGCATACTTTTAACATTTATAGCTACTGAAGCTGAATCATAAATCACAATTGTTTATGGTGTAATGCCTTCAAAGTTGTCCTTCAACCATATTTGTATATGCAAAGAAAAGTACTACAAGTTCTACAGTTCGATGACAAATTAGATCTAATCATATTTTCAAACAAGATGAAAGCTAAACCAAATACTTAGTTAACTTGAAGTCTCTGATTCAAGGTGTTTCATGAACAAACATTAGTTCAGGCAACAATGCTGCTGGTTGTAACTATTTTTCCCCATCTACCTGTGCTTGTTGTGCATGTATAGTAGTTTGAGCACTATATATTCATCTATGTCTCTCATTGGTCCAACTTAATTTGTAGTTGGACAGGGGACAAGGCCTTGAAAGAGCTACAAGAAGCCAATGTGACAAAGCAGTGCTTTCCAATTTTACAGGAATGTGCCTCGAAGGTAAATTCTTGCTGATGCTGGTCTGTTTAGTTTTGAAATATTGAATGTGGATGTGTGGTTGATAAAATCTCATGTTGGGTGAGGGAATGGGTTGTGACCTCCTTATGTGGTCTTGGCCAATCCTTCCCCATGAACTAGATTTTGAAGTTGACCAATCATGCGCGGCTTGCTTTTAAGATTGAGTTAGGCCTAAGGTCTATTTCTTCATAGTGGAATGATATATGAGAACATGTATAATTATCCTAATCATTGATCTTGCTCTCACCCTAATCTTATCATTTTTTCTTTGCCTGAAGGCCATCAGAGCTGCCTCTGAAGCTGAGCCCGAGAAAGATCATTTGAGTGGCATGGCAGCATCTGTATTAGAAGGCACTGCACCTTATCTCTAATTTTAAATGCTACACTTATCTTTTGAAGGAACTTTACATAATATATTGACTATGCGTATCATTCAGGACTAATCTCCTCACTTAATTACTTCTTCTCGAAAGATGGGCTTCATGTGTCTGATTATCAGCTAGCTTTACAACGTTATGTCAAGAAAAGTCCAGGTAAGTATTTATCTGAGGAAGATGCTGGTTATTGTTTCTGTCTTCAGGTACATAAGGTCTCCATTTGATCTTTTTAGACCAAATTGCATCGAACATGTAACATATTTTGTGACAAAAATTAATCGATGTCTGTTACAGATATTTGTTATGAATTGTAACAAAATGCTTTGCCTGCAACGATGGGTTTTTGTAACAAGCATGTTGAAGTGTTCTTTCTTCTAGAACTTGGTATCCTAAATGCTTTTGCAGCGCATAAAGGATTTGAGGGTTTATTGAAAAATTTCTTGATCACTAAAACAAGTAGAGATACTTGGTGATTTGTTCTGGTTCTGTTTAGTTAAAGGAGGTGAAATCCCTTTAACTCCATCCTAGTAACAGATGAGAAGGAAATTAGATAAACATTTTTATGCTTCAGACATGCCTATGTGAAGCACCTCAGGTTTCATCCACCATACGAAGAGTAAAAGGGAAGAGAAGGATGTTTTTATTTGCTTTTGACATGGCAACCAACAGCGATGAAATATTACTGAGTATAATCATAATGCGTTCATCCTTGGGCTAGAGAATCAAATTCTTTTGTTGATAGTTGATTTGTTTATGCTTCTAATCCGCCGCAGGTACTGCTGTTGGTGGCTGGACGCTAACTTTTAGCTTGTGGTGCTTAAATCCATCCGTTGTGTTCAGAGAAATTGCTGATTCTTGTCTATCAGTGATCCTAACATCCGGGTATGTGCAATAGCATACAGCCCATGGCTACTTCATTCAAGCACTAATACTCGGTGGGGTTTTGAACAATTTAGACATTTCTTTTTTCCTTAATTTGAAGCAAACTTAACAAATGGTCCAGCAAAACTTTCAAGCAAATGGTATATGGTTCAGTTTCAGGAATATGTAACATATTACAAATGTTTTCGTGTCTGTTTATTTTGTTTGTTTATGATCTATCCCTGTGCATCTTTATTTTTGTTTTCTCCTGCCCCTGTACTTGTGATACCTCTGAAAGACAATTTTGAAAACCTTCTGCTGTTGAAGTTCTGGTTTCTTCTTTGCTGTTGTGCATCATTACTTATTCTTTTACAGGACGTTATCACCAATGGATTCATTTTCCTCTGAACTTGGTGTTACTTTTGGTACTTCCCTGGAAGCTCCACATGTTATAGATGTTGAATCACAGGTATTTTAAGTTTGTCACTCTTTCGGGGATCTGATGGAGTTCAGATTTTAGTTTATAGATTAACTCAATGCCAGTCCATGAATTGCAGTTATGGGCTGCTGTAATCTCAAAAGGACCAAGAAATTATCCACTGAATGCAAGTTTCAAAACAGCTGACTCATATGCTTTTCAGGTTTTGTGTGATACTTGTGCTAAGTTTTCGTTTGTCAATATGTATTTCCCTCCTTGTCTAACATTGCAGCATTCATCGTGAAGGATGCACTTGGCACATCTTTAGATGAAATATGCAAGATTGTTCCAGGTGGTTGTCTAGTGTTTTTTCCTAGCTATAAGCTGATGGAGAAACTCAGCAGTCGGTGGAAAGAAACAGGTCAATGGGCCCGACTTAATGCTCGAAAGCCCATTTTCATTGGTAAGAAACATTTCCATTCTTTGAACATCGGAATGATATTTGCCCTAAACAGGCTGCAAGAAAGTGAAGATTATCCGGACTATTCGTTGCATGCTTTTTTTAATGATACATTAGAAATTGATCATGCTTGCCAATTGTTAATCTTTACTCGTGCAATTAATTCTTTCTTTGATGGCTTTGTTTTTGCTTAGAGCCAAGAGGGGGTCAAGAAGAATTTGAATTAGTATTGAATGGTTACTACAGCTCTATTAACAAAAGGGAGAAACTAGTGATGGGAAGAAAGAAAAAGGCAAAAGGGTCAGCTCTTAGTGACAGTATTCCACATGAAGTTTTAGATGAAAACAAGAAAGAGGGAGCTTCTTTTCTTGCTGTTTGTCGAGGAAAGGTAAATCAGGGTTAATTCCACCTGTCAAGTTGTATGTTTTTCTAGTATTTGAATCATCACGTATGTCTATCTTGTGGAAGTTCAGTCCCACTACAGTGTCCGGTCCAACTGCCCATATGGCCAGTTGGCACATCGATCTGATCACAACTCATCCTGCTCTTCTATGCTCCAAGTTGTTGCAATATGTAATTGTCTAATTTAGAGTGTTCAACTTACAATCTTATTAAAGGAAATTAGTCTTGCATTTGACATGACTTACAAAATTCCAATATGACTTGAAAAAAACTGATTTAAAAATGTTAAAACACTTCGTAAGAGACTAAGAAAAGAATTAGGACTAACATAAAAGGATTTGTTAATTGTTAGAGATATAATTAAGTAAATAAAAGTATGTTCTATCAAGCAACTTAAGTTTTTAGATGAGATAGTCACACACTATAATATAGTCTCACAGAATGCAAAGGCCGTGGATTCAAATCTCACTGTCACCCATCACCAGAATGACCTTTCATGTGCTTGGCTCATGAAAGAGATTCAAGCCTGATGCGAAACGTGTGTTAGAGATATTCGGTAAATAAATGTCTACTCTCTCTATCAACTCAAGCATTTATTGAGATGGTCACAGGCTTCTATCAACTTAAGCTTTTAGTGAGATGGTCACAGGCGTGTTAGGCACTTTGTCTCGTGCATCGTATTAGCTTCAAAATCTATCTTCATTGTATCCCTTTCTCCACATTGGAAAGCAAAGAAAGTGGAACTTTGGCTACTCACTTTTTTCTGTAAGACTATTGAAGCTAGAAAAGATTACATAACTGAATATGCAAGTGGTTTCTGCAGGTTTCTGAAGGCATAGACTTTTCTGACGAGAAGGCTCGAGTAGTCGTATCCTTTTTGCTCTCTTTGAATTATGTTACTATTTGTCTCCTCATTCCTGGAATCTGATAAAGGACAAGAGAAAGTATGGAAGCAAATCCTCATATTCTTATGCGAAATCTTTTTAGTGGCAACACTTTTTTATATTGCAGTTATATTTGCATGGGATTTTAGTTCCATAGTTTTTGGTAGGTGTGATTATTTTCTTAACGAAATTAGGTAATTGTTGGCATTCCCTTTCCAAACATGTAAGAAATCTCTTTTCATATGAATTTCTATTTATTCATTTATTTTTCTTTTACTGATATGGGGCTTATTGTCCATCAGAAATGATATTAAAGTTGATCTTAAGAAGAAGTTCAATAATACTTATAAGTCATCCAAAAATCTTCTGAGTGGGAGTGAGTGGTATTGTAGTCAAGCCTTCAGAGCTCTTAACCAGGCTACAGGTAGGCAATGCCTCTGGTAACTTTCTAAACGTCTCCCTGTTGAGAGTTCTGTTTTTTTTTATCACATACATTTCAATTAGCAAGAGAATACTCTTTGAGTCGAACAAAATTGTTACACATATATCACAGATTCATCAACTTGGTGTTTGTCATTGACCATCATATCTAAATTTATCCTTGTGACCATCCATAGTTGTTGCAGTTGCAAACTTGCAGCTGGAGGATCCTCCTCCACTGGGCTACTAAGTTCATTAGTATTTATTGTGCTGCATTCTTAAAAAAAACATTTGAAAAGCTCTGGTATTATTAGAAAGACATTACATCTAGTTGATATAATATGCATAATAAAAATAATAATTGAAGCAATAACTAGTAATTTAAGTACAGTAATCCATGGAGCCCTGCCAAGCTTACTCTAACTAGGAAGTATAACATTACATCTAGTTGATATAATATGCATAATAGAAATAAGAATTTAAGCAATAACTAGTAATTTTAGTACAGTAATCCATGGAGCCCTGCCAAGCTTACTCTAATTAGGAAGTATAGTCTTGTTATGTAAGCATAATTTGCTTCGGTTGTCCTTAATATATAGGTGTCATAATCATATGAAAGTACCAACAGATATGGGAATCATGCTAGTCTCATTTACATGAAATTGATTTGGTTGCTGTTTGTACGGTAGCCATCAACATCTACTATTACCATATCTATTATGCTCATGAGAGCATTGGAGAAGCCTTGTCTATATTCCAATTCCAAGAGCCCTCACTAACTAGATAATAAGATCCTCTTAAATCATTATCCAAAGGAGGCACAACTCAACATTCTCTTTCTCTGATTGAAGAATCAACTCAAATAATTCATAAATGACCCACAAAGATTTACCTGTTAGACTGAAGCTCTAAGAAGTTGGGAGGAGGCAGGTGTTCTAGCTAAAGACAGAATTAGATGGAGAATTATCCATGCTTCAATATGGTGGTCAACCTGGAAAGAGAGGAATTCTAGGTGTTTTGAGAGCGTAGAGAATAGCATGCAGAAAGTCAAACTTAAGTGCATTTTGTTATTATGTTTTTGGTGTAATCTATTATACTCAAATTAAACTGTCTCTATAATTGATGTTTCAGATTCAATATAGACTCAGAACAGTGGTGATGTCATATAAGATCATGCATAGAGCTTCAAGAGGGAACTAATGCCTGCAGTGTATTTCAAAAATGTTAAAACACTATCTATGGGATATTCAAGTATGGATCAAAATATAATGAATGGATGTTAACAAGTTTGGAATATCACATTCTAGAGTTCCTACAAAGATAATTCACTTAGTCACTAACTGAAATTGAGAGGAATTTGTGTTCAACTATGTCTTTCTTCCACCATTTTCAGGTCTCCAATAGCCATATATATCTTAGTTATCAAAGGCATCCCAGAAAAGTTTATCTTTGTATGATTAGTTTATAATCCACCAAATTCTCTTAATGATGTTAACATGTTGGTTATGATATCATTGCTCTTTGCTTTGTAGGTCGTTGCATTCGCCATAAATTTGATTATGGAGCTGTAATCTTTTTAGGTACTTATATTATTCATTCTTTGATTGTGTTTAAAAAAAAAGAAGAGAAATACTTGTTTTGCCAAGTTGGTGAGTATGCTTTTTAGATGGAGTTCCTTATATTGAAGCTCTTGTTACTAGAAAAGAAGAAAAATGTCGGGTTCCCTAATGTCATGTAAAAACTTTTTAGTGCTCTTACTTTGTACTTGACACTCATCTTCAAGTTGGAGCATATAGATCAACAACATATCTAGTGTAATCCCACATGTAGAATTTGGGCGAGGACTCAAGGAGTATGTATGTAAACCTTACCCTACCTCACAAAGGTAGAGAGGTTGTTTCTGATGGATCCTTAGCTCGAAACTGAAGCATCCTGTGCATGCTTGTAAGAAAGAAGACGACAAAGTAGCAAGATACAAAACAAATGTAGCAATAGACAGTAATACAGATCGAAAAAAATAAGAAGCTATGTGATAACTACATAATACTAACAACACTAAAAGGACCAGAGATGAGTAGGAGAGTAGCCCACTACATCTTCCCCATAGGATGTGATATCACCCAGCTACTTCTAACCTTGTATCCTAGTTCTCAACCTTCATAACTTCCTATCTAAGCTCTAAAATACATCTTTTTGAGATAAGACTATTTTAGGGCTTGATTTTTTCTTCAGGCTGAGTATTTCAACCATTCATCATAAGATCTTTTTGTCGGTAATCTTGACTAGAACTCTCTCTTTCTCTCTCTCCCTCTCCACCCTCTTCTTGTCCACTCTTTTAAGTACTTCTGATTGATTAAGCTTTGCATTATTTTGAGACAGAATTGATCAATGTCTTTTACAGTTTTGAATAATGTGCTGATTTTCTGTATGCTTGGTTACATCAATTTTGTTATCTCTATATCCATTATATTTCATCTTCTTGCATGTAGATGAGCGTTTCTGTGAGGCAAGGAATAAAGCTTATATATCAAAGTGGTTGCGGAATTCAATAAGACACTACAGCAGCTTTGACCAGTCAATAGAAGAGCTGAAATCCTTTTTCAGAGATGTCAAGGTACTCATTGACTTCCTTTAATTATCATGGCAGCTCTTGTTCTCTGCATAAGTGCATGGTCTTTGTTGTTTTCCCAATATGTTTCGCTTTTTGATTCTTTTAAGTTTTTAATTTAAACCTTTTTTTTAACTTTAAACAGGAGCGTGTTGGGAAGGCAGCACATTCTTTACTAAGTTCTGTAATTGATATTGAAGAAAATGCTTTTGTTACTAAGAGTATAAGACCCAGGCAGAAAAATCAGAAGTCGAGCACTTCTGATGTGAAGGCGTTTAAGAAAGAAGAAAATGGTGCACTGATTTGTCAAAAAGCTCCTCTCCTGTGTCAATCTTCATGTACTGATACCATGTATAATACATCCTTCACTAAAATGAAAAATGATGCCCCTCATTTGATGTTAAGTGATGATGAGGATTCCAATGGTCACAGAGGTTTCATTGATTTGGAATGTGATTCAGAAATCTTATCTAGGTGAACCATGAATCTTTAATCTGTTATGTCTGTGAATTTCATTCCTTTCAAAAAGTTCTGCATCTTGAGCTCGCTACTGAACATTACTCATGCATTGTGTTTTTTTTTTAAACTGAATTTCTAATTTGCAGGTTAACTGGAGATCCATTGATAGTTTCACACGGTGTTGACCCTCAATTAACCATTGTAAAAGAAACTCCTGCTACTGATGACATTATTCACATTTCTAGTCCTCAGTCCTCCTCCAAGGATGAATATTCTTCCTCCACCATTATTCAAGCATCTAGTGACCTTCCAGACCACTTGGCAAATCATCCTATAACTCAACAAAATATTGACTTGGGGTGTAAGTCCTCCTATTTGATGATTACTCCTCGAAAAGATGTTTATACAAAAGCAAACATGACATCATCTGGTGTTGAATCATCAATTAACTCAAGCGTCAATTCTCATGTCGGGAAAAGGACAAAACGTCTGGATTTGTCATCCATAGTTCATCTCCATGCAGAAGAATTTGATATTCAGATGACCAACGCTCCTATGCATGATAGTTCTACATGTAGATCAAGGAAGATTAAAGATGTAAACGAGATGGTTGATTCCAGTTCCAGATTTAGTCGGTTGGACGAGGAACTGGAGAAGTCCGAATTTCCTAGGTCATCAGTCCTGAATAACTGTGAAACATCAGTTGTGCAGTCTAATCTTGCTATGTACGAAAGACTACAGATATTTTGCTCTCTTTGCGGAAATCCGCTCGGGCTTCCTGAGAATAATTTATTTGTTATGTGCTCACGAACTTCGTCAACGAAAACTCACTTACAATCTCTTTGGAAGGGTCAACCAGAAACCCCTGATCCTAGTATACCTATTCTCATAGCCAACTTTTCATCTGTTGATCAACGCATCTATGAAAGGACCGCTGATAATTTATCTGTTCAAGGGATTTGGTGCAAAGAAGATGGCTGTGTTTTCAAAACTATTTTCTGTCCCTTTTGTGTAAATTCCAGACATTGTCTTGGTGTACAGGTCATGGCTTCTGATGCGTCCAATGTCCAGTTACTGAATAAGGTATTAATCTCTCTCACTACAGTACTGGTTGCAAAATAATTTCCATTTTCACCATTTTTTTTCTGTGAAGGTGCTGCTTTATTGCAATTGCCTGGTGATAAAGGAGCCTGAAGCATCAAGAAAGGTCAGCCAGTCCTTTGCTTATTCCTTGGGTACAATTGACCTAGAATGTGTAAAATTGTTATAACTCAGGCATTTTATATGCATGGAAAATATCTAAGCAGAGTCAAGTCTCATGTAATCTGTTTATTGATAGGTCAAGGCATCATGACTTTGATAGTGGTCATGCAGATCAATGGCTAAGACATGATGTTGCCTATGAAGTATGAACTAATGTAATTCTGGGTCATTAACCTCTTGACATATAAATAGACCATCCAAGTTTCTGTTATCTCAATTTTGACATGGATCTATTTATGTGACGTCCTTAAAGATCTTGCATTGCACATACATCATTTGATCCATTCTTTACCCAGATTTATCCTGTTTCTGCATGCACATGACAATTCTGTAATTGCCAGTTAACCTATTGTTTCTAGGCTGTATGCAAGCTCTAGATAGAAGAATGATTGATTATTTGCTGCTTAAAATTTTATAGATTAGAGATGCTAATCTCCACCTAGTTACTTTGAATCTGGGCTAATGAGTAATTAAACATTCGTAAGATAGTCAGAGGGTTCCTATGGGATGATCCCACTGCATTGATATGCTTCTTTTTGGTACTTTCTGACAAATGAAACAACACCAAAAGTTTCAGTGAGTCGGTAGATTTTTTATCCTGTTTAATTTGTGCCCTTTTTTTCCATCTTACTGATGTTGTTAATTGCCTTTATGAACTCCATTTAGGAATTATCTCCATCCAACAATTCAAACTCTGATAGAGGTCGTAATTCCACTGAGAGTTTCACATTTATTCCTCAGCAGCAGAACATTGGGCTTGGAGGATGGAGAACTACAAAATCCAAGGTTAGGACATGTTAACTTAGTAGCTATTGGAAACAATTTTTCTACCTTTGAGTTAGGGGTAAGGTTTGGTAGCTTCCACCCACCCTAGATCCCTTTTTATGGGACTACACTGAATATGTTGTTAACCTATATTCATTTAATAAATTTATCATGCAGATGCGCTTACCAAAGAAGAGCATCTCAACAACTGCACAATGGTGATTGCAGAATGATTTTGGGAGTTCACTAAGTAGATGATTCTCTCCGAAAAATGCTATCACATTATAAAGACAACAGTTTGCAGGAGAGATCACAAGTTGCCTACTATATGGACTGTTTATGCAGTTCGATACAAGACATTCACTTTTGTGTGTTATTAGCTTCCAGTTTCTGCATTTATATTGACAGGAAATAGAGTGTACATATTTGTCAGATATGCAGATGATAGGTCCTACATAATTTATTGAAGTTGTGCAGAGATGAGACATCATGTTGAAGGCGTTGTTTTTTTTTTCAAGAAATTGTATGTGCATTAAATATTAGTACTAGTATAAACAAAATTTAAAGCAAATAGTAACGTAAAAGAATTAATTGCAAGTTTTTGTGGATGATTAATGTGGATTGCCTTATCGTGGCTTGTTTATTGAGGTCAAGATGACTGGATTTTGTAATAGATGATATTCCTTTCAGGATGGAGATGTATTATGGCCTTCTCTTGTTCATCAACTCGGACCTAATTTTCCTGTAGTTGCTGTTATGGATTAGCCTCGCTCTTCTGACTTTAACTCTTGTTGTAAATATTGATATCCCACTAGAAAGTGCAATGTAGGGGTTATTGACCTTGTGCTTTAAATATCACCCTTGTAAACACAAATGTCTTTGAAATAGTAATAAGATTTGCACGCACTCTATCCTCTTCAAATTCTATTTGTGAAATTTATGTTGTTGTAAGTTAAAGATACATAAAATATATTAAAATGTCTTTTAATCATGTGATTTTAAACATTTCATATGAAAAGTTCAAATTATAGAGTTGCTAGAAAAGAGACTTTTGCAAGTCCCATCTTAGGAGTTAAATTAAGGCCATCGATTGCTGAAATTTGTAGTTTAATGTTTAACAAGAAACACGGATCAAGTAACAAAAGCTTACATTACTCTACCCCAACAGCTAAATCAGAAGTATTTTTTCTCATAACCGACGAGACCATGAACCCCTCCTTCAACTTGAGCTGCTCCTGTACGGACCTGAAGAACCAGAAAGAGAGTTAAAGTCGGATCCCAATGAACTAAGAGATGAGATGATTATGCTCTGTCAATTCGTTTCTTCACACACAGAATAGAAAAAGCACAAACATGCAACAATACAACAATGGCGGAGGAAGAAGATACAAACCTCTAGCCTCAATGCGCCTGATCTTAAGAGATGATGAGCAGACAGTAAGGAGGAAGCACCTAGATCCTGGAATCCTTGTTTTACAGCTTGTATTGTATAAGGAACAAACTTCAGAACAGAACCTTTATCGGCAACTGAACCAACAACACCCTGAGCAATCTTTAGTTTAGCAGTATCACCCAAGTATCTTGCATCGCTCCCCTTTGTCATTGCTTCCAGGGATCCCATACCTCGATACTTTTTCACACGGAGACCATTCTATCCTCGCCAAAGAATTGACCAAAGTTAACAATAGCACAAGAGCACATTTGAGTAGAATACACTTACAAATAGAACAGGATAACCAAGGTTCATTTAGTCTCACACTACAAAAATTTGCAATCAAGCTGCTTTGAAGGTGAGATAATTAAAACTCTTGTCAGTCGGATATATTTTGTACCAAAATAATTTAATATACTCTATATTTAAAATAAGGCAAAATACTTGCAACAAGAGACTCTCAAGTTAGTTAGACACTAAATTTTTGCTTCTGACCGACATTTTGTGCCAACTTTTGGCTATGTATTAGGCCTTAAAAACAATCAAGTGAAAAACCAAGCACATCATCTAATATTCATAGTTTTTTTAGGAAGAGAAGAAAGGAATGAGAACAAGAAATTAAAAAGGAGTGCAAAACAAAGTGAAAAGAAACATGTTTTCTTTTCTATTTTAGGTGCGTGAGTGAGGAATGAGAAACAGCTGGCTCACACTTTTACTTCCCAGTCAACCAAATGAGTAAGTCCAAAACAAGAAGGCTCCCTCCCAATATAGTTTCTCTTTTCAGACAAGATGTCGATGGAAGTTGTTCTCATGGTGATGAAATCATAACATTCAATTTGGGACAGTTCAAAATATTTACACACTCCTAAAAGCATAAATGTGTGAACCACTTGCAAATTTTAAAGAATAAAATTCATCAAATTTCATGATGTGAAGTAATCGCTGATAACCAAGCTCATACACCAACTCCAAACAATATACTGATGTTTCTTATCCTTACAACTGTATAACAAGGTCAAAGTAAAGAGGCTAGAGAAGAGTGCTATCGTAAGAACGTCAAAATCATTTCTTAGTCTTTCATTCTATCTTCAACATCTAATTGTTTCCCACAGATTGGTTTCATTTTGAATTGTGACAAAATATTCTTTTATTTTTTGGATAATAGTGACACTAAACGACAAAGAATGATCCTTAGGCTTCTGGTTTTTCGTTTTTCAGTCTTGATATGTATTCTTGATTTAACTTTTCAATACATAATTTAGGTGATAATACCCTGAGTTTTTTTTTTTGCACCGGGTGTCCGAGTCTCTTAAAGCCCCGACTATCCCAGGGGTGCACAGGCCCTCAGCAAGGAGTTTCCCGTAAGTGCACCACGGTTAGTTCAGGTTTTACCCAGTCCAATGGATCTCAGCAATTGTTTGCACCCAGTGGGTTTCGATCTTGAAACCTTGAAAGGGAGCAAACCCCAAGGCTCAAGTCTATTACCACCAGGCCAACCCCTGAGGGTTATACCATGAGTTCTCATCCCTCCAATGGAGAATTTTCAATCAAAGGAAGCTGCACATACAGCCTGCATATGTAAAAAAAAAATAGTCCGTCCACCAGCAAAAGAAATGGATTAAGCAGGACACAGCCAAATTGTCACGTAAAAACTAATAGTAACAAATAACTATGTTTTAAAGAGAAACCTCCTATGAACCAAGTCAAATTGCATGCAGATATTTACTGAAAATGGAGAGGAAACTTGCCAGGCAACATAATGTCAAAATAAAGTTCTTCGGGTACAGCTAAAGCAATTGTAGATGTATCCTGGAAGTTTTGAAGACAGTATAAAGCAATTGAGAATCCTGCTGTACCTTATATTCATATGTGCCAGGAGCTTCGTTGCTTCCAGCCAAGAAGCTCCCCATCATGACAGTTGATGCTCCAAGCGACAATGCCTTTACGATATGGCCAGAATTAGAAATTCCACCATCAGCAATGACAGGGACACCATGCTGCTCAGCAATTGATGACACCTTATAAACAGCAGTCGCCTACAAAAATTGACAGAGAACATAAGTTCCACGGATGCTTTTACTTATCAAAATAGGTTTCACGGATACTTTTGAAATGTGAAATAGAGGAAGAAAGAAAACAAGTATAAGTTCAGTTGTCCAGCCAACATGCTCTCTCGATGCTTTCATACTACGTTCCTTCCCAATAATTTATTTATGCTCATGCCTATATTGATAGGGACTATCTTCATATTCAGTTATACACAGATAAAAGTTAACAAAATAAATCAAATGTGAGAAAAACAAACAACTACAATCAACAAAACAAAAAACATTTCCATCCAATAATTCACCTGTCCGCGTCCCACAGCACAAACTTCTTGAGTGGTACAGATTGACCCAGATCCCATCCCGACTCTCAATCCATCTACATCATGCTTAATCAAGTTCTCTGCTTGGTACTTGGTAACTACATTCCCACCAATCACATCCAAGTGAGGATAAGTATGTTTCACATGCTTGATCATATTAATCTGATATTCCGAGTTTCCTTGCGAGCTATCAATCACGAGAGCATTAATCCCAGCTTTCACCAAATGCTCCAGCCTCTCTTTATCTGATTCCCTCGTCCCTACTGCTGCCCCCACCAAGAACTTCCCATCTGTCCCTAAAGACGGTAAACCCAATTTGGGAAGCGAATTTATTCTCTCCAAGTCAGTAGCTGCGACCAAATTGACCACTTGCCCGTCCTTATTGTTCACCAATGGTACAAAGTCCAGCTTTTTAGATGCTATGTAGCCTGCTACATCCTCAAAAATAAAGCTTGACGGCAGAGTAACCGGAGAACTGTTCATGTAATCGGAAATTTTAGCTTCCTTATCACTCAAACCCTCCCAAGTAGACTTAGGCACTACCCCTAAAACTTTGGATTCCTTAGTTCCTGACTCGGTAACGAAAATACAAGGAGAGTTACCAAATTCATCAGCAGAATGGATTGAATCAGAAGGAGAAGCGAAAATCAAATCCGATAAAAAAGGGATTCGATGAGACTTGGCTGCACGGATGATAGAAGCTTGTTGAGAAGGTGTGTTATTGTAGTGAACGATACCTATACCACCGAGCGCCGCCATTCCGATGGCCATGGAGGCCTCGGTGACGGTATCCATCGGAGAAGCTACGCAAGGGATGGAGAGAGGAATGTTCCGGCTGAGCTTAGTGGAGAGGTTGACGGCGTCGGTAGGGAAGTCGATGAAGCCAGGGAGGAAGATGACATCGTCGTAGGTGTACGAGTAGCCTTGGTTGAACAACTTCTCCGCTGAAAATCCGTCGTCATTCATGGCGGCGGCGATGACGGCGGCAAAGGGTTTAGGGTTTTGCTTGTCAACTGAATTTCCAGGTGAATTCAATTGATATAAGTGACAGTGATAACAGTTGCCTAATGCCTATTATTCACAATCAACAATTAGTTCTTTTTTATATAATTTATTCTTAGAAATTAAAGTACTTATAATTAAATTAATAAACAACAACAATAACATACCCAATGATATCTCATAAGTGGAATCTAGATATAATTAAATTAATATCAAATCAAATATTTTAGTCATCATATTTTGATTTTTTTTTTCCAAAATTAAGAAAAATATGGACTCATGACTCTAGTAATCATAAGCTTGCAATTCAATAACTAGAAAATATTTTTTTTGTTCATTTTTACTTGTCATTATTTTATTTTTTAAAATTAATTTAATTAAATTTTAAAATTAAATTTAATATTTAAAATCTTTAAATAATTGAAAAATTATATAAAAAATACTATAAACTATAATTCTTTTTCATATTAATATAATAAAAATAATATATTTTAAAATATAATAAAAATTTATATAACTTGATCTCGATAAATAAAATAATTATAAGTAAGAAGGATGAAGTAGAAGGAGGAGAAAGTGATTGACTTCATTACAACCTTAGGTGGGAAATTTGGTCAAAATAGAACCTTAAATAACCATCATCAAAAGTGACTTAATACCTAACCCCTTGATTAAAAAAAAGTGACAAATGGAGTTCTTTTTACTTCATTTTCTCCACACTTTACTTCCAAGAAAGGAACAAACCAACCAAACTTCCCATCTACACTCTTCCTTGGCCTTTTGCTATGATTCTCTCTTTAATTAATCCTTCTTAAGGAAATTTCAAAATTTAAATTTTATAAATTCTCAATTTTATGATGAGATCTTCAAACATTAATAATTGAGTTATGTATTTAATGTTTTGAAATATCTAGTAATTTTTTAAAATATATTAAAATTATCAAATTTTATTGAATTCATATACAATATTTTATGTTTGATTAAAATAAATTAATCATCAAAACATATTTGAATTATTATATTTTTCACAAGTTTCATATCTCAATTATTATTAGTTGTTCATTTATTATTGATAATTAACTTAATTAGTTTTGAATTGTATCTCAATATAAATATGAAGATAAATTCATATAAATAAAAAAAAAATGAAACTCGAGATAAAGTAATAATTTAAATATGTACTATCACTTTGAGCTAAAGTTATTAGATTATATTGAATCGATATTTATGCCTATGCCCTTGTAACCAACAACCATTAACTATCCCACCCCACCCCAACCCCAAAAACCCCAATTACCCAATATTAGAGGCACCCATTTCTTTGTCCATTTCTATCAAAAAGGACAAGAACCTAGCTTCACTCCACACAAAGTTCTCAACTTTCTTGATCATCTTGAAATGGGTATCAAGTTTTTCATGTTTTCATTCATTCTAACCTCACTTCTACTCATTCTTATCTACATACCCACCCAATTTTCTCACTCACCCATCACCATTTTCAAGCCCCAAAAAAGCTTCATAATCTCAAATACCACAACTAACACTTACCCTGTAAAATTTGCTTACTTGATCTCTGCTTCTAAAGAAGATGTACCAAAGCTAAAAAGATTGCTTTTTGCACTATACCATCCTGGGAATTTTTACTTGATTCACTTAGATTTAGATGCACCACCAAATGAACACCAAGAAATTTCAAGATTTGTGAGTGGGAACACTGTCTTTGGAGAAATTAATAATGTTTGGGTTGTGGGAAAGCCAAATTTAGTGACATATAGAGGACCAACTATGCTAGCTACAACACTTCATGCAATGTCTATGCTTTTGAGGATTGCTAAATGGGATTGGTTTATTAATCTTAGTGCCTCTGATTATCCTTTAGTTACTCAAGATGGTATGGTGAGTGCCTATTTTTTTCTTTTTGGCAATTTTTTGTGTGATTTTTGACTTAAAAGTTGCATTTTTATATTAATATATTTGTTAAAAAAACATTTTTTTTCATGTGGGGTTTTTAAATTTTCAGAGGAAGAACTGTTTTTTTATCATTCTTGATTTGTGTTTGAAAGATGAATCCAAGTGATTAATCCTTTGGCTATTTCCTTTTTTGCTAAAATGGTTAAAAGAATGTTTATCAAACTGTAGTGAAGAAAAATACTTTATTTTTGTTTATTACATACAAAATCTATGAATTCCTTCAAACATTATTTTTTCCAAAATGTTTGTTTTTTTAATACTTTTGTTTGATGATCTCAGATCTGATCCATGCCTTCTCTGACTTACCAAGGGATCTAAATTTTGTACAACACACAAGCCACATGGGTTGGAAATTGTAAGTCTTTTTTTTTTCTTTCTAAATTTTAAATGAGATAAATGCCAGCATTTTCGTCAAGTACGTTTATACTTTTAGAACAAGAGTGGTATGATTTTTTATCAATGATAGTATTTATCTGACCACTCTCGGGGATGTAGCTCCGCCCCCAGATAAATGTCAAAAATAACTATCACTTTTTCGCGAATTTTCACATCCCAACTATAGGTTGTGCTTTTTCGATATGAATTATCACACCTAGTTGACTAGATATTTTAGTTCAAATAGGAAAAAAGAACACCTAATATGCTTTCATGTGTGTTAGACCGTGATAGTTAAATAGTAACACGGAATAACTGATAGTTGAGACGTGAAATGGCTTGTGAAGAAGTTGTATTTTTGTCTGTAAATTCATTTTAAATTGTTTATTTGTGAAATTTCTTAGTACTTATCAATAAAAAAATTGTTCATTTATGTAGGAATAAGAGAGGAAAGCCAATTATAATAGATCCTGGTCTTCATTCTCTAAACAAATCAGAGATTTGGTGGGTTATCAAGCAAAGAAGTCTTCCAACTGCTTTCAAACTTTATACAGGTTATTATTTTCCTTTATCTTCTTTTAACTTTTTATTCATTATTTGTGGCTCCAAAATTTCTAAGAGATTATAAAATAAAGTATTAAAAGTGAAAGACATTACATGTGAGATGTGACTCTTGAAGACAGCAAAAGATCACAAAAAGAGGAGTAAATAAAGTACTTTACTTTTATTTACTTGCTTGCAAAGGTTTACTTTAGCTACCTATGTCACCTAGATGAGG
The DNA here is from genome assembly GCA_025642045.1 of Solanum sejunctum. Classification (NCBI taxonomy): domain Eukaryota; kingdom Viridiplantae; phylum Streptophyta; class Magnoliopsida; order Solanales; family Solanaceae; genus Solanum; species Solanum sejunctum. Next base: position 17,996,136 of record JAOTQJ010000002.1, on the reverse strand, counting down.
ACCAACTTTTATTCCAAGCTTGATTAGTACTTAAACAGAAGAACATAATAGGTTGCTCGGATCTGTCAAAAATATTATTGCATCTACCTGTGTTGATCCTCCAAAAATGAATTTGTGACACCCAAGATAATCTTAAAATAAGTTATGTTGCTCGGACCCTCGAGAATTGTTGTCACACCCACTTGTATTAGATCCTCCAACAATGCAACTTTTGAAGGATTCCAACACATAGGCTTTCTTGGTATGAGAAGTTGGTTATGTAGGTTGACAACCTTTCCTAGGTTGTTTCACCCCTATTTATTTTGAAGAATCTGAGCGACATAGAAAATGAGAACCACGAGGCAAAAGCTAAGCGACACAAAAGGCTAAATAGTTGGAGAATGGACTAGTGGTTTGCTTGTATGGATTTGGCAAATGCTTCCCTCAATAGCTAGCTGTTAGAGTTGAGTTAGGCTCAATGTCCGTATCTTATCGTGGTATTAGAGCAGGATTCATCTCAATTATCGTTTCCCAAAGTTGAGACTTCATATCAAATTGCTCACGCTGGATATATTTAGCCTCTAAGTTGCTTGGAATCTCCAAAAATGTTGCCCGACACACACCCATTGATATTTTTAAAGAATTCGAGCAACATAATTTAGCCTTGAGCGTGAGGTGTGAAGAGTTCCACATCAGTTGTTTATGGGATGAGTAACAATATTAAAAGATAATAAAAAATAATGAGCTACATTATCAAGAAAATGCACATGTTAATGTCCTTAACACATGCTTTGCACTTGTTTTAAGGGCCATTTAGTTCAAGTGAGAATATCTACATTTATTTGATGGCACCTTGATTGTGCTGTCTTGTGTATAATATAAGATTCCAAATTTGATTTTCTTTTTTGTCTTTATGACGGATAATTCAAGTTTTAAAACTTCCAATTTATTTTATTGTATCTTCTTTATCTCATTTCTCATCTATACTCCACTTTTCCTTGTTCTTTTCATTGATACGACTGAAGTATAAATCAAAGGGTTTAACTTGCATATATTGTGCGTGTGTAAAGATTTTTTAACACTCAGTAAATTTTAAGTTAATAGCAGTAACTCACCTTATTTTCAAGATTACCAATCACACTTTGTACTGACATCCACGTAGTTATCGGAAACAACCTTTCTATCTTTTTCTCAAGGATAGACGTAGGGGTAAAGCTGCCTACGTGATACCTTCCCCAGACCCCTGGCTTTACGCCGAGTATGTTGTTGAAATTTTTCAAAATCTATTTACAGGTTCAGCTTGGACAATATTGTCCAGATCCTTTGCTGAATACTGCATAATAGGCTGGGAAAATCTTCCAAGAACTCTACTTCTCTACTACACAAATTTTGTGTCATCTCCAGAAGGTTATTTCCAAACAGTCATATGCAACTCTGATGAATACAAGAACACCACAGTGAACCATGATCTTCACTACATTACATGGGACGTCCCACCAAAACAACACCCAAGATCCCTCGGTCCCAAGGATTACAGGAGAATGGTCTTAAGCAACAGGCCATTTGCCCGGAAGTTCAAAAACAACAACCCTGTCCTTAACAAAATTGATCGCGATCTTCTCAAAAGACGAAATGGACAGTTCTCAGCCGGAGGATGGTGTTCCAATGATGATGATCGAGGTTGTATGAATCTACAGGGTGAGAAATATGGCGTTTTAAGGCCTGGAGCAGGTGCTAGACGATTGAGAATTTTGTTGAAGAAATTGGTATCTGCACCACATTTTGCTAAGAGGCAGTGTAGATAAGTTGGAAATGAAATTACAATTTGTAAAAAATATATAAAAATAAATTGTGGAAGAGGATGCAATCATCCATAAATGTCACAGTTCATTAGTTTGTATGAGAAAAAACAAAAATATAACTCAGGAATATAACATCAGGTGTGTGTAGGATTATTCGATATGCAATTATTGGTTGTGTGTAGCAGTTTTATTGGGCTTCTTCTTCATTGTTCTCTTTGGGTTCTTTTCTATTTGTGAGGGGTGTTTCAATTCTTTCCAAAGTGTAGTCTACACCTATGTTGTTCGACATAGTGTATTTTGGGAGGATCTGACTGTGGCGGCATGGGTAAGTTTGTTCCACCACAGAACTTCATGCAGTTTTTCTATACCATCCTTTGGATATATTCATGCTAGAGCTGCAATTACACTTATCACAAACTTGCAGTTTTACTTGTGTATATACAGGTTTGCCTTCATACAGAGTTTCTCATCACATCATTCCATTTCTCTTGTAATTCTAGAGACCACTAAACATTCTCCCTGCAAGAACTCTTACATCATGATCATTGTTGCTCCAACTAAACCAGTGTTCTCATCGACAGGCATTGTAGGAGTTCTCCCTTGGTTAGTCGCTACAAGCTCGGTGAAAAGGGAACAAAACAGAATGAAAAGTAAAATGGCAAACACAATATTAACACATGTGATGTACTATTGAACAAGATCCCTGATAAGTCATTCTGTATCCTGTAGCAAATTGTTAATCATAGTTACCAAAGGAACAGTTCCCTTTGTCATTATCTCTATTCTAGAAGTATTTGAAGCATGAGAGAAAAGGGACAGCCCGAAAAACATAAGTTCAGGAAGAAACAGCCGAGATGACAAAAAGCCATGCCAATAACGAGGTTCTAGATCAAAAAAGGCATCGAAAAACCTTCTTGTAGCAGCTAAATCAAGCTTCAGAAGAACATCCATACCAAAGCAAAAGAACTCTCTTTGACGTCTCCTTTCTATGGGCCACAAATCTTTCCAAACAGATGCCGATAATTCATTACCTAGATGGTCCTTCTCAGAACCAAGGTACTGAATTATTGCATTAGCAACGACAGGAGCTGCAGCTAAGGTCCTTGCTACCATATAACCCGTTGAAGGATGAACCATACCAGCTGTACCACCAATTCCCACTACCCTCTGAGGTATTACCGGAAGGGGGCCTCCCATTGGAATTACACAACGCTCATCTTCTTCAATGCTCTTTACTTTTATACCCAAGTGACTCAGACGAGCCACCATTCTTTCTTGGATATCATCCATAAGTAATCCAGGACGAGCTACAAGGGAGGTTTCTTCAAGAAATATTCTGTTTGATGAAAATGGCATGCCATAGAGAAAAGTTGGAACTTTTCTGTTCCTCTCCTTCAGCTCCATATTATTATTAAGATGTGAATCTCGCCAATCCATGAAAAGCATCTTACTCGTATCGAAGGGATGTTCCTCCACTTCTGCTAATATGCCATAAGCTACTTGATACCCAGGATTATATGGCTTATCATACTGAACAAGACATCTAGAGAATCCCGTTGCATCAAGAACCACGGTTGCCTGAATAGTCACACCATCACTGCAAATCAGCATAGATTTAGCTTCCTCATGAATTACCTTTATAACTTTTGCTTGGTGGAATTTAACACCATTCAGTATACATTTCTGCATCATTTTCGACTTCAACTGTTTCCTATTAACCCTTCCATAAGGTCTATCAAGATTCTTCATTCTATCGTCATCAACATAAACAACAGCACCTGACCATGTGGCATCAAGGCAATCCAACAAATCCATGGCCTCAAATTCATCCACCCAAACACCATAGTTGTTAGGCCATATCAACTTCGGGGACGGGTCAATTGAACAAACCGATAGTCCAGCTTCCGAAACCTGCTGTGCAACTGCAAGTCCAGCAGGTCCACCACCAACCACAGCTAGATCTACAACAAGCCCTTTAGAAGGGTCATGCATAGGAAGCTCAAAATCAAGATTTTCCTTTTTTATCTCAGGTACAAGCTCCAAAAGGGTACTACTCCTAGCTTTAACACAAACCCCTCTTCCCCAATTTTCATACAATTTCGTAAAATAAACCTTCTGAGGCTTTACAGAGCTAAAGGAGCTAGCTTTAACAGAAGATCCATGAAGGGCTTGCAGAAACTCAAGCTTATTTGGGGTTTTCAACAATGTATCCATATCTTTCCAACAGTGTCTAAAGGTTCTTGAAACTACAAACAGGATATCAATAAAGTTCCCTAATTTTCAATTCTGAAAATCAAGCTAGAACCAATAGAATAGGGTCTTCTATATTTCTCAAGATTAGCCATATAAAAAAGAATTACAATTGACACAATGAAGACAACGAGGTGGCAAAGGATATGCTTGTGGTGAACATGAAACTGGCCTTTAAATTGAAAAACAACAATTTTGTCTGTGCCTATGATGATTAATACCACCCTAGTTGCTATCTTTTTCAATTATTTTCTGTTACATGTCCTTTTTCATTTTTTTTTTTTGGATTTTTCTTTTTTGGGGGATTGAGGGGCAGGGGCAGAGGCAGGGGCAGGGCACGTGATAAAATTAAGTTCAATTCATCTAATTGATTGAAGTTTAATTTATTTATTTATTAGTTTAATCTAATTTATTTTAATTCATTAAAATTGAATTAATATTCAATTTAAATTGATTTGAGATTTATCTTATCAAAATATATTTAAAATAATTTTTTTAATTTGATATGTTTTATATAACCAAAATAA
>JAOTQJ010000002.1:17941279-17959671 GCA_025642045.1 Solanum sejunctum | reverse complement strand
CTATTTTGTGATAATATAAGAATAATTTTTCATCATGGAGTCAAAGATTGACTATTTTTTAGCTTTAGAGTATGATGGAATAGAGCAAAATAGCTCTTTAAACTGTCTGCACTTCTTTCATTTGTGAAGTAACAGTTAGTCAATGCAACTTCTGACGCTCCTCATGGGTCATTTGGAAACAACCGCTTTATGTTTTTAAACATAGGGGTTAGGTTGCGTACATCCAATTCCCTCTCACCTTGCAATGAGCGGGAGCCTTTCGAGGCATTGAGGTATGTTGATGATGATAATATAAGAATAATGTATCTGATAGATCAATAAAAGAGAAAAAAAGAATAGTAATAACAAACAATATATAATAACAACAAATAATTAAATAAACAAAGTGAAAGAAACAATCAAATAATACTAAAAATCTAAGAATAAGAAATTAAAATAAAAATTATACGCTCGGCCAAATGTCAACCTATTAATTCTCTCTTCTATCAAGAATCTAATCCTCAGTAAACTAAAACTGCATTAGGTTCTATGTAATCACCTTTCTTCAAAACTTCTTCCTTCGCAAAACTTCTTCCTTCGTAAATAATATAAAAAGAGAAAAGATATACACATGATCCTTCTCTAGAGAAAATATTAATTTAGTGTACTCCAATTGTTATTCTCCATTTGTTATCCTACTTTTTTAAATTTATTTTAAAAAATATTTTTTGATAACTCTTTAATTTTAACTTTTTACATAATGTTTTTAATTTGAAATGAAGAAAGTAATATATATACTTGAATTATGTTTTCTTAATATAGTTAAAATATTTTTTCTCAAATAAGATAAGTTAAAGGGGAAATTATGTCAGTGTACTTATGGAACACATAACAGGACACATCATAATGTGTGCCTGCAAGTGGTAACTGCATAATTTGTCCTCCTTGTAATATATATAGTAGTAAAGTAATATATATGGAGATTTTAAATTTTATTTGTTTGTAGTATATGTTCACTTGAAGTTGTATCGATTCGTTTTATTAACTGTTGTGTATGTTCATCATTACAAAGTGAAATGATATATTGTATCTCAAGTTTTTCAAAGAACACTATCGCTGTGATAGGTCATTAATATTTTATTTCGAAGTTATTATTTTGTATCTATTACTTAAATAATTGTTAATTCAAATGGGTCTCTTCTTTTTTTCTTTTTTTTTTCCCCTACTACCTACCACTAAGGCCCATAACACATATGATGTTGATATATCATAGAAGAGATATAAAATGGTACTAAGTACTACTGGTGATTTGTACGTACTCATATGCCTGCATGCACACGAGCAACTCTTAACAATAACAACAATAATATACTTAGTAAAATTTCATGAGTGGGGTCTGAAAAGGATAAATTGTACGCAGACCTGATCGCTACCTCATAGAAGTGGAGAGGTTATTTTCTAAAACCCTCAGCTCAAAATTCATAAGCAGAAAGAACTAGATATGACAAAATGAAATATAGAAAAAGGTAACAGCAGGTGCAACTAACAAAGAATAACACATGACAATATGTACATATGATAAAACTAACACATATATGCCAGATAATAAAAAGAAAAAGGATTATTAATATTAAAAAAAATAATACTAATAATAAGACGGAGGAGAAGAATAGGAAGGAGAGAAAGAAGAACTTAGCCTGCTACTCTAAATCGCAGTCTCCACTTCTGTCTATCTAAGGTCACGTCCTTAGTGAGGTCGGTTCCGCCATGTCCTGTCTGATCACCTCCACCCAGTACTTTTTCGGTCTACCTCTATCCCTCCGAACAACTCTCAACAAATTATAAAAAATTTAACGATAATAATACAATATGAATATTTATTTCTAATATATTGTCTAAATATTGCTAATCGCTTTAATGACTCTAGATACGATGATATTAACTTAATTATTATAAAATATTTTTATGACAATAAATATTTTTGCCTGTAAATATCTCTTTTGTTATAGCGCTCCGCTCCAATAAAAGTAAGGTAACCTTAAAAACCAGAAACAAAAAAGCAGGACCAGTTTCTCTGTTACTATATATAATATAGAGTGAGAAAAAGAAATTATTATAAGGCAAATATATTATAAAGTGATAGAGTCAAAGGGACCATAGGTATTCTAGCAGAAGGAAGTAGCAGAACTCTGGCAAAGAGATAAGGTGTAAAGAAGTGGGGCCTAGAGATATCGGAGTCAGAAATTTATATAAGAGACTTAAAATAATATTAGAACGTTATGATTTGAACTTGTGATTTAAAATAATTTATATGGTATATCAATGTGTGGAATAGAGGGCTTGCAATGGAGTAATATTATTATAGTTACGGACAGTTGAGCAGACAAGACATGACATGACATATTTATAGCTTATGGAAGATATACTAGGTAGATTTAGATGTCATAGATCAAGATAGAAGGTTAGTAGCTTAGGCAATTGAGTGTTGATTTATTCTGTATCAGTATTGATCTCTTTGGTTTTGATTATCATATTATTTGTTGTTACTATCCTTCTTTTATTATTTAAGCCGAATTCTTCATTATTGTATTTACTTTATTTGAGTCGGCAATCAATTGAAATAGTCTATCTACCTTCTCAAGATAGGAATAAGGTATTTTTTTAGACTTTATTTCTGAAATTATACTGAATATATTAATAATATAGTTTGATATAATCTTATTACTTAATAACTTTTAATTTGCTTTAAATATATTTTTTTGACGAAAGAGAGTTCCACGAATCAAGACAAGGAGAGTTAAGATGTGTAAAGAGAGTGGGTCAATGACCCACAAGCATGGGGTTGTCTTGTCTTGTCATGTCAATAGTTTCACTTATAATTAATGTTCTTTTCCTTATTTTAAAAATCTTGTCCCTATACTTTGGCGCTATTTGTTTAGGAACTTTAAAATACAGTACTTAAATAGTGATTCGTTGTTGCTTTCTTCATGGATGCTATAGAGGCCATTTTACTAACTTAATAACAATAACATATCGAGTAAAATTTTATTAGACTGATCTACAAAAGGTAATGTCCTCAGAATTTTATTTCTACTTTATCTATAATCAAGTTACGCACAAATAAATCGGCTAAAATAATAAAATTGATGTCAGCAATATGAATCGTCTCGATTTCAATTACTATCAAAGCAAATAAAACTTTTCACCTTTTTTTATTCCAAAAGCAACCAAAAGTCCTGAAAGTTAGTTGCAGATGTGATGTGAAAGAGAAAGCTATTTATTGAGAGACAAAGCATGAATATATGTACTACTTTCAGCCCTGGCTATAAATGCAACAAGTCAGCAAATTAATGGAATAATGACTCTTTGGCAATAATAGCGTTGAGAAGGAACAAGTAATTCAGTGTTGCTTGGACTCTCGCAATTGTCAACAATTTTGAAGAGTTCGAACAATATATTAAAGAAACCAGAGAAAATTAAGAGCTATGACAAAGCTCAGTTCTTTATGTTACAGCAATGAGTTTGTTCAGTCATGTATACAACAATTACAGAGTTAAGAACTAAATATCGGCTTTCCTGCAAACTGATATAAACAAAAACGTTTAACTATGAAACACAAATGAATATACCATCATGCAAATACGTTACACGAATATAAGTGATATGCTTATTCCTCATATACCGTCATTGTTTCTTCTCATGGAAAAGTACATGACTCGTGGGCCTTCTACCTCCATGCGGCATTCGCTGGTTCAAGGTTAGTCATGAACTATAGGAAAAGATAGTAGTGAACCATGAGAAATTCCTGTAGTTGCATAAGGGGAACATTGAGAACATCCTAGAAGATAGTATGCAATACTTTTTAAGATCAAAAGTATATTCGAGGAAAGCAAAGCTAACCCCGAAAAATTGATATAGATTCGACATTTGCCTTTCGACTACCAAAGCACGGGCAAAACTACCTCAGGCAATAGCCCAAAACTTCTTCCTGCAAAATAAGACCGGCTCCGTCTTTCTCTGATGGTTCTCTAGAAAATGAAGTTGAACATCCCAGAGAAACTTTGGAGCAAGAGCTTGTATTCTTGATATGATGGGCTCTTCATCTCTGATGATGACAAATCCCTGCATGTCACTTGACAACCTTAGATTTGTTCCTAGTTGGAACTTCAGGATATAGGCACAAATAAACATTCACAATCACGAAACATATGTCCCAACTGGATCTTGTTTAGCTCAAATCAGTTGACATAAATATGTAGCATAAGAGAGTCCATTTTTCTAGGCATAAATTATTCAATAAGAAACTTTCTGGTTTTGTCACATTTCCACCGATCTGAAGAGTTCATTGCAAAACCCAGCCTTACAAGGGAACATCTTTTTGCACCTCTAAAAGATAAATTTGTATGAATGAAACAATAAACACGCATTCAACACACTAAGCTTGAAGAAAATTTAGGAGTCGTTATGTCAATTAAACAGTCAAGAAAGTGTCATTGAAGAACTTGAGAACATGTAGCAGAATGACTAAGTTAGGCTTGGAGATCAAGGAGTCATATTTTCAATGTGTATTACTATCTTTGGTGATTGCTTTTCTTCTTTGGCTTTGTTGCTGTTTTGCAGTCATATTTTCTTGCTACCATGTTTCGAATTCTTTTCTTTCTTTCAGGCCGAACGTTCTATTGAAACCAACCTCTCTACCCCACAAAGGTAGAGGTGAGGTGTACGTACATATTACCCTTCTAGACCCAACTCGTAGGATTACACTGGGTCTATTGTTGTCATTATTGTTGCAGAGATCAAGGAGTCATATTTCTACCCAGTATTGATAGAGAGAACATTAACATATATGTTGAAGCCAGTGGTGGAGCCACACACTAATTAGGAGGTTCATCCAAACCCCCTTAGGCGAAAAAATTATGTTATTTTTATATAGTAAAAATAATTATCTATATATAATAGATGTTGAACCCCCTTCAATTAGTTCGTTGTCTACTTCTTAAAATTTTGAACCCCCTTGAAAAAATTCTGGATCCGCCACTGGTTGAAGCTTGGTTCAATAAGGATAATGTACTTTGACAACTAATTCGAATAAAAATATTAAATCTATGAGAAACTAAATGCTCCCTTTTCCGAGGCATTACCTCTTTAACATATGTCATTTATCAAGCCAATAGGCATGTTCTGAATTGTCAAATGTAAAAAAAAAAAAAAAAAATCAATCTTGCAGATGCTTTCAGTTTATCAGTTGATTAAATATTTAGTCTCTCAAGCATCAAATTGAATTGAAAACCTTACCTGAGGTCGTAGAATACGATCCATCTCCAACATGATATCTTCGATTAAACAACCTTCTTCACGATTTTTATAGTGGGAAAGAAGATGATTGGCATGCAACAAATCATAAGTGCGAGGATATGTGGAGAATGGCTCACACCTACAAATTTGAGCAAGATACTTGTTATGGTCTTTGTGAATCAGATTAGTGCTTATAGGTAAGCAAAATTAATCAATAGCCTACCAGTCATGAAAAACGCCTGTAAGACCCCTGCCGTAAATGGCAGATAGGGTGTTATTCATGGTTATAGGAACTACATTCATCACCCAGACAGGCCATGTATATAAACCAACAGCAAATCCACCAAGGGAAGCACTCATGTCCATTACGTTATGTATTTCTTTCTCCTCGACATTCATCAGTCTCCAGTAATGGCGAACTTGATCTTGCCAATAGATTGTATCTGACAAGAATTTTTCACGATCAATACCTGCAAGAAATTGATTTGAGCATGTCAGACATATGAGACTTCCTAAAAGACGAAATAACAATCTCCAAAAAGCTTCATCGTTCAAAACCCAAAAAAGGAACATGTATCTAATTAGTTCTATGTCAAATGGACCCAATTATTTTGATTAAGGGGGTTCAAATATATGAAGAAGCAAATACACGAAAGCCAAGGGAATTCAACATCTCCCATATGAAGAAGCAAATACACGAAGGAGAAAAGCTTTAAAGTTGAAGATAGCATCAGAATATACCTGATTTAAAGTTTTTTTCGTTTATGTTACCGAAAAAGAGTTTTCTTTCCCCCCTAAATACATGTGATAGGTTAGATTCATAAGAGATTCTCATAACTTCTCAACACTAGTGGTAACTTCTCTCGCTAAGTACATCTAGTTGAGTTAATACTTCCATTTACTGGGATAAATGTTCATACAACAACATACCCAGTGTAATCTGGGAAGGGAGAAGTGTATCCAGATCTTACCCCTACCTTTGTGAGAGGTTGTTTTCAATAGACCCTCGGCTCAAGAAAAGCATTTCTCAGAACAGGTTTGAGAAATATAAAAGTAAGAAGCTATGATGAAAAAATCGAGAGGAAAAACAGCATTGACAGCAAAAATAGTAAAGATAGATAAAGTAAAAGAAACAATGTAGTAATAAAATTGAAGAATATGATAATGACAAACAACAACAACAACAACTATAATAATGTTGGTATACATGCGCATGAAGAAGAATTTTATGATAAACAACCAAACTATACTTTTATATTTGAATCTTAGCCTTTAAAAGTAATGCAATATAAATGTAACAACTGGAATAGTTTCACCATATATCAGATCAAACAAGGATTGTTTCACCTTATATTAGGCAATCTTAACAGATTTTCTTGAAAAACAAACTTACGACAGTGTAGATCTAATTTTTTACCGAGTCACACAAGGACTTTTTCACCTTATATTAGACAATCTAGATTTTCTAGAAAAAACAAACTTGCAACACTGTAGATAATCTAATTCTTTTATCAAGTGAATGAGCATGAGGGATATATTCACAATAATTCATTTCAGAGCTAAGATGTGATTATTCATTAATATAACTATACCAAAGAAGAGAATTGACAAACCTATCCGACTGAGACTTTGAGAATACTCTGAAAGACGTTGTGGTCGAGGAGGTAGTTTCTTCAAAGAAGATGAACTGTCACTAAGGGTAACACAGTTCCTCAGAGGTGTTTTCCATGATGGATTCAAATCATCCTCAGAATCACATAAGTTAACAAGTTTCTCCTGAGCATTATGCTGAAGACATGAATTATTTTCTTGCTTAACCCATATTGCTGTCTGAACTTTCTGTGCAATAAGCTTCCAGCACATTCCAGAAGTCAACTTCACTAATTTGTCCCATATCTCAGGAAAATCCTTATCCTTTCTATATGCAGGAGGAGCTGAATAGATAAAATATCCATTTGGCCTTAATATCCGATTCAGTTCTTTGAGTAGAATACCATCTGCACGCACAGTAAGATGAAAAATACGTTTTAGCATTGCAAAACAAGAGTAGTGTATTTACATGACATGCATGAAGTGGAAGAGCCACCTTTGCTGGAAGATTACAATGTTTCGCTAGGTGAAAATTTGAGTCTTTTGTGTATATACTATATGGTGAGTTGGTGTCTCCCCTTAATTTTTATGTGTCTATTAATTTTTTAATATTTTTGACACTAGTAAAATTCTTGTCCCTGACACTGCATGCATGGGGGTAACATATAATGAAAAGACTACCTGAGATAATTTCCTTCATTTACCTTAGAGAACAAGAGTCATATTCATACTTGGAAACTCCACTATACCAGTTTAGACGCAAGAGTGTCTTGAGTAGAGTTTACTTAATATAAAAAGAATAAGCTAATAGCTCCATGATGATCAAGCCGGTGGAACAAGTCTATTATGGGAGGATATCTAAGGCCTTGTAGATTCTAACACAGCATTAAATGCATTAAAATTTGCAATTTATGTTCTATTAACATACATGATGTAGCAAGCCAAATAATAAGATAACAGTTCCCTTATTAAACGCAAAGCAAGTACATCTAGGTCAATTACATTTAAGCATACAAGTTTTGCATGTTCAATGAAAGAAATTCTCACCATTCTCATGCCAATCAACTCGACATCTGGAACAGTGCACCATGTCAAAAGAGTTACTTGGATATGATAGCTGCTTCGTAGCTATAGCAGATATCATAGCACCAATTCCTCGTTCTAAAGCAAATTGGATTTGATTTTCATGACCATCTTTGGGAGCAAAGGACAGTGTTTCTATGTTAAGTGGGAGAAGATAAGCAGAGAAACTAGCAACCCCACAACCAACGTCAAGCACTTGATACACCCCTGCAGCACGCAAGTCACCTGTCTCATTGGTTGTCATATTTCCTAACCTGCATCGAAGAAATGAATTAAGTACATCAGCTACATAGAAGTGGTAGCATTAAGGATTGATTTTTTACCATTCTTAGTAAGTGCAATGTATCATCTAGCACAATTGGCTGCATTTAATTGCTTTAGGGAACTATTAGTGTGTTTCAAATCTATTTATATTTTTCATAAAGTTATCAAAAAGCTACAAGTCCAATAATGACAGGGACAGGAGAAGTGAAAGACAAACAGACCGTGTACCTCTCAATATATTCTGTAGCTCCATGCTTAAAATGAGTTCCACCGCCTGGAAACCACCAAAGCTGATCCTTCTCGTGTACCCAATTTTGTCCTCCTTTTACCTCCGCAAGACGCGTATGATTTATATTACTCCGCCATACATAATCCCTGCTAGTTGGCCACCTTATTGGTATCTTATAATCAGCTGGAGGTGGAACCAAACAAAACAAGCGCCTGTCAAGTGGAGGGCAATGCCTCTCTAGCTCTTCTTTCCTTGAAAGATCTAACTTTGGCATCAATTCTTTAACATAAGAAATGTCATGACAGGGGATATACTCATTAAATTTCAGAGGACATACATCTATCCCAGTTTCAGGGATCGTGAGAGGTACCACCCGATAAGTAAGAGCAATCTTATTCCTGAACTTCAGAATACCTGCATCATGCATATTATTTTTTTATATCAATAAATGGGAATCTCCTGTATACAAGAGGTACAGCAGAAAGTAGAGAGTCTACTGTAAGATATGATTCTCTAGGAAAGACAACCAATCTTCTACACAAATAGGAACCTCATGTTCTCTACCTGCAAGCACTTTACTACTAAAATATATGAATAAGAAATTCTGATCACAGGAAGCCAGTAAAAGCAGCCAAAGAAAAGAGAGTCAACTCAGAGAGCTCAAAGTTCAACCAATTTGGGACTGGTCTCCACAGCAGAGGGAAAATGACACCGAGGAGGAGAGCGACAAATTTAAGGAAACTACAACAACAACATATCCAGTGTTGCCAAAAGTGGGGTTTGGGGGGAAAGAGAGTACGCAAACCTTACCCCTATCTCCCATATAGAGATGTTGCTTCCAATAGACTACAAATTTAAGGAAAGTAAGCTGGTAAAAGAAAAGGCAGAATACAAATGCACATGGACACTTGTTGACCGCCTAAGGAAATGCATTTCAGTTTCTAGAGGGAATTCCCTAGCAGTAAGGTTCCCAAGGAGGATAAGTAGTGATGGTTGAAAATAAAAATGGCCGTTGAAGGATGTGTGGGACTAAGAATTAAATGGTCACATAGTCAAGAACATGTTTACTATGTGACATAGAGAAGTTGTTGGATGAATTAAATGACATAAATGTTTCCCTAAATTGGATCAAAGGTTGCGATACTGCCAAAACAGGAAGCTTGAAACTGATATACCTAAAACCACTCTTTGGAGACACCAAGGACATTGTGAGTTATGCCTCTCAACCTTTGAAGGCCTGAAGAATCAGGTGTTTGAACCTTAAGAGGGTTAAATTGGGGGGTTCTGATGATATCCCCATCTTACAACCTTAGGTGGGATCATTACAACATACTATGACATACATTATTCACTAGAATTTAGGTGGGATCATTGCAACACCATAATCTGCGCTTGCAAGAGTTGCAATCTCTACAAAGTAGAAGTCAGTGGACCTATACCCCATTGCACTGCCCAATGAATTCTGCGCTTGTGGTAGGATTAAAGCCTCCGCTTTAACTAAGTAACCATGTATTTATTTCTAAGAAGCCCATTCGAGAGTAATCAGAACAATTCCCATAATGACACGCCTCGGGAAAAACAAAATTTGCCATGCATAACATAAAGTCAGATTCAAGTACGAGGATCAGTATCTCTGACATACAAGGTAAATGTAGATTCATCTAAAGCCCAAGAAAAGCAACATGGACAAAAGCAAGATGCACTACCCTTACACTAAAACCTTCTGAGACAACCCAAACTACCCATATAAGCCACATGCCATCGGTAATAATACAAAGTACAACAACATAACCAATTGAATCTTGGAGGCTAGTGTGTATGTAGCCTTGCCTTGCCGCTACCTTGTGAAGGGAGAGAATCCAAGCAAAGCATATCATAAACAAGTATGAAAAGAAAACGCAGTTGTAAAAAACCATGTTCAAAATAAACGAGAAGATAACAGTAGCAACAACATGTAATACAATATTTCAATCAAAGGAAACAATATATAATAATAAAGTTGAATGACAAGATAGAAGGAGATTAATAAGAACAATATTGAAAGGAAAAATTGGACGACGCTCAATTACCTACTAACCTTCTACCCTAAACTTTGACCTCCACATCCTCCTATCTAGGGTCATGTCCTTAGTAAGCTGCAAGAGTTTCATTTCATGTCTAATTACCTCTTCTCAATACTTTTTCGACCTACCTCTACCTCTCTTCATACCCACAATAGTCAACCTCTATCATTCTTTATCCATTGGGTTTCTATCTTGCTCAAGCACTAAGATAAACAGCGCCTAGTTATGATTTTCAACCAAAGAAAGTTATCATTTTCTTCATCTGATTAACCCACCTAGAAGGAAATTCAACAACTTTTTACAGTGCCACCAGAGCCTATGTTTGTTGGGAAAAGTTGTGCTACTATTACCCTTACCTCATGGGGTTAGAGAGGTCGTTTCTGATAGACCAAAATCAAATTGTCTCAGCATTTCTCTCCTACATTCACACACTAATAATTACTCCCGCCATCCCAATTACTATCTGGGAGTCAATTCAAACATTCTTTAAATTCTTATAACAAACAAAAAGATGCAATCTTTTATGGTTACATTGTGAAAAGACAATAAATTACTTGATATCTTTCATAAGCAACATGACTTGAATCGACGAAACTCCATTTCCTAGATTACCATATCTTCATCATATTTGAAACCCTCACTTACCATGAAGTCTAGACATTTGCAATTTATACTAGTATTATCTTATGACATAATTAAAAAGGGCAGCCTCAATACACCAAACAACCCACATTCACACAGAATCCAGGGAAGGGTCACAACCCCAAGGAGTGTAGATCTCACACTGATGCAAAGCAAGATGACAACTTTATCGTTGCTCCAAGACTCCGTTCATTCCATAACATAGTTCCTATAACTACACAGTACTCTAAACTCTACAATTCTTGAAAACAAAAACAGACAGAGAACTAACCAGAGGCTGACTCTGAAGAAATGGGGTTGGAATCAACAGTGAGATTTTCACTCTGTTGCTGTTCTTGATGGACATAGAGAGATGGGTTTCGGCCAAAAAGGGTACCAGTGTAGAAAGAACCCACCATTACCAAAAGGGCTATAATTATCATCTGCCCTGTATGCCAATCGAATGCCCTAGAACTTATCAAAGATCCACCCATTTTTTCCCCTTTTCAATTTCCTTTCACTCCAATGATGTTTATATATGAAAAGTTTACAACTTTCGAATGAGATCAAAAGAATTGTTCATAGAAAAACATTGTACACCATGAGATCGACAGATCTCAGGTTAGTGTGTATGTGTGTGTGTGTTCGAGCTGAATCAGAAATGAGTGTCGAGTGTTCTTTCCTATTCCTCCTATTTTTTCGACTCCCTTTCCTATTTTGAGTTTTTATTTGCCTATTTATAGTGAATTATATTAAATATATAAATATTATATAAATTATATAAATATTATATAAATTGTATAGCAAAATATATAAATATTACAAATTGTATAGCGAATTATATAGCAAAATATATAAATATTATATCAAAATTACGAATTATATAGCAAATTATACAAGCAATGTTCGAATTATATAACGAACACTGCGAATTATATAACGAATTATATAAATATTGTGCATGAATTGTATAGTGAAATATATAAACATTATACGAAGAAACTGCAAATTGTATAGCAAATTATACGAACGTTGCACGAATTATATAGCGAATTATACAAACGTTACACGAATTATATAGCGAAATATACAAATATTGCTATAGCTATAATTATGAAATATAATTGTTCAAACTATAGTTATAAATTTTGAGTGGTTATATGCGAAAATTTCTCTTTATTTATTCATTTACGGGAGATAAATCAGACATATAATTAGAATTCGTGTGGTTCTAGCGATAAGAGATAATTAATTTTAGCATACATTATCTCATATTTAATTAAAATAAAAATTGTGGTTGAATAGATATTTTAATAATATTAAAATTTAATTAAAGATTTTGATTATTCAAACATACTACGTGGTCGTAAAATAAGAATCAGAAAAAAGTCTAAAATATCCTTGAACTATTGAAAATGATACAAAAATGTTTTTCATTCATCTATTGGGCCTAAAATGCTCTTTCATCCACCTTTGAATTCAAAAATGTCTTACATTCACCTTTTCGACTTACTTATACCCTTAAAAATAACAATATTGACTTTTTTTCTTCTTCTTTTTCTTTTTCTTATGGCATAAAGTAAACCCTCATCGCCAATTCTTTGTTTTGGGGTTATAAAGAAAAATATTATAATGACTCGCTAGGTCATTTTAATAATTAGTTATATCATTTTTCTAAAATATTCTTCTCATAAATTTTAAATTAATGCTTGAACTATTCAATAACTACAGCTATTTAGTTTATCAATAAATTTAGATAATTGATTTAATTAGCTAGTGAACTATATGTGTTAATTTACTTTATATTCAGATTGTTACATGTCCATTCAAATTGTTACTAAATGATTTTCACATACAATTAATATTATATTTTTCTTTTAAGGGTTAGAATCAAAATGGTTTGATTTTTTTTTATTTGACACTTGTGAGATTTCTAGGCTAAGTATGTAATTGTACATGTGTTAAAGTGATTTTGGGCTTAGAGAATGTAAAAACTACATGGCCACTAATGACGAAAGATTAGGATATCAATGACTAAAGTAGGTTGTGATTGCTCCTTTCCGTACAGTGAGTATAAGTTTCAAAATTTAATACCTTGCTCATCATTATTAGATTATGATTTAATTTTAATATATTAAGACTTAATCCTACACTTGAAATTTAAAAAAAAATTAATTATAGAATTAGATGATTCTGGGTCTAGGCAAGTCATGTAGTAATATGAGTGTTTTTGATTTTGAAACCCAATTATGATTATTTATTTTATTAGATTGTGGTATTTCAAATTTTATTCGGAAGGAAAAGGCTCAAGTGTTTAGTTGATCAAGATCTTTTTTTGCTAAGACAAGTGGATTTCTTAACCTTTATTAAGTATATAAAATCTCGTGCTTTCGTGTGTGAGGTGTTGAGAATGATTTTGAAAGGTATTAAATTAATGTTGATGTTGTATCAAGACTATGTTGTTGTGAATTGTATTAAAATTAGTCATCTCCTCATTATTGTATAAACATACCTATTTGCGTTAATTTTTGTGACAAGTGTTATGTGAACCAAGAAAGAATAAGAATTAAAAAAGGATGTAATATTTCGAAGGACATGTCGCATACTGCGACGGATATTATGATTTGAGGGTCATGTCGCATACTGCGACGGATATTATGATTTAAGGGTCATGTCGTGATGGATATAATGATTCAAAGGTTGTGTTGCATGTCACGATAAATACTATGATTCGAGGGTTGTGTCGCACGCTGCAACAAATCTATGATTCGAGGGCCATGTCACACGTCGCGATAGATGCATGGACTAAAAGTCCCTCATGGGTCTCGGACTGAGAGACAACGGGTATATATCACTAGGCTAGACAGGCATTATTATACATGACATTGTTCTATTGTATTGCACATATTTATCATTTATAAACTTGTGAGTGCCTTTTGTGAAGCTTGTGATGGATGCACTTGATTCCTTGTGTTGTTGATCTATAATTGTTGGTGTGATATTATTGAGCTATACGATATATAAATTGTGAATTGTTAGGTTAGGCTAGTTTTTATGTAGATTGTAGTTGTGGGGGTTCGATTGGAGTGTTAAGAATACTTGTATTCTATATAACTTGATTTTGTGTTTAGTAGTTTACTTGTTGGGTGTGTTTGGTACTCACCCCTTGCTACTATATTTTTGTAGGTTATGAGCCCTATTTCCCGTGATACCTTCTATTCTTTATTGTTAGGGGCTTCTTGTGGAGAGTATGCGAAGTAGTTGTTTGCCATCTCAACTAACTTCTCACTCCTATTTATGATTTTGTTCTACTTTAGTGACAATATCATTTGATACTTGTGTTTTCTTTCGAATCTATTGTAATACATAAATAAACTTGTGCATGTGACAACTAGATTTTGGAGGATTTTAATTAAGTTGACTTATTATCTGCAGTTAAACTTTTATTTTCATTATCCTTCCGCACTTTATCATTATAATTGAATTTTAGGTTGACTTGTCTTTGTGGGATAAGACAAGTGTCATCATGTTCATTTTTGGGTCGTGACATATTATTTTAATTTGTACATAATATGTGAAAATCTAATTAAAAAAAAACTAGTACAACAAATATATTTTTAGGGTCATATGGCAAGTTTGGTGTACTAAAGCTTCTACTATGCGTAGAGTCCGGGGAACGGCCTGAAAATACTTTTAAGCCATGAAGAAAGTTTTTTCTTTTTGAATTTAATAAATTATGGAGAAAAAATCTAATAGAATGGGAATTTATTTTATTTGATAAGAAAATGAAACACACAAAAAATCATAATTTACAAATCTTTCTACGCTATTTTAAATAATATGTGTCACTCCTTCTATCTCAATTTAAATGCATTAAGGGAGTTTTGAGAGTTAATAGAACTTTGTATGTGTTTTTAAAATATTTTAAGATGTTAGTTATTGAGATTTATAGTATTTTTTGTGTTATTTTCAAATACATATTACTTTCTCTGTCCTATTTTATGCGCATTGATAAAATTTTAAGACTTAACTAATTTTTAATTTTTTATATGTCGTTTAAATATTTTAAGCTATTAATTATCTTAAATTAGATTAGATTTTTATAATTTTTAAATATATTAAAAAAAACAAAGAAGATAAGACAAAAGGACCATTAAAAAAGTACATATACATGCTTAAGCAGGCATGCCAATGTACTTCGAAATGATCACGAATGCAATTTTTATATATATAAAAAACTAAGTATTTTGCCCGCACCTACTTTGACATCTAAGTAGCTATACGAAACTCACTCCGATCTTGAAGGACCAAGTGACATGAGTGTTTAAGTTCCATCAACTAAATTAACAGGCATTATTGCAGGATGATCATTCTACTGCACAACATGGTACAAGTTCAGAAACACAAACTTGTAGATTTACTCAAAGACTCTGATTCATGCCTTGGACAAAAGAAGTATTTTTATTCATGTCTACCTACAATTATTCATTATCATCAGTTGCCAACTTTGACGGTTCATCAAGTAGAAAATTGCTTCAGCACCCAAAAATAGTGAAATTATGAATCAAAGTCACATAAAACATTAGAATTCATGTGTTGTCATCACATTCACAAAATAGTTACTTGTAACTTAAAACTTAATAGCAGTAGTTTTAATCATCTATATTCTCCAAGAGATCTCCAATTACAAAACTGTATTTGACTTAGAAAATACCTTCCCTCCTCCTTGAACAACATTTCAGAAAGCCTTATAAATCATCCTTTAGTAGTGGTCACAAGATATGAGCGGCCACAACTCTCAGTATGTGTAACTGCAATGGACTTCTTTCTCAAATTTGCAGCAATGAATGTTACAGCTCGGCATCACCTACAAAGCAAGAGGATTGTGAAAATACCTTGAGGTGCTTTAACCTGTATATATTCTAGCCATCGGATGGAGACATAAACTCATCAATATAGGCCACTCAAAAAGAGATTAAGCATTTATCGGGGAAACAAATGTTGAAGAAGGTCTTAGGCCTAACTCATACCCCAAAAAGAGAGGAGGATTGTCTAAACCTTATAAGGAGACCACCTATCCCATTAACCACCAATGTGGAACTTTGTGTCTCAACATTGGGTGAGACGGGCCCTGCTCTGATACCATATTGAAGAAGGTCTTAGGCCTAACTTAGGCCTCAGAAGCTAGCTCAAAAAGGGAGGAGGATTGTCTAAACCTTATAAGGAGACCACCCATCCCATTAACCACTGATGTGAGACTTTGTGTCTCAACATTTTGTGAGGCGGGCCCTTCTCTGATACCATATTGAAGAAGGTCTTAGGCCTAACTTACACCCCAAAAGCTAGCTCAAAGGAAAGAGGATTGCCTAAACCTTATAAGGAGACCACTCATCCCATTAACCACCAATGTCGGACTTTGTGTCTCAACAACAGAGAGCAAAACAATAATTTGTTATCATCTTCAACTTATGATTTAATCAACACCACATGAAAGAAAAGGGGTGGAGAAACATACCATGCCTAAGAGAGATTAGGTACTACTGTTTATTCTCCGTGTTAACATGTATTCTGTATAATTATAAATATTCGAATATTATTAATATATATATCCTATCGCCATGGAGTTTACCAATTTTTATTGGGTGTTACTACGATATACTCTCTCTCTATAAACAGAATTTCTCTACCTTCTATCTAGTAATCTGTTCTTTCTCCTTTCTTCTGTTTTTCTTCTTCTTCCTCCTCATCTCTAGATCGTATTTCCGAGGCTATCGGAGTGACCCATCTTCACAAGCAATAGGCAAATGATATACGCTGACACAGAAATCCAAAGCGATGTACATTGACACAGAAATAATACAAAGTTATCAGTGCAACACATAACCTAAGAAGGGGATAGGAAGTCAAAGTCCAAATTCAGTTGCATAAAAAAAATTCCTGCTGCAAAACTAACTATAAAAATATAAGCAATCATTGAGATAGTTTGACAATAAGCTTATATATGAAAAGCAAAATCCAAAAGTGAAATCCTTAAAAAAAACTGTTAAGCAGTGGAGCCTGATAATATATTTAGTAGCTATTATTTATTCTTCGTGTATATATGTATTTTGTGTAATTATAAATATCGGGATATCATTAATATATATAGCCCTATCGCCGTGGAGGTTATCCAATTTTGGGGTATACCACGAAAAAATACTCTCTCTCTTAAATTATTTCTCTGCCTTCTCTCTAAAACCGAATTACTATTCATCTTCTTCTTCTTTCTTCCTCTTCAAATAGGAAGTTACAGGTCATTACAGATTTATATTACCCAACAAAAACACAAATCAAAACTTAAAATTTACGATGGTTTTAACTAACCCAGGCACATGCAGAGCCATGTAAAGATTAGATTTTTCAAGAACATGTGTTCCGATATAGCGCACATGATCCTTCAAAATAGAAGTTAAACTGAATGTCAAGAGTAAATATTGTTGTTTTTAACCCAAAAAATGCCATAAAATCTTGAAGGGGGCAAAAAAAAAAAATATATATATATATATATATATTCATATTAAAAAGGATCAGAAATACAAGTTTCGTATCTTAACTATAAGTTATATAAATTTTTTATATGAATTATCACCAACTATCAAAATACATCTCAACTATCAAAATATATCTCAATTATCAATTGTTTTCTTTTTCTATTTGAGCAATGATAACTTTTTTTTTTACTTAGAAAAAGAGAACAACTAATGATTCAAGTGTGTAATTTAATAAATACCTAGTAATAATTTAAGTTTGAAAATTTACCCATATGATAGTTCAAGTATGGAACACGAAAATTATGAATACTTTAAACGTGGTTTTCATTATATTTTAATGAATAATTGGTGATACATCAGATAGAAAATCACACGTAGAAAACTCAAAAATTAAAATAGATTAAGGGTGTGTTTGGTATGGAGAAAAATATTTTCCATGAAAAATATTTTTCTTAAGAATTGTTTTCTTGGAAAATAAGTTGATTTCTAACTAGTTTTCTTATGTTTGGTTGGTGAGTAAAAAATATTTTCCGAAAAATATTTTTTATAGTTTGGTTAATGAGTAAAAATATTTTTTAGAAAAAAAATTCTATTTTAAGCTGAGAGTAGAAAAAAGTTGTAGGAAAATAATTTTTAACATACAAATATTGTTATAATTTAAAATATTTTTTAAAAATAAATATTTAAATTTATTTTTGGAGAGTGGGGGTAAGGTAGAGTAAAAGTTAAAAATTTTAA
>JAOTQJ010000002.1:17921388-17932344 GCA_025642045.1 Solanum sejunctum | reverse complement strand
GTCTGTTTTAACTGTTGTAGCCTTTTTTATCTTTCTATTTAGATAGATATAAAATGTACACATTTCTCAAATTTCACTTATGAAATATTAAAATATTTTATATTAAATTATTGTAATATAAATATTATTTCCAACATAAATCGTCCTTAAAAATTTATCATTCTAAGAAATAAAAGTTTAACATAACTTATAAAGATATTGTCAGAGACTATAAATTAAATCATAAAAACAATCTTTTGTAAAAAATGAGCCAAAAATATCAACTTTCATGTACCCAGCTACCTTTTTATTATCATCCTAGATAGATCCCTCAATTAGATTCATTTTTGTTTTTTCGAGATGATGAAGCCCAGAAGCTCAATAACAAAAACAATATTCCAAAAATTCAAAAATATCAGAAGAACCCCATTTTCTTCATCATCAATTCCAAGAGTGAAAGTGGATTGTTTGGTGATTGGGGCAGGTATAGTGGGCATAGCAGTGGCTAAAGAGCTTAGTGTAAATCATGGCAGAGAAGTTTTGGTTGTGGATTCTGCCCCAACTTTTGGGACTGGTATAAGTTCTCGTAATAGTGAAGTTATTCATGCTGGCATCTATTACCCTCCCAATTCTCTCAAGGTTCATTCTTGTCTTTTTTTTCTCTAATTTATACTGTGAATCTTGTTTTTTAGGCATACCCCATGTAAGGATTTAGTTAAAAATGGAGTCTTTCTTGTCTTTTTTTTTCTCTAATTTGTACTGTGAATCTTGTTTTTTGGCATATCCCATGATAGGATTTAGTTAAAAATGGAATCTTTGGGTAGCTGAAAGGTTGAGCTTTGCCTTTTTTAGCCGATATTGATTCCTTTTTAGTGTTACTGGAAGTCTGGATTTTAATTTAGGCATAATAGGTAAACAGACACTTTGAACTTGACCTCAGGTAGCTAAGTCATCACTTCAACTTTGAGAGTGCACATCTAGATACCTTAATTAGTCTCTAATGTGTTAGTTTAACCCTCCAACTTACAAAATGCTTAAACTCGTCTCTATTGGGTTAGTTCAATAATCTAATTTACGAAATGATCAGTCTAGACACCTCTAAGATTATGTCATGTTGGAATCGGGTGTCCATGAGAGGACAAGATGAACTGTTTAGTTACATCGTCTTGTCTCCGTTGTATCAATTGAACATTCTGACTTGCATTATGTTCATCTAGACACCTCTAAAATTTATGTGTCATGTTAATATTTGGTGTTTGCGAGAGGACAAGTTGAAGTGTTTAGTTACCTCGCTTATCTCCATTGTGTCAGCTAAAGATTCCAATGATTATCATCTAGACACCTCCATGATTTATGTGTGTCACATTAGGATCGGGTGTCCACGAGGCACACTGAGGACGAGTTGAAGTGTTTAGTTGCTAATTGAGATTAAGTTGTGGTGTCTAAATGTGCACTCTTAGGGTTCGAGTGCTTACATGCAAAGGTTTATGGGTCTAGTTCATGGTAAAACAAACTGCTCATCAATCCGACATCAGAGTAATAAGTTGTGCACGTTTTACGGAAGTTCTGTCAGCGAACTTCCAGATATGGCTGGGGAAGGTGAGGCTAAGTTTGAGGGTTTGTTTATCTATCATGTGATATTTTTATGAATGCCCCATTAAATATTTGCTTAAAATTTGAATTTTGATACTGCTTATTAATTGAGTTTCTTGTTTCTTTTAGCTGATAAGGATTCCTTATTAAGCGTAACGGGAGGTTTGAATTTTTATACTGCTAGTTAATCCAGTTTGTTCTCTTTTTTACCTTTTAATAACCATGGTGCTCGAGCTAGCTTGCGAGCACTTGACTATACATGCTACCTTCCATAAGCGCAGGTACTAGGTTAACTCTATTCACCAACACTTGAACAGATAGGAAGAAATCAGTTTATTACGTTCTTTTCTACTGTATTGTTATCACCATACTGTATTCTGATACAACAAATAAATCAAGTGACCATTCCCTGCTATTGGGAAGAGGAAAAAATAGAGGTATCTCTTGTGCTTTGGTGGTGAAAGGTGAGTGTCTAATAGTCTGGTTATGCTCGTCCTCCTTATGTCTACAACCGGGAATAATTTTGGATGCAGCATGGAGAAACTAATTGTCTTAGTTTGAAGAGTACATTTACTGATGTTTGAATTTTTAGTCGAGTCCAAGCACGATCTTGAGCTGATTCTCATGACTACAATTTGAGTGCTAAACTTTGAGTTTAACCTGAATTCAAATTTGAAAACCTTGATTTACAATACTATGCATTCAGCCGCATATGCTCTAGAGATATTAAATGTGTTATACTATGTAAATTAGCGATAGCTGGCTTGGCAGTAGTCATTCTTATCTTTGCTTACTTCAATGCAAACTCTTATCTTACACGTATGGATCTCTTTTCTTGAAATTATAAAGGAGTAAGTGTCATTATTGGGATGTAGTATGTAATAGTTGTGAAGTTTCAAAAACTATCATAAGCAGTTCTACTGCAAGGAGTTCCCACACATTAGCTTTAACTTTCAAATTATATTGCAGGCATCGTTCTGCGTTAGAGGGAAAGAATTGCTCTACAAATATTGCAAAGACCATGGAGTTCCACACAAGCAGATAGGCAAGCTAATAGTTGCTACTGGATTATCAGAGGTTCCAAGGTTGAGCTCTCTCATGAGTCGAGGAATTCAAAATGGAGTTGAGGGTCTGAGAATGATGCAGGGGTATGAAGCTATTGCACTGGAGCCTGAACTGCAATGTGTTAAAGCTTTATGGTCGCCTTCCTCTGGAATAGTGGATAGTCATTCCTTGATGCTATCATTGGCGGTAATGCTTCTCATCATTCAGTCTCCAAATATATTTTGTCCTATTGATTGCTTGCGAATCAACATCCAAAGAGCTCATCCTTTAGAACTTAAGGGGAAAAACTCTTATTTACTTAGAAGAGCTCAATTTATCATCATTTGTTTACCTTTTTAGAATCATTGATGTAATATTGACAGGACTATGACCATACCATGGGTTTAGGGCGAAGCTGAAAGTCATGGGACAACTTTCTCTTACAATACTACTGTTATTGGTGGTCATATTGAAGGAAATCAAATTCAAATTCATGTTTCTTGGAGCAATGGCATTGCAAACTGGAATGGGAGCTCTGAATTGGACTCTGAACTAGTGCTTATTCCGAAGCTTGTAGTGAATTCTGCAGGCTTAAGCGCTCCAGCCATTGCAAAACGAATAAAAGGCCTACCGGAAGGTGTTATACCTGCTTCTCATTATGCTCGTGGTTGCTACTTCACGCTTTCAAACACTAAATCCCCTTTCAAGCACTTGATTTATCCTATACCTGAGGTTGGTGGCCTTGGAGTGCATGTTACCTTGGATTTGAATGGCCAAGTCAAGTTTGGTCCTGATGTCGAATGGATAAAAGGAATTGATGATATCCCGAGCTTCTTCAACATGTAAGTTCTCATTGAGCACACATAATAACAACTCATATGCGTTCTTCTTAAAAGTTTTTATGTGGATGAATTTGATAGTGATGGTTCTTAAACTACAAATTCTACTAGCAAAAAGCTTACTGTTTCTAGAACTTGTAATGATGAATGTTTAGACGGATAACATAAATTTTTGCATATTGGAAAGTAGGAAAGCATATTCTCCTTTTGAGTACTTCAGCCTGCTGCATTCTTTACACTTATAAACTGGAAAATAGAACTGCAGAACAGTCGAAACATTGCTTAACATTGGAAATGTTTACTCTTCTTGCATTACAAAACTAATAGGAGCAGAAGAATTCTAATCACCAATATGATGTGCTTATGATATTCTAGGTTCGATTACTCTGTTCGTGAAGACCGTGCAAATCAATTCTATCCCTCGATAAGAAAATACTACCCTGGTCTGAAGGATGGATCTTTGGAGCCAGGTTATGCAGGCATCAGACCAAAGCTTTCTGGTCCAGAAGAGGGTCCTACCGATTTTGTAGTTCAGGTAATATCGAACTTATTCTGAGTTTTTAACCCAAATGGTCCCTTAGGTTCAGTAGTAGATCTATTTCATCCCTGTATTATACTACTGTGATCACATGCAATCTTTAAGTTTGCCAAAATTAAGCACAGCTGGCCCAACGGACAGAACACTACCGGTTCAGTTGTTTTCCCTATGAACAAGTCATAGAAAGTAGTCTGATGGGATCTTTAACCCGAGTTTTTCAGAAAAGAACTGTTGGAATCACCTGATGCGGAGACATTTTTAGTTACCTTTCATGTTTCTTGTTTTCAGTTATATTTCAATTGAGTTCCGTCTACTTAATCTTACAGTCTATAAAACACACGTTTTGCAGGGAGAGGACATTCATGGCGTATCTGGTTTAGTTAACCTGTTTGGGATTGAATCACCAGGCCTTACTTCCAGTATGGCTATTGCAGAACATGTTGCTGCTAAACTACTGAAATGATATGAGATTCTTCTGCTCGCGCTGAAGTGACATTTTTAATCTTGCAAGAAGTTTCAGGGGTTAAGTCGGAGAACTCTTTATGGTCAGAGAAATGTAAAATCATTGAAATTTCGCCATGTCAAAAGAGAGTTATGGGCAAATGAATTCTGTTTGTACCCAAAACAAGAAACTTAAGTAGTCAAGTACTATGCATTGTTGTTCTTTCACTGTTTCAATTGCTGTGTATTAGTGCAACTGCATATGGGACTCTAAATAATCTTAACATTCTATAGAAATGTTTAACATGTTCAACAACATGGTTCATGATAAAAACAGCCATCCACTTCTGGTCCTCCAAGGGAACAGGCGATGAAGCCAACGAGGCAGCTGTTCCACCAACTTTCATCTGAGTTCTTGATATGAACATCCAAAAAACATAACCGTGCTTGTGTTATAACATAGAAATTCTCATCGCTTACGTTCTTGCTTCCACTTGTAGACAGGTTTGGTTGTAGGGTTAACAAGCTCTTCTTCACGAAGTTTGCGTTTCCTTCCCGGTTTCTGGTTAACATAAAAAGAATCATTCTAAGATCACCGTTTACAGTACTTGAATACGGAACAGGTATAACCTTAAATATACCTGTAATTCTTTCTGCATTGTCATATCCATGTATACTTTCTCTAAATCTCTAACTCTGCTCTTTCTTGCTTCCAACTCTCTGTACGATGTAGCTGTCTTCCTGTGCAGGAGATTCCAATTATGTAAAGAAGATGACAAACTTTGCTTTGAAACCAAAGGAAAGTATACACATATATGAAAGTACATAAATCTGCCACTACCCAGCATAAAGAAATTAAAAAAAAAAAAGGATTAATGCAACTCCCATAACTAGATTGGATCTCACACTTCTGCATGGAGTGTTGAAGGCATTTGTAAAAGCAGATTTTGAAGAACAATTTGCAGAAGCTTCAATACGACAACACTTAATAACATCAAGTAAACTGAACAGATTAAGGTTCTTTTCAGGCATATCCACAGTGGATACTGTTTTGGTTGGGGTTCAAGTGAAGGATCGGATATGGAAGAAACTACCCTCAGCTTCAATAAATAAATGCCTCCAATGTTTAACAGAAAAACAAGGTATTGGAACATGATTCAATAAAATGTAGAAGACCAGCCTTTGTATAAAAGGACCAACCATTTCAAACTATTTATCAGCTGTATGGATAAAAAGATATGTAAGTTTGGAACGCAATTGATGGATTCTGCTTTTTCCTTATTTTTTTTTTGATAACTGAAAATTCACAAAACAGCTTGTGAATGTTCTGAAACTCTGGTGCAATACGCCTCGCCCCTTTACCCTTATCCACTTAACATGTCGCACTTTTACCTTGAGATGGAAGACCCATGGAACCATATATCTCTAATCACAGACTAGATCACTAGTTTGTCTCTTATAAGGAATTAGGATCCAGTGTCAAAATCATCATATTATAACAATGTAGACATAACTCACAAGGAAAATGTTTGACGGATTTCAAATAGATTGCTAAAAAGGTAGAATCTTATACAAGTTCAAAACATGATATAATCTACTAGACAACATAAATAAGAAAAAGTTGTGATTACCTTCTAATACTGCTAGGCAAGTTCTCAGAAGCCACAAGATTACTACGTTCTGAGGCTTTAGACGCTAGCACTTCTGCTTCCTCCCTGAAAATAAACAAAATAGAGAAAGTAAGGACTTTGAATATGACACTGCAACACAAAGATCATCTCAGAATATGTGGGATATAGAGGGGAGAGAACCAAAAGAATGATATAAGAAAATGGCATTGCCTGAATGTTATGAGGCCTAAATAAACAAAGCTTAAATGCAGGAAACAAGGAAAACATACTGAAAAAACAAGTCCTGAGAAGCTGAAATTCCACTGCCAAATTCAAGCTCACACAGTTTCAATGATTCAGCATTTTCTTCTTTCTTTGTTTATTTTTTTCCAAGGAGTCCAATTTCAGTTAATTTCAAAAATTCAGTAGGTACAGTCTTGACTGACACTAAATTTAATTGGGAAGCTGCCTGCTTCGCATTTCATTTGGACCAATGAAACGAGAGTTAGGTAATATTTTGAGATAAATTGTGAACAAAACTCGGGCATCTATCAGAGATAACGCTACCATTCAAGAGTGAATTGTTGGTCCTTCTGATTAAATCATATGGTAAAAGTCAACCGAGATCAAGTGATGAGGTTTCAACTAAATATTGGATGCAATTTGTCAAGCCCATGAATGACTATCAAGTAGATGGCTCCAAATGAGTCATTAGTTGTGTGGTAACAGTGAACGATTTTCTGAAGTTGAACGATATATCAATCCATGAAGACAATTAAATATTGAACGTTCCCAAATGTGATTGTCATTTGACTGCATGTACAAGTTAACACAAGAATGTAAGTTATTTCAGTCCTGCATGCTGAATTTGTAAGAATGGGCAAAAAATTAAAAAGTTACCTGTCTTCGGCATAGAGGACACGTCTATTTGATGGCTGACTATCAAGTGAGTGCAGCATGGCAGTTAACTTCACAATTTTCTGCATAAAATAAGAGTTGTTGACAAGAAGGAAGCAGAAGAAACTTCTCAATTCTAGGGATCAAGAAAGAGAGAAAGAAAAAGAAAGTAATTACAACATGAACCACAATAAGTAACAGCAAACCTTTTTCTCACTCTGAATTTTCTGTAAAATATAGCCTATATCTTGAGTCTTCATTAACATGAGTTCCTCTTGAGTGTATTTATTTGCTTGGCTCCTGGTAACAGTTTCCAACAAGTCAGGTCAATCACGACTGAGGAAGAAACTTGCTCAACCAAAAGATACGAATATTCGGATCTTACTCCAATTTGTGCACTCCATCAACAGTTTTTGTTTTAATCATCTTGAAGTAGAACTCATCTGGATTTCGAAATGCTGCTTTTTCCTTGAGTTTCTGAGAGGCAAATAACAAACATAATTCACATATCTAATCATATAAAAAAATGTAAATGATCATTAAGGGCAAGATAAAGGTTCCACATTAAATTAAAAAACCAAAAGAACATGCAAGAATCCCTTCAAAAGGACTACTTGCAAAATACAAACAAGGGTTTTACTCTATTCTCTAATTACCGAGAAATCAGCCAACTCCATCTTCAAAACTGGGAATGGTGGGCCCGCCCCTCTACCCTTCTAAAATTAAATTAAATACTCAACTTTTTCTCAAACTTGTGACCAAATAACAGGTTCTCAGCCTTTGCCAATTGAGCTAATCCCGAGGATTCGAGGGTTTTGATCTTTAATACAAATGAACTGTATAATCCCCATTGTGGCATCTTTCCTTCTTCCATTCTTTCTTTCCTTTTCTAGTGGAAGAACAAAGTTGGGCCTTGCAGCAAATATCACACAACCCTAAACTTATTCATGTCTCAATAACGTATCAAACTATAGAACCAACAATATACCCAGTGTAATCCCACAATGTGAGATCTGGGGAGTGTAGGATATATGCAAACTTTACCCCTACCTTTGTGGGGTAGATAGGCTTTTTCCGGTAGACACTCAGCTCAAAAGAAGTGTAATAAAAATCTATGTTGCTTGGACTCATCAAAAATGTCAACGGGTGTGTGTATATTCTCCAGAAGTAGTGTACTTTTGGAGAATCCAACAACAGGTGTGGCATTGAAAGTGAAGAGACTGCACAACCTAGATAAAAACAGGATAGACAAGATACTAGTGACAAAAGAATAGCATATAAAAATAATTTTGAAGATCAGGGTACAATGTGAATGCTAGGGAAGACTACTTAAAAAGGAGATGATGAGACTAGCTCCGATCTCTTCATTGTAAAAGCACTCCAACACACAATTGCCTATTAATCTTCTACCCTAATCCTCTACTTCCAACCCTCCTTATCTAGATATACTCTGTAAAAGATATGACGTATCAAGCTACAGAAAACTTTGAATGCAACTAATTCAGTATCTATATCTTCCTATCAAGGATCATGTCCTTTGTGAACTAAAATATTTTTTTATGGATGATTGTAATATCCAGGTCAGCTTTCTTACACCTGGACTAATTTCATGGGATATCTACCCCCTCTCAACAACATACCATACCACCACGTAACTCAATCCATCAAGGCTAGGACAGAAGAGAAGATTCACCTAGTATTTTATTGTCTTTACTGAAATTTCTAGGCGACACCCTTAGGTGCCTCTGTAAGCTAGCTTATCGAGCTATAGAATACTTCAGATTCAACTAATTCCGTATCTACATTTCCTTCTAACTTCTCAACCTTTCAATTCCTTGTAGAACAAAACAAAAACAGAAAAATTTACCTGTAAAGTCTGCTCCTTTTTGTGGAATGCTGTCGCCCGTACCACATAATCTTTGTGTTTCTCGAGCAACCCAAACTTTTTCCTTGCTTGTCTGATAAAAAAAAAATTCAACAACATCAAACAAAATCAACTCAAAATCACATATAATCTGTGAAAGCAATTACAAAATTACTTACGGTTGAGCTCGCTCCTTATGAGCTCGTCTAGGAATTGCATTCTTGAACGATGACATTTTGCAATTGATTAATTCAACAACAATGAATGTTTCTTCGAAAAAATTCCCCTTTTTCCCAGAAGAGAAACCCTAAAATTAGGGTAAACAAATAGGAGGAAGAAGAACAAGGATTAGAAATTGGGCTACTGAGGTAATGGGCTTAGTGTTTGGCCCAAGGGTATTTCAGTCCAATAAACCCAATCCACACTAAATTGTTTAAAGTGGTCATTTGACTTTTTGTGAGTAATTTAGAGTTAAGATTGTTGTTTTGTACAATTTTTTGAAAATTCTCAAGTTGAATTTCGATAATTTTTTCTCAAGCTTATTTTTCGGAGTTCAACTCTAAAAAAAAGGTGAAAATTTTTGATGGCCGAATGCTTCCTTAGTGCTATTTCAAAATAAAATCAGTTCACTTATATTTTGTTTAGATGCCTTATTATATATTATTTCATAATAGATCATATCTTTCTTAACTGTTACATAATGTTATATATACATCATTTGAACGATAAACCTACCGTAACAAAACTATAAAACTTGTATGACACTTATAATCTTGGTAATCTTATAATAATCATCAAGGTTACTAACATGTGAACTATGTATGACACTTATAATCTTGGTAATCTTATAATAATCATCAAGGTTACTAACATGTGAACTAAGGCCACACTTAATTGTGTCTTTTTACATAGTACTCCCTTGTCCCTTCCTATTAATCCATGCATTTACGATTCATGTGACGATATTGATACCTTATTTCGTTTTTATAGGATGGTCCGGTCAATTGCAATATATATTTAATTTGAAGTGATGAATTAAAGAAAAGTCCAAAGAGTTACATCCTTTGTGTCTTTGTTTTGTACAATAATATGTTGATGTAGTACCAACTTTCCAAGAAGTTTCATGGAAGATGAAGGAAGAAGCTTGGTGCTTTTCCCTAAAAAGTTGTCAATTTTCCAGCAAAATGACAACACACCTTGAAAGAAACACCACTTTTCCTTAAAAAAAATATAAACTTGAATTTTTTTTTGTTGAATCAAGAAAAATGAAAAACCCTTTTTACCTAACACTTTCTGTATATACATAGGTCAATAAGATAGTATCAGACAAGTTCGATACATTAAAATTTTTGCTATGTACAGAATTTTGATCATAAGATCAAGTCTGTTATACATAGTATTATATTATATTTCTATTAGAAATTATTTTCAAGAATTGAACTCGTGACATAGAAAACACGTGCCCACAACTTTACCAGATAGGCGTAAAATCTACATATGCAATGAACTTATAAGACTCATAATTTGTAGCTATACTGACTTGGTTGAAATGCTTATCTTGCGATAGTTATACTTGTAGATATAAATAGTTAAATATAATGTGAATTATATATATGATAATTTTTTATTAAAGAAAATTCAGATAAAATTCTAATCTACCGCGAGAAATAGATCGGTATGTTATACCTAAATGTTAATGAAATTTTAATTTCCATTTGCATTGAATTTTCCTTTTCCGACATTATTGTCGTTTTTAGAGGAAAAGGACATTTATAGGTTAGTTGTCAACTTGTAATAACAATCAATATAATTGTATTGATTTTTCTATGGATGTATGAACACAGAAAAATTGTGCATGACACACGACAATTTTTCAAGAGTTTTGGAAGTGCTAATTCCCTGACTCAATAATTTAAATATTTAAATTATTTTTGTCATAAATATTTAAATATTTTTGATAACTTATTTTTAGTGAAGTTTTATCATGGATTTTAAAAGAATGATTTATATTTATAAATTCTAAAAATTACTAAATATACCCATAAATTTGAACTTTCTTCATGCATAAGTAGCGTTTTGTCATAAATATTTAAATATTTTTGATAACTTATTTTTAGTGAAGTTTTATCATGGATTTTAAAAGAATGATTT
>JAOTQJ010000002.1:17899384-17911001 GCA_025642045.1 Solanum sejunctum | reverse complement strand
CATCCGACCCCCCCTCACCCCGCAATGAGCGGGAGCCTTTTGAGGCACTGGGGTATGTTGATGATGATGATGATGATGTACAAATAGTATACCAAGAAATGAAAAACTTTGTGCCTCAACCGCGAGATTGATTTGCAAAACAAGACTCGAAAGGCTATTGTTCTACCCACAATTGAAGAAGGTCCAATTGAAAAGAAATCAACTCTAGCCTCACTACTTATGTCCATAACTTAAATGACCTAGGAACTAATCCTATAAGCTTTGCTCTATGAAACCAATACACTACAGACTCTAAGCAACTACTAAGATCAAGAAAATTATTCACAAAGATTTAGGTAAAATCGGATGGAATCGAGAATTTAACACAAACAAGTGCAAGTAGAGTTCAAATAGTGACTAATTCAAACTAAATACCTCAAAGAGAAGAAAAAAGATTCAAGATTCAATTTTTATTATACCAATGTCCAAAAGGCTACTCAGAAACAACAGGAAAATAAAAAAGTTTCACTTCAAGATTCAATTTTTATCATACCAACCAAATCTATGTCCAAAAGGGTCCTAGGAAACAACACGAAAAAATAAAAGATTTCAAACATTTCTCATGGGTACTAAGGTCACACTTGAAAGTATAAAGAGACAGAGAGATTGAGAATTTCACTACAAGATTCAATTTTTATCATACCAACCAAATAAATGTCCAAAAGGGTCAACTTCAACTTATTGTTGAATAATATAATATTACTTAGTATAAAAATTGGTTTCAAGTTCCAAAATAGTAGTGTCTATCCAGTTTCTAGTAGCTGTCATAGAGACCCATATCTTTTATCTAACTCAAAGTTATGGACTTTCTTACCATTCCCAATCCCAATTATTTGTTCAATAAACCCATACAACATGCCACTGCACTGTCCATTTATTGTTCTTTTTTTTTGGTCATTTTTTGTTCTTGTTTCAAGAATCTTTAATCTAAACACGTTGTGTTTGAATTTTATCGATAAGAAATCACCTTTGTCAGGAAATATTGATCTTTCTGACATGAATTTAAATTTAGTTGGATCCAATAAAAAAAACTATTAAATAATTCCGATAGTTTGTTACAGATTTAGCAAAAGGATAATATTATCATCTTTGTCCTTTCTACTTTTGGCCATGTCAATGATTTCTTGATTTTGACAAAATTCTTGGATTTATCCTTGTGATGATATATATATATATATATAGATGAGTACTATTTTTCATTTATGTAACATATTTTCATTGGCTAAATTCATATAGAAGAAATTCTTTGGAAGTGCATGAAACACATAAAATTAATTATGTGGATTGAAAAATGTTTCAGAAAAAGAAGGCAATGAAATGAAAGATGATTAGACCAAGTCCACCCTTAAAATACTGCTTCTTAGTTGCAACAAATCATATGACAAATTCTTGAAAAAAGTGTCATTGATCGAAAAAATAAATTGTTATTCTCTTATATAATATTGGACGATCTCATCTCATAGAATATAAAAGATTAATTTTTATCATATATAGAATAATTTCATGTCTTATTCAACATTAGTAAGATGAAAAAAGGTACATTTTTTAACATGTCAAGGCATCATTTTTCTACTTGGACTAATTGTCTTGTTGTTCCATGGAGAATACTCCTCAACCTAACATAGCCACATAGAATGCAAGAAAATAAATAAATAAATAAAAATAAATAAATAAAAAATTGCATACTTTTTTATACATAGATATTAAATCTCTGTATAAAGTGAAATTATTGACTTCGCCACTAACCTGCGCAAATGAAGATTCATTTTCCATGTTAATATCCGTCTTCAAATGACCAGGTTTATCATCATTAGATAAAGATTCACAGGGCTGAAAGCTAGCAAAGCAAAAGGAAACAACAATAAGGAAAGCAAAGATAATAGACAATCTGGATTTAGTTGCCATGGCTAAATTCAATTATCTTATCCATGGCATACAACTCAACTTATATAGACTAGTAACTAGTTAGTTATAACGTTTACCTAATGGGGTTGGCAAGGTTAGTTTCATAGACGGCCATCCAACCTATTCCCAAGAGAAAAAGCTTTAAATATCTCGGGTCGATCATCCAGGATAATGTGGTGATATTCATGATGATGTCCCATATTGTATTGGGGCAGCATGGATGAAGTGGAGGCTTGCCTCAGGAGTATTGCGTGATAAGAAGATATCACCTAAACTTAAAGATAAGTTTTACAGAATGGTGGTTAGACCATCATTGCTATATAGGATGGAATTCTTGCCAGTCAAAAACTCATATATCCAGAAGGTGCAGGTTGCAGAGCTGAGGATATTTGAGATAGATGTGTAGACATACCAGGGGTGATAAGATTAGGAATAAGCCTATTCGGGAGAAGTTAGATATGGTCTCTGTAGCAAACAAGATGAGGGAAGCGAGACTGCAATCATTTGGGCATGTGCAGAGAAGAAGTGCTGATACTCCTGTTAGGAGGTGCGTGAAAGATTGTATTTAGGGGTTACACGGAGGGATAGAGGTAGAAAAGGAGTGGAGGTCACGTATTATTAGGATAAAAGGTTAATAGACTAGTAGGAGTAGAATTATGTCTGGCCTTATGCTGTAATGAGTTAATATGATTAGTCATGTCTTTATATCTTGTGTTGTTGTTCATCATATATTTATTACTTTTATAGTATTTATAAAAACAATTTGAGCCACTACACGTGCAGTTTCCTAAAATTTTAGGTCGATGACTTATGGCATGTTCAATTTCCAATAACTTTTTTAGCCAATAATATCATGTGATGTTGATTACTACAACTCTCTGGAGATGCATGCACATATAAAACCTTGTCATCTTTATACGAAACAATAATATTAATTTCTTCAATTTTTTTTAAACATATCTCATCAAAAATATCAATAATATTCTCACTTATCTTCAATATATGACTCAAACCCACAATCATTTAAGCAAGCATTAGTTATCTCTGAAAATGTCATGTGTTGTTTACCACAACTCTCTAAAGATACACATAAAATCATGCGTCTTGTTTATACCATACAATAATATTATTTAACCGATTCATTTTACTTATTATGTTTTTTTTGGGGCATAATATTAAGAAAATATTAACTAAAAAAGTTACTTAGCTAAATTAATGTCACGAAAGGGTACTCTTGACGTAGCTAACACTTGAAGAACCATTGTTAATTTTCCAAGAGAACCACCTTGCCTCGTTACATCACACTCTATAGCGAATAAGATACTCAAGTAAGTGCAGAGAATTGACCAATTAACTCAATCTCTTCTATCAATAAAAGTTTCCAACGAACAAAGTTGGAAAATAAACATCAATCAACTATCACAAATCAATATCTATGAAGCCTCTAATCTAAGTCCAAAAGATATCAAGACAAGTCCCAGACTACCTCAAAGGAAAAAATACCACTCAAACAAAGATGAAAAAGGCTCCTCCTCCAAATAGTAGGAGCTGGCTCACCAAGTCTCGGGAACAAGAAACTGGACTTCAACGATGTGCTTGCTGAAGGCTTCTATCACCTGTATCTGCATCATTAAACGATGCAAATTCCAGTAATGTATCAGAAATTCACAAGATGTTAAGAGATTTTAGTGATCTAAAAAAGGATAGAGAAATAATGTAATTTAAAAAAGAATAAAAAAAATAATAATTTTTTTATTTGAGGTACCTAAATTGAATCGAGGTGGACACAAGCTGGTCCGATAACCAAACTTATAAAAAGAAGGGGCAAAAAAACTCAAGACTTAGATATGAGGAATCCAAATAAAAGAAGTTTGATTGATGTGATGATAATTGCATGGATATAAATTATGGAGTATGATCCAAGAAAATGGGAAAAACAAACATTACAAGGGAAAAAAAGTCTCTCTATCTAAAATTTACATTGACCATTGTATTGTATCATCATAATCTTCATCATCAAATCTAATGAAAGAATTTCAAAAGTTGGAAAGAGGAACAAAATAGCCTTGAAAGATCACAAGGGGAGGTGTGTTCATCATTTCTGTTTGATGATTTATACGTAATGATCTCTTATTGCTCCAAAAATTTGAATTTAGTTTTTCAACATCTATTAGGGTGTGTTCGTTGCGAATGAAACATGTTATATTCTTGTGTTTTGGTACGTAAACAGAATATATTATCCTAATCGCATTTGTATATAATCTAAACAAATACTATGGGAGGTGCGAATTCTGGAGATACAAGACTGGGATGAAGATGAGGTATGTTGAATGGTGGAAGGATGAGAAAAAATGTTTTTCAAAATTTTTGACCAATCGAACATCATATATCACATTCTACCAATGAAGATGTCAAAATATTTTTTGAAATAAATTTGTAACTTATGAATAAGCCATAATATGTCACAGTTTCTCATACTTGTGTGCAGTTGCTTTTGCTTAGAAGTTTGAGCTGAAGTTTGGAGAGGCTGTAACAGGAAAAATTTTGCACAATGTCTGTTTCTGTGAAAGATTTGGAACCTGCATTTCAGGGTTCAGGACAGAAACCGTATCCTTCGTTCTGATTATTCGATTATATCAGTAATTGTGATCCTGTTAGTGTGTTTTTGTTTCCATGTTATTATGCTAATTGTTTCTACTGCAAAATTTGGTGGTGAAATGTTAACTTAACTCTCTTTAGAGGGACCGAAATTTGGAGAATCGAGAATTTCCAACCAGTTCCTATGCCAAAATCTGAACATGGTAAAGTCTACTCGGGTGATTCATACATCGTCTTGCAGGTATGTATCGATTTAAGAAGTTCTTCTTCTATGTCCTATTTATCTTGGGAGGAAAAAAGTTCAAATCTTTTTGACAATGATCCTGTTTTTATCTTATCGCAGACTACGTCTGGCAGAGGAGGTGTTTATTGGCACGACATACATTTCTGGCTTGGAAAGGATACTAGTCAGGTACGAATCGTTTAGTAGTCATAGCAGTAGCTCAACCATATTGTTCCCTTTTTTCATTTTCTAGAAGTTTGGATACTATGCTAGGATGAAGCAGGAGCTGCAGCTATCAAAACAGTTGAGCTTGACGCGATTCTTGGAGGGCGAGCAGTACAGCATAGGGAAATCCAAGGTTATGAATCAGACAAATTCTTGTCATACTTCAAACCGTGCATCATACCATTAGAAGGAGGTGTTGCATCTGGATTCAAGAAACCGGAGGAGGAAGTATTTGAAACGAGGTTGTATGTCTGCAAGGGTAAACGCGTTGTAAGGATGAAGCAGGTATGTACAGAATAAAAAAAGAACACTTACTACATCAGCTCATTTGGAAATATATTTATCTTTCTTCAGCTGTGATTGAAGATAATATTGAGCTTAGATTTTTGTCAGGTCCCTTTTGCTCGGTCGTCGCTAAATCATGATGATGTATTCCTTCTAGACACTGAAGACAAAATATATCAGTTTAATGGTGCAAACTCCAATATTCAGGAGAGAGCCAAAGCATTAGAAGTTACTCAGTTATTGAAGGAGAAGTATCATGATGGGGTGTGTGATGTTGCGATTATTGGTAAGTCGAAGTCACAAGAGTAAAATTCAAGAATTGTGCTATTCATGTACTTTTGTTGTTCCTTGTATCAGTCATATAGTACCTGAAAACCGGGGTCTATGCAATATTTGTTCAACTATAACTAGGAAATAGTTGCTTCCATGTGACCAAGAAGTCACGGGTTCAAGCCTTGGAAACAGGCTCTCGCAGAAATGCAAGGTAAGGTTGCCTACAACAGACCCTTGTGGTCAGGCTCTTCCCTGGACCCTGCACATAGGGAGAGTTTTTTGGTGATCCGGGCTTGGCCTTGTAACGAGGAAATAGAACCTTTGTGAAGATTGCTATATCTACTACGTGAATAGACCCTTGTGGTCAGGCCCTTCCCTGGACCTTGTACATAGGGGGAGCTTTTTGGTGATCCGAGCTTGCCCTTGTAACGAGGAAATAGAACTTTTGTGAAGATTGCTATATCTACAACGTGATGTGCGATATTTATTGAATTATCTCGCTCTTTTCATGCTTGCTCTAGAATTTTAAAACTTTTTTCTCTGTTGCATACCTCAGAAGATGGAAATCTACAAGCTGAGTCAGATTCTGGATCGTTTTGGGTTCTCTTCGGTGGCTTTGCTCCAATTAGCAAAAAGGCTGCTACTGATGATGATATCGCTCCTGAGAGAACTACTGCTAAACTTTATAGGTAATGTTGAATCCTTTACGAGTAATCACTAGCGTTAAGCAGTTTCTCATGCTTATGATACTCTATATGAAAGTTTTCTAAATATCCTGGAGAGACCATTTATTGCTAAATGTATTTTCTTTCAATGCACAGCCCTCGGGGTTACTACTTGTATCCGAAATTTGTATGTCAACCTTTTGTTGTTGTTGAATTATTTCCTCTTTTGTAGTATTACTGATTGCCAGATCAATTCTTTGGATGGTGAACTTACAAAATCCATCCTGGAAAACGATAAATGCTATATGTTGGATTGTGGTTGCGAGGTTTTCACGTGGGTAGGCCGTCATACTCAACTGGAGGAGAGGAAAAGTACCATTCAAGCAGCAGAGGTAGAATGTTAGCTGTTTATCCGCGTTCTTATGTGATATAATTTCTCATATCCGAATGACTCGATAATCTCCAGGAATATCTTGCCAGTCAAAATAGACCTAAGTCAACGCGTATAATCCGGCTTATTCAAGGCTATGAGACACATTCATTTAAGTCCAATTTTGACTCTTGGCCATCAGGATCAACACCTGCCCCTGAGGACGGACGAGGAAAAGTAGCAGGTAGTTTTATTACGAGAGTGTGAATATTTTGTATGTTGCTGGTTTGAATTGGTTTTAACTTTTTCCATGTTGAATCCTTTCAGCTTTGGTGAAGCAACAAGGTGCTGCTGTCAAAGCTGTTAGCAAAAGTATGTCTGTCGAGGAGGAAGTCCCGCCTTTGCTTGAAGGTGGTGGAAAGATAGAGGTCTGATCATCTGAATGTTTCCATGTTGTCATAATAATTTCTCTGTTCATTCTTCACTGAAAATGTAAAATTTTTCAGGTTTGGCGCATCGATGGCAGTGCAAAGACTCTCATACCCAAAGAAGAAATCGGTAAATTCTACAGTGGAGATTGCTACATAGTTCTTTACTCATATCATTCTCATGAAAGGAAAGAAGACTACTACTTATGCTGGTGGATTGGAAAGGATAGCATCGAGGTTCGTATGTCCTTGCATATAATGGTCATTGCATTGAAATAGCAACATGGAATAAGCAATCATTCTTTTTCGATTTCGTGAATTAAATCGTTGCTGTGGATTCAGGAGGATCAAGAGATGGCTGCACAGTTGGCCAGCACAATGTGCAATTCACATAAAGGGAGACCTGTGCTGGTATTACTTCTTTCTCTTATGATTTTTCAGTCCGAATATCAAAATGAGGTTTAACTGTGACATTTACGTTATCCAGGGTCGGGTATACCAAGGGAAAGAACCACCACAATTTGTTGCAATGTTCCAGCCTATGTTGATCCTTAAGGTATCTCTCGATATATCATGATGGACGAGGCTATTGATGTCGTTTTAACATATTGAATAACCATGACGTGTTTCTTTCCTTTTTTTTTCAGGGTGGATTAAGCTCTGGCTATAAAAATTATATTGAAGAAAAAGGCTTGAATGATGAAACCTGTGTTTCTGATACAGTTGCCCTTTTCAGGATATCAGGAACTTCTGGTTATAACAATAAAGCAGTACAAGTCGATGTTGTATGCTTATCGACCCTTTAAGTTTTCCCCTCCTTGGACTATGGCTGATAATCTTGTTCTTTATTCTATGCTGTGTGTTCTAATTTAGTCATGCTGCAAAAGCTACTTTATGAGACCCTTCTTGTCGTCATTCAAACGTGTTCTCAAACTATATCTAGATAGATATGTAGCTTCCGTTTTATATTGATAGAATCTCTCTTGGTGAACAAATACATGTTCCAGATAGAATCGCTATGTCTCAGAAAGTTGCTCTTATGGATTATGTAAGCATCTGTCCATTCTGATGTTTACTCGCCATTTCTGATCTCTGACAGGTGGCAACTTCACTGAACACCTATGAGTGTTTCCTTCTGCAATCTAGCACTTCAGCATTCATTTGGCATGGAAAGCAAAGTACCCATGAGCAACAGCAGTTAGCAGCAAAGGTTGTGGAATTCTTGAAGGTGAGCCTTTTCTCGAAGTAGAAAAAAGGAGTTCTCTGTAATGCTGCAAGACGCAAACACTTGAAAGCATGATCAGATGCATTCAGATTTCTGTCAAAGAGCTTGTCCATTTGTCATTTACAGATACTGATTTTATGCTGCATTAGATTAATTATGGTTGGTTTGTCTTATTTTACAAACTCAGCCTGGAGTGACCGTTAAACACACTAAAGAAGGAACAGAAAGCTCAGTTTTCTGGCTTGCTCTTGGAGAAAAACAAGATTATACCAGCAATAAATTAGCTTGTGAAGCCACCAGAGAACCTCGCTTGTTTTCTTATTCTGTTAATAGAGGTGAATCCCTCATCCTTTAAGATTTCACGAACGAGGATATTTCTCTCTGCTAACTGTCTTTCTCAAATGATTTCATGCTAACTCGTGGATGTCCAGGAAAATTCGAGGTAATATCCTAGAGGATTCTCTTAAAACCTATAAATTTCTGTTTTGTGTATGTAACAGGTTAATATTTTCTATTCAAATAACAGGTTGAAGAAATCTACAACTTTTCTCAAGATGATTTGTTAACTGAGGACGTCATGGTTCTCGACACACATGCTGAAGTTTTCGTTTGGGTGGGTCAATCAGCAGACTCCAAAGAAAAGCAAAGTGCTTTTGAAATTGGACAGGTAATACTTAGTGTCATATTCACCTCGTATCTTGAAACTACTCGTCCATTTAATCGAAGAAGTTGATCACAGAAATATGTAGAATTGGCTGCATCTTTGGAAGGGTTATCCTCTGATGTTCCATTGTATAAAGTCACAGAAGGAAATGAACCATGCTTCTTTACAACATTTTTCTCATGGGATCCTGTAAAAGCTACTGTAAGTGACTAAATGTCTCTCTCTCTCTCTCTCTCTCTCGTTATGGGATTTTCCGGTTTGAATTTGGAATGGAACTTGAACATAAGATGTAGAGTGACTACAAAAGTTGCATTTGTAAACATTTTAACAAGAAAGGATGTATGCAAGAACTAATAACAAGTACGAAACACAAGAGACATATCGAAACAATAAGTGAAACTCATTAGTCGTATCAGAAACTTTTTCATGACGTTGAGATTGAGAAAGGTGACAGTTGAAAGTTCCTACGTTATGATTTAAGTTGTATATTGCTACGATATGGGAAATGAAGAGAAGTATGGCGTCTCGTATAACACCCTCATGGATGTTGTGATGGGAAAATAGGCAGAAACTTAAATGATGCAGAAATTTTCTCTCCCTTTATGTTAACTTATTGTAACAATCACTCGAAAGAAGCATCATAAGCTTTCTGTAAATGTTTCGAGTCACAATGAATAAGGAAATTTTCCTAGTTCTTGAATTCTTGATATAACAATCTTCGCTTTGACTTACCTGTTTAATCAGGCACACGGAAACTCATTCCAAAAGAAGGTAGCAGTACTCTTTGGATTTGATAATGCTTCCGAGGTACATCATCTTTCTTTCTGTATAATATTTCCGGAAATCTTTTTGCATTACTAAGTTCCATGAATCACACAATGTGCAAGAATGATGCATTGTCTTCCATACCGAGTTTCATAATACAGAATTTCATTACATATTCAAGAAGTTCCCTTAGATGTGATATAAGACCTTGTACTCTATATTTCAGAATCATAGAACAAATCAAGATGGACCAACTCAAAGAGCCTCAGCGTTAGCTGCTTTAAACTCGGCCTTCAGTTCATCGTCTGCTGCAAAAACTAGTTCTGTTCCAAAGCCTGCAGGAACAAGTCAGGGTTCACAAAGAGCAGCTGCAGTAGCTGCTTTATCTA
Organism: Solanum sejunctum; assembly: GCA_025642045.1. Lineage (NCBI taxonomy): Eukaryota > Viridiplantae > Streptophyta > Magnoliopsida > Solanales > Solanaceae > Solanum > Solanum sejunctum. The sequence continues at coordinate 17,900,947 of JAOTQJ010000002.1, read as the reverse complement.
CTGTTCTTACAGAGGAAATGAAGCAGTCAAGTTCACGCTGTTCTTCTCGCCAATCAAGTAGAAGTCCATCAGCTAGCCCCACTGGTACAAAATTTTTCTGGCATTTCTATATCTACATCCTTGAACCTTGTGTTGATTTGGTGATGAAACCGAAATTCTTATTGATGAATATTTATGAGTACAAGTCTGTTTCTTCCTTGATTCTTCTCTCTGAATTTTCTTCAGGCTGTTCATAGTGTATTTCTCGAATGTAGAATGATTTTACACCTCCTTGCAATGTATTTGATCGTTTTGACAAAAGTTATATTTGATGTCTTGTCATAGATTAATGTGCTTGTCTTGTACAATCCCACAAAATCTTGATGTCTACGATTATCTTATGAATGTAACATGTCTACAATGCATTTTGATGTATTTTCAGCTAGAACAAAGGATGCTCGAATTAAAGATTCCGAAGAACTTTCAGAACATCAGGACACGATTGAGGAGGACTCGGAACTGAAACCACCAGACGAGGTATTCAGTTACGAGCAGCTGAAGGCTAAATCTGAAAATCCTGCTACTGGCATTGATACTAAAAGGAGAGAGGTTTGTATATAGCTCGAGTATCGTTCATTCTGATGAAAGTATATTCTTTTTCTTCCTCGTCTTCAATGACAAACTCTTTTCAGGCTTATCTTTCGGACGAGGAATTTGAATCTGTAATGGGAATGACAAAACAAGCATTCTACAAGATGCCTAAATGGAAACAAGACTTGCACAAAAGGAAACTCGATCTCTTTTAGTACTCGAACTGGAAATCACACTCTCTGTTTCTCCCAAATCTCGCGTAATATTTGTTGATCACATGATATTTTGCCTGGATTGAGGTGCACGATATCTGGATTTACGTGTACACAGCTATTTGCTATGTGCTTCCAATGATTCTAGAGGCGTATATAGAGTGAATACAAGACTTTCAACTCGAACTACATATACATATGAAAAAAAAGATATATAGATATAATAAGATCAGACTCATTCTGAACGAGGATTCACCTTTCGAGATTGTAGCTAAGTTCCCAGACTAATTCTTTGATTTACTGAATATGTATCTAAAGTTTTCCTATCATTTGCTTCTTAACTAAAAGGTGTATACATTCATTATATTTATTGTAAACTGAATTGATGCTTGAAAGATATTTTTTTCAAGTTCATTGAGTGTTTGGCTCTAATGTGTCAAATGACACTTGTCGATATAGTATTTTCTCGTTTTATCGTTTACGAGATGATTTATAATCATATGAATGTTTATAACTTATTTTATAATATAAGTATCAAAAAATTTTCTTTTCTTTCTTAACCTTGTTGCAAGTCAAATACCGCCTCATCATCATCATCAACATACCTCAGTGCCTCAAAAGCTCTCGCTCATTGCAGGGTGAGGGGGGGTCGGATGTACGCAGCTTAACCCTTATGTTTAAAAACATAAAGCGGTTGTTTCCAAATAACCCATGAGGAGCGTTGAAAGTTGCATTGACTAACTGCTACTTCACAAATGAAAGAAGCGCAGACAGTTTAAAG
>JAOTQJ010000002.1:17862496-17884026 GCA_025642045.1 Solanum sejunctum | reverse complement strand
ATATTAACATATATTGTACTTGATTTAATTAAAAAACTCCACTAGTCTTAAAAACAAATTATATATATATCTAATATAAATATATTATATAATGCATAAAACTAAATTTTGCATGCAATATAAATGTATATATACAATAACATACCCAGTGATATCCCACAAGAGGGGTCTAGATGCAATATAAATGTATATATAACTGTCTTAAAAATATATTAGGTTTATCTAGATTAAAAAAAAAATCTGTACTCTGTATCAAAAGTAAATTATAAATGTAATATACATATATTAAAATTATATAGCTATAAATCATAAAAAAAAAATTAAATATAATATATTTAGATAAATTTCGTAAAATAATTAATCATATTCTACTAATAACTCTGGTGGGCCAAAATTTATAGCAAGCCCAGGTCAAATAGGGCTGGCGGCTAACGTTACCAACCCTACGGCCCACATGAAGCACTCTTTCCTTGTCGGGTGAAGCACACAAATATTTATTTTTGAAATCATCATTTAATTTACGTTCATTTAATATCTTCTATAAGTTTAGCCATATGAAAAATAACTCAAATGTATGTGACTAAGGTTGAATGTCATTTCTGATATACATATAAAATTTTCTTAAAGTATAGTCATGTGTATTTGAATTTTTTTTGCTAATAAATAAATAAATATTCTTATAATTTCAACATTTAAATAAACTCAAAGTGGAAACATAAATTCAATATTTATAAAGATCAAACTCCAATCGTTATTATACTTAAACAATAATAAATCTAAAACTCAATAGCACCTATTTAATTTTTTAGGTATATTTACGTTTAATCATATATGGCTGAAATACATATTAAAATTGGTTGAAATTTTAGCCACATATGTTTGAATGCAGGATTAGAGAAAACAAGGTATATATAAATTGCTTGAATTTGTTGATTATTCTTGCAAAATAAATACAAAGTGGGTTCTAATTAAATGCTTTCCATCAATCTCAGATGGAGTCAAAAATTCACTATTTTTTCGCTTTAAGGTATGATGAAATAGAGCAAAATGACTCTTTAAACTGTCTGCGCTTCGCTTCTTTCAATTGTGAAGTAGCGGTTAGTCAATGCAACTTACGACGCTCATCATGGGTCATTCGGAAACAGTCGCGCTATGTTTTTAAACATAGGGGGCAGGCTGCGTACATTCGTCCCTCCCTTACCCCGCATTGGGCGGGAGCCTTTGAGACATTTGGGGTAATGTTGTTGTTGTTGTTCTAATTAAATGGAACGACAAAAACAGAACACTTTTTGAATAATCACATTAGAGTCCGATTAATTTAAATTCATGCTAGAAAGTTCCACATTGGGGTAAGTGCTCCTTAACAATTTGTTCATTTTCTTTCTTTCTTTATTCCTTTTTATTCTTTTAATATCTATATTTTACAAATCATATGAAATTATTATGTGTAACACCAAACTATGTTTCAATTGAATAAGTTACAACTTGTGTTATTTAAAAAAGGAAGTCACAACTTGTGTTGACAATTGATTAAGTTATATGTTACAAATACATAATTATCATAAGTTTCAAAATTGTACATTTCTAATAATTTTAATTTTTAATGTTAAACATTAAGTTAATATATGCATAATGCGATATAGAAAAAATATAATTACATATCATTGAAATCTCGTAAGTTTAAAGAAAGTAGAATGTACACAATTTTATTTATATTTTTTGAAAATAAAAAAATTGTTTTTAATAGCTTTTCAACTCAAGAAAAGCATAAATAAAGCAAAATAATTATAATAAAATAAATCAAATTATGACAAGGAATATTCCTTCTCTTATTTGCCACTTAAATAAAAACCAATTATTTGTTACAACCTCAAATTACACCTTTTCTTTAATTTATTATTCTCTTGTTTGACAAGGGAAACTGCCATGAAGTTTCTTTTTATTAACTATAGAGTTTTTATTTTTTCCTTGAAAAACAATTCTTTTTTTTTTAATGATGAAAAAACAATTTAATTTTTGAAAAACAAAATGGATATGAGATTGACGAATTTAAGGCTTTAATTATAATTTTGCTAGGACTTTTCATTTATTTTAAATATTTTTTTGATTTTATGGCACGTACGACGGGCCCTGCTCTGATACCATGTTGAAGTAGGTCTTAGGCCTAACTCACATTTCAAAAGTTAGCTCAAAGGGAGGAGTATTGCCTAAATGTTATAAAGAGACCACTCATCCCATTAACCACCAACGTGGGACTTTGTGTCTCAACAGAAATTATCAAATTTTGATATTTTTACTATGTTTGTCAATTGTTGAGAAATAATAAAGCAACAACATTTTATGATTTGATTCATCAATTAAATTTTAAAATTTTACTATATTTACCAATTTATGAAAATTAATTAATCAAGCAACAATGTTTTATGATTTGATTCATCAATTAAATTTTAAAATTTTACTATATTTACCAATTTATGAAAATTAATCAATCAACAACATTTTATGATTTGATTCATCAATCCAATTTTTTAAAATTTTACTATAATTGTCAATTTTTGAAAAATAATCAAGCAACAACATTTCATGATTTGATTCATTAATCAAAAAATGATAATTTTACTATATTTGTCAATTAAGAAAGTTAATGGAGTAATAACCTTTCCATCTTTGGTTTAGTAGTCCCATATATGCAGAAGAAAAAATATCAAAGAGAAACAAATTAATATTTATTCTATTAGTGTAAAGATGGTAAACCAAATTAGAAGTAGACAGGTAAATAGAAATAGAAAAAAAAAATACTAATAATAGTTTTGTATGTCCAATAAACATAAGAAAAAAAATCCATTTTTCTTGCTTTAAACCAAATAGTAAACTATTAAATTTTGTAAACTAGTGGTATCGATGATTACTCAAATTTTGTGTAATAATACATCAATAATATATTCAATGTAATCTTATATAGTGGGGTCTGAGAAGATAGAGAACACAAATATTTTATCCCTATAAAAACAAAGAGCTTATTTCCGATAGATTCGTAGCTTTGAAATTTGCACGAATAATCAAATTGATTTATGGTTTGTTTTTACTATTATATATTTATATATTGAATAATATTGCTCACCTACATATCAATATGTGTTGATCAAAAAAGTTTTGCTAACTGTCAAATAATAGAATTAGTCGATAGATGTACGCAAACGTAGCGAATCACATGTATAAGTCTATATGGTCAAATGTATAAAGCAAGTAAAGCGCAAAGGGAATAAATATTTGAGCAGTTAAAAGAGTCGACCTTATTTTGTGATAGAATTTTTAGATAAGCGGTTGTGCGGATGAATTACATTGCTCACCTACATATATATTCATACTTATCAAAAACGTTTCGCTAACCAATATATAATAGCATCAATCAATAGATGCAGACAAACGTAGCGAATCACATAGATAAAATCATAGTACTGCCGAATGGATAAGGCGAGTAAACCGCAAAGGAAATTGAGCAGTTGGAAGAGTCATTCTTATTTTGTGGTAGAGTTTTGGGATAAGAGGGGTGCTCGGATGGATAACATTGTTCACCTGCGTATCGATTCATACTTACCAAAATAGTTTCGCTAACTGACAAATAATAGAACCAATCAATAGATGCAGACGAACATAGCGAATCACATAAATAAACCTATACTATCGAATGGATAGGACAAGTAAAGCACAAAGGAAATAAATGTCTGAACGGTTAAATGAGTCGATCTTATTTTGTGGTAGAGTTTTGAATGAGAAGGTCGTGAAAGTCTCGTGCCAATTGGATTCTATATTTCAGAAATCGAGAACAAGATCTAGAATAGCATGACGTCTTCTTCTGAAGCGTCCATCCAAAAACCTAAACAATTAGGTATAATTTCTTCTATACCACAACTTACGATGGAAGACTAATAGGTATTTCAGTGTTGTCTATTTTTTTTTACTATTATTTTTTGCTTTAATACATCCTATTTGCGGTTTTACTACTATTCTTCTATTTAATTATTAGCATAAATTTTATTTGCTGTATTTTTTTTTTTACTTGAACTTAATATATGAATCTATCAAAAACAATCACTTTGTTTTTATAAGATAAGAACAAAATTTCATGTGTACACATCATCTTTTAAAATGCCACGGATAAAATTACACTGAATTTATTAGTGTTATTATCGTATTATATCAAGTTAATCCACAACCACATCTACCTCATAAGCATTCCTAAAAAATTTAATATTTTTACCTAAAAATACATTAGCAATGTAAAAACTCTTCCTTTTTCTTTCTTCATTCTTTTTAAGGAAAAAAAAAATACAGTAATGGGCCCTACCGAATACACTTCTACCGACCCGCATTCAGAGTTTTCGGTCTATAAATACCCGTTTGACCCTTCCCTTCTTCTCTTACTCCTCTCCATAACTAAGCACAATTTTGGAGAGCGAGAGAAAACCCCAAAACACCCTTTACGCCGATCATCGTCGCCGGAATTATAATTCTGTAGGTTTCCGGCATCAACGATCGAATCCGGTCGGAAAATGGATACGTTCTGTTCGGACTGTAAGAGGAACACGGAGGTGGTTTTCGACCACGCCGCCGGCGATACGGTTTGTTCCGAGTGTGGGTTGGTGTTGGAATCTCGTTCAATCGATGAGACATCTGAGTGGCGTACTTTTGCTGATGAGTCGGGTGGTGATGACCCGAATCGTGTTGGAGGACCCGTTAACCCGTTACTTGGTGATGCGGCTCTTTCTACAGTGATTTCTAAAGGGCCGAATGGGAGTAATGGGGATGGTTCTCTTGCTAGGTTGCAGAATCGTGGCGGTGATCCTGACCGCGCCATTGTTTTGGCTTTTAAAGCCATTGCTACCATGGCTGATAGGTCGGTTGCCTGTTGCTTTTCTTTCGTTTCGTTTATGATGAACCCTACTGAGTTGTATATGAAGACTTGGTTGTATGTGGTACTTACGTTAGGTTATGAATTCGCGTTTTAGTTTCTTTAGATATTTAGATGTGTGAAATTTAGATAATCTGTACAATTGGGCGTTGAAATGAATGGTGCTCAAATGGATCCGATTGGATATGGGTGATTTGTATAGCTTCCGATTGAAGTGTAGAAGTATTAGTAGGAGGAGGGGCTAGCAGAAAAATGAGCTTATTTTATGATCACTGATCGAATTTCAGGCTTGTGTGACATTGATCATTGGGATCAAGTAGGTTATATCTTATAGAATCTGGTAATGAAACTGAATATGTAAGATGGCTGATTTGAAGAGTAAAACTGTATCAGTTTTCTTCCTTCATTAAGCTTTTTGCAGGGTGGACATTTGTGGGATGATATTTGGATTCACATTTTGATTGGTTTGGTGCCGTAATTACGTAAAATTAGTCCGTCTGCTTTGTCATTCCCATGCTCTTGAGACAGTGACAGATCTAGGATTTAGTAAGGGAGTTTAAAATTTGAAGAAGTGCACACACTAACTCGCTCAAGGGGGTGTAATGCCTACTATATATGTACATAAAAGATAAATTCTTTTTAACATTTAACAGTGTAAATAGTATAATATTCCGCTGAAAGGGGTTTGGAAGCCCCTGACTACAAGTTCGCCCTGCCCCTGCCTTGAGATGATATTTGAGTTAGCTTTTTGTTACAACATTCTTTGACGTGATCATACTGGTTTAAGGGAGTTGTATCATTAATTTTAGTTTTTAGAAAGCTTGGAAATTTTTTATGCATTGATGAAGCTGAGTTTCTCTCTCTATGTTTTACAGGTTGAGCCTTGTTTCTACTATAAGGGTATGTTCTCTAATATTCTTTTAAATTAATTTGGCATCACATAATTGTCTGACTTCTTTCTTGTCGTCTTCTCGTGCACCTTTCAGTTGAAGCATACGACAATGCAACTTCCTTTCCGTTGACATCTTCATTGCTTCATTTGTACATGTGTTTACATCTTTGAAGTTCTCTTTTTTGTCGTCTTCTGCTTAGTGCTTTTGTCTATTTCATAAGTTAATTATATGTAGACTGCAGTTTATGACCGCTTTTTGTCCACCTTACTTATCTTGAAATACCGCAGCGAGTATTTTGATATAGCCTTCCTCTCCTCATTTTCTTTTCTTATTGGGATTAGTCTGATTGTCCCTGCTGCAAGTTTTTTGCACTAATTGGTTACATCAAGTTTTCTATCTGTTTTTGTTTCTTTGAGATTATGTCTTCTTTGATCTTATGCAGGATCGAGCTAGTGAGATATACAAGAGGCTTGAAGACCAGAAGTGTACAAGAGGCAGGAATCTTGATGCTCTGGTTGCTGCTTGTATCTACATTGCTTGCCGCCAAGAAGGCAAACCCCGCACTGTAAAAGGTGTGGCTATGTTTTCTGATCATGTAGCTTAACAGTTTAGTCCTCTTTGTGAACTCTAAACCTTTGGGTTTTGATTAGAAATATGCTCAATTGCCAATGGAGCTAGTAAGAAGGAAATTGGCCGAGCAAAAGAGTTCATTGTGAAACAATTGAAGGTGGAAATGGGTGAATCAATGGAGATGGGAACTATACATGCTGGGGACTATCTGGTGAGTGAACTAAATTTTGTAGTTTTCACCTCTTTGTGGGGAGCATAAATGTGATCAGATTTATGCCTTTATGCTATGCTGAGATGTACTTTTCAATTTTCAGAGACGTTTTTGCTCTAACCTTGGTATGAACCATGAAGAAATTAAGGTTGTCCAAGAAACTGTTCAGAAGGCAGAAGAGTTTGATATAAGGTACATATTTTTGTTTTAGTGTATGTTTGTGTTCTTAATATGGTGCGCCCATACATTAGCCACAGGATAATCCAGAGGCTGGTAAAGTCATTTGTTGGAGGATGTGCATGTAAACTCTTTTGAGGGAACCATTTGATTTTTGCAGTCGCTCAAATGCTCTTCTTTCAAATTGAATGGACCATCCATAAATTTGATTTTGGCAATTTTTCTGTTCTGGAACTTTAGAGAAGTCCTGTATCGTTGGGAAAAAAAGCGACACAACTTTGAGTCGATAGGTAATAGGGAGTGAAGATCTTTGTCAGCTGAGTTACCTTCTTGCTTGAACGTCTTCCCTGCTCCACCCTTTAAGAACAAAGGTTGGACAGGCGACACTGGTTTGATTTTATTGACTAATATATGCAAGTCTTGCTGAAGAGATTTTCGTGGACATTTCACTACTAGATTTTAGTTTCTTTATTAGAGTTCTAACCAATAAATGAATTGCTAAAAGGGATCAGAAGAGGGACTTGATCGGAGTCACTCAGATCACTAGCAACTATGTTTATTATGGACGTCAGGTTGGTGGATTAGATCCTTAATAGTTATTCCCCTTTTTGCAGGAGGAGTCCTATATCAATTGCTGCAGCAATAATATACATGATAACTCAACTTTCAGATTCAAAGAAACCCATTCTGCGAGGTTAGAACACCTACCTTCGTCTTTGTACAATCTTGAGCCAAAGAGGCAATATTTTCCTTCACGTTTCACTGGTCAAGTTGGTTCACAATGCTGCATTTGCTACTGATTACTGCATAAGTGAATTCTTCATGTGGGGTTGTCTAACTGCTTTTAAATCTTGGGTTAGATGCTATAGTTCCGTGTATTCATCTGAACAGTTTGTTCTTGCAGCAGATATCTCAATTGCAACTACAGTTGCAGAAGGAACTATCAAGAACGCGTACAAGGATCTTTATCCTCATGCTGCCAAAATAATACCAGAGTGGTATGCCAAAGATAAGGACCTTAAGAACCTGTGCAGTCCAAAGGCATAAGACTGACTTATAGCCATTGAGCTATATGAATCTGTAAGAAGTCGAACTGAGAAAACACCAGACACATCGGAGTTTTGGCTACCCTGTGTCTGGATTCATACATAGGCGCACCGTAGGTCATGTAGGCCAGAGTAATCGATATTCATTTTCTTTTCCCCTACCCCTACCTCCACCCCCACCCCCACCCCCACCCCTATCCCCACCCAAACAAGTAGGCAATTCCATTTTTTCTTTTAATGTTATTTAGCAATTTTTGTATGGCTGAATATTGTCGTGCGAAAATGAAATGTTCTCATCTTCCATAAGTTACTGTGTTGCAAATATGTTATCCATTGTTCCTTATCTCCATTTTTTATGATCAAAGATTTGTCTCTAATATCTTATCCATTTGCTTGCGTCTTATGGCACATCATATGGGATATATAGCCCATCTCTTTTTGGTTTCTTCAAATTCACTTTTCCTTTCCTTCCCGTAAAATCATTCTTTTCTTGTTGGGATGTGCGTCAGTTGATTTGCTCCAACATTATTTTATTATAACAAATGAAAAAGAATGTCCTGTATAAATTGAGACGAGGATTTTCGAAAATAGGTTTTTTTATCTCTATGAGATAATGGTAACGTCTGCGTACATTTTATGTACATTTTATATTCTTTAGATCTCACTTGTAAAATTTTACTATATATACTCTTATTGTTGTATTTCATTTCTATGATCTATTATTAATCATTAGACATGTCATATTCTTCTTTTATTGTGTTTTAAAATTCTTTTATATTTATATTATATGATAAAAACATAATTATCAAGATTACTATTTAAAAGGAAATACAATTATTTTTTAGCAGTAAAAGTGGAATTTCACATACAATCATCAATTTATTCCTTCTGCTAGTCTAAATCAAATTAAAGTAACCTCTTTATTATATTATCAGAGTTTTTAAATGTATCTTAAGATGTTGAAGAATAAATTGTACTAAACAAACAGATATGGTCACACCCATTTCCTTTTTAAATCGAACAAAAAAACACACACGTTATGCATTTATATTAGTATATATGGTGTGATAAAAAAAGTACAAAGGAATATATTGTCCTCAAATTTATCAGATAATTTAATTTAGATATTTGAAATATGATACGTTTTAATTAAATACATTATGTATTCATATTAAGCATTTATAACTCAAAATTTCAAAAATAATTTGCACATACTTTACATAAATATACACATCAACCTAAATTACAATATGCTTGAGGTTTTACGGCTTATCGACAACTATATGTATAACTAAAGGAGGTAACAATAAGATTTAGGTATAATTAATTTATCTACATAACGAATGCCCATAAAAACTTCTTCATAATAAGCAAAAGAATGTCAAAAAAGAATAGTTATCACGTGTTTCATCTAAACAAATCATAATTCGAATGTTTATACGAAATTTACAGACAATTTTAAATATCAAAAATGTATTTTGCCATTATATAAAAAGAAAGAAAAACAACATGGTCATACTTGTCTTTTGCTTTTCTCTTCTTTATCAACAAAGAAAACCAAACAAAGGAGAAATGTCATCAATATATTCTCCGTTTTAATTTGTTTATTATATTTTGATTAGATATAAAGTTTTAAGAAAATAAACTTTAAATATACCTAATATAATACGTATTTTTATTTAAAAAAAATAAGAAAGAATAAATTAAAACGAAAAAAACCACAAGAACCACATGACTTTCCTACTCTATCACCCTTCCCCGCCACTTCCTCCGCCTAACTATAAAATCCTTCTTCTTCTTCTTCACAACAAATTAATGGTTTTTCTTCTTCACAACCAAAATCACAACTAACCCATTTCATCTTTTCCAATTTCTATCACATTTGTAGAAAAAATTACACATTTTGACATAAAAAAGAAGAATTACTACTCAGTGTATACACATTTTCTTGATAATAATGGATGCGTACTGTTCGGACTGTAAAAAGATTACAGAAGTTGTATTTGATCATTCAGCAGGTGATATGGTGTGTTCTGAATGTGGGTTAGTTTTGGAATCTCATTCGATTGATGAAACATCTGAGTGGAGAACTTTTGCTAATGAAGCGGGTGATAATGACCCGGTTCGAGTTGGTGGACCCACGAATCCTCTGCTTTCTGATGGTGGGTTATCCACAGTGATCTCAAAGCCTAATGGAGCTACTAGTGATTTCTTGACATCCTCTTTGGGTCGATGGCAGAGTCGTGGGTCCAATGCTGATCGATCCCTTATTGTAGCGTTTAAAGCTATTGGGGTTATGTCTGATAGGTACTTTACAATCTCAAATTCATTCTTTTTTGGTGGAGCATTGTGTCTTGGTTTTTTTACTTGAGCTAAGGGCCTATCAGAAACAATCTCTTTGTTTCGCAAAGTGTAGGGGTAAGGTGTGTATACACACTATTCTCTCGAGACCTTACTTATGGGATTACATTGCATATGTTGTTGTTGTTGTAAGTGGTGGTATAAAGGGTGGATTTTGATAAGGTGTGTATGCACCTCTCGAGACCTTACTTATGGGATTACATTGCGTATGTTGTTGTTGCTGTTAGTCGTGGTGTAAAGGGTGGATTTTGATATGGATTTTCTCTGATTTTTGTGGGAATGTGGAATAAGGGGTGATGGAGAAACTTATCCGTATTGGGTATGTTGTTATTGGTGTTTGGATGGATTTTGATATGTTTTTTTCTTCTTCAGTTTTTTGTGGGGAACGTGGGATAAGGGATCATGCTATCTTTAGTATTTTGTCGTGACTTACTTTACTTATGTTGTTTCTTTTCCTGAACTGCTTTGATATACTTGTTCTTGAGTCGAGGGTCTAGGGGAAACAACTTTGCTACCTCACATTCTTTCCTCAATTCATTTTTTTTTTGGCTGTGAAGGGTGGAGCATTTGTGCTTTGGCTTCTTTTCTCTGGTTGTTTTCCTTTTTCGTGTTGCTTTTACTTTAGCCGAGAGGTAAGGTCATTGTACATGCTAGCCTCTCCGGATGCTGCTTGTTGGATTACACTAGTATGTTGGTGGTGTAAAGGGTGAATTTTGGTATGGGTTATTTCGTGGGGAATGTGGGATAAGGGATGAAGGAGAAACTTGTCCAGACAGTGTATTTGAATCGAATTAACTAAATTTTCCGTAAGAGTTACACTATGAGGTGAATGCTCATATTGGTTTGTGCAGTCTCTTGATTGCATGAAAAAACCTTAACGTTGACAATGGTTGTTAGCTAAGATTGCCATTGACAAGTTAGCAAAAACATGAAGGTTTGAAAAAACTTGCACTAGTTAACAGGCTGGACCATGGTTGAGCATTTTACTTAAGTGAAGCAATAGAAAAGATAATGACATTTGGATGAGAAAAAAATGAATGTAGTTTATAATAAGCACAACATTTGGTTCCAAAATAGTGGTGATAGAAGAGCAAATATTGCATCGAAGTGGCTTAGACCTTGCTTTGTAGTGACTTGGGTCTTTATGCTTGTGCAGTATATGTACCTTTGTTTTAAAACTCGCTGTTTTATATTTTTGATGCCACCTTATAGTGTAGGTATTGCAAATGTTTAGTCCAAAGTCATTGCATTGCCTTGAATAGTGGCATGGTCTATTAAAATAAGGAAGGAAGTTTTAGATTCATCTCCTTTAGACAAAAAAATTAAATCTTTTTATGGTAAGGAGAAATTAGTTAGATGTCCCTTATAAGGCAAGATGCATGTGTTTCCTATAGACTATGAAAAGAAAATACTTGTCTAGATAAGACAGTTTTGTGGTTAAAAGATTGAAGGCCTTTGAATCTTTCACCTTATCAAAAAGGAAAAAGGACTGAAGGTCTTTTGCTGGTTTGGGAATTGTCAAGGGATCTCATGACTCAAGTCATGCAGTGTCTCTAGCCCGACACTATTGGGCAAATCTCCATTCATGTAATGTTGCATTGCCTTAAGTGGCTGGAAACATTGTGCATCTTTTCACCTGAAAAGTTGTCTTGATGCACCCAGAATAATTGTCCTGGAGCCATGGAGTGCATCATTTTGTTGTAATTCTGTTTTCCCAGTCATTTCTGTTCTTTAAGGCAACTACCTTAGTAGATATAATGAATTACAACATTCACTATTTGCTCTCAGGTATTGTGTAGGTTGGGAATTCTTAATTAAGAAATTTTCCTCTCTTTTTTGTTCTGTTTGTCCACCACTTCATATATCATATGTAAAATATTTCAACTTATTCTTCTAACAGTGCTCTTGCTTTTAATATTCTTTCTAATATATGTGTTTGTTACGGTCTCTCTGTTACATTATCCTATTTGAACCAAATGAACTTGTAATGTGAAACCTATTCATTATCAATGTGTGTCTAGTCTAGAATTAACCGTGGTGCACTTGCGGAAAACTCCTTGCCGAGGGCCTGTGCACCCCCGAAATTAGTCGGGACTCAAAGAGACTTGGACACCCGGTGCAAATCAAAAAAAAAAAGTGTCTGGTCTGGCTCCTTAGTATTTTTGACTTGACTTGAACTTATAATGCGGAATTCCAAAATATATGGCTGATACAACTATACCTATTTCAGGTTGGGCCTTGTGGCAACCATAAAGGTATGTTTCTACTCCGGAAGTCCTGATACTCATTTTCAATCAAATGACATTGAGATGTCAGGAAGTACATGCAGATATATGCAAATGTGTTAAGAAGTGGCCAAATCCTTTTTCTTTCCAGTTTCATTCAATGTGTCTGAAGAGTCATGCTCTCTCTTTTAGCTATGGCCACCTGATTCATTTGCTCATTTTGCCACTCAGCTGGATAAGCAGAGTTTTTTTTTTGTATTGGTAATATATATGGCGGGTTCTCCTTTTCCTAGCAACTGATTCATTTGGCCAGAGATATAAAATATTGGAAGCTGTTTGTGTACTTTTTGAATTTTTTGGCTTGTGACCTGAGTGGTGTAGCATGTTCTTCTCGAACTTGGTGCAGTCTTTGGTCCTGTGACCTTGTATTTGACTTTCCGCCAGACTTCTCATGGTAGGACTTGACAATTTGTCTTAGTGTAGTTCACAGTATTGTTTTCTCAACGTTATTAGGATTTTCTCTGTTAAAATCTACAAGAATAAGGAACAGCCCGAATACTCTATGTTATGTTTCTTTTAAAAGATGAACTTGAAGATATTGCTATACTTCATGTAAAGTAATTTGACAGTTGACAGTAAAAGTCACAGAAAGTTTTTGTTCAGTATTTCATTATGCTGATTAACATTCTGTCCAAAGGACCGAGCTAATGAGATATACAAGAAGGTAGAAGATCAAAAACCTAGTAGAGGAAGGAACCAGGATGCTATATTGGCTGCTTGCCTATATATTGCTTGTCGACAGGAAGACAAGCCTCGAACTGTAAAGGGTACAGCCTAAGACTTTTTGTGATTTCAATGTCCTGATTTAACTTCCAATATGAATGAGCTTTCTTGAAACTGTGGATTGGAAATAGAAATTTGCACTGTTGCGAATGGAGCTACAAAGAAGGAAATTGGCCGAGCAAAGGAATACATAGTGAAACAACTAGAGCTCGAGATGGGTCAATCAGTGGAAATGGGAACTATACATGCTGGGGATTTCATGGTGAGTTTTATTGTTTTGAAAGGAGAGAGACTCCATTCTCCTTCTAACTACTATTTTTCTAAATTGAATTTCTTTCAGAACTTTTGCTGTTTCTCATAACTTGGTTACTGATACATGCTTCTAAACTCTAGCGACGCTTTTGTTCAAATCTTGGGATGACAAATCAAGCAGTTAAAGCCGCTCAAGAATCAGTGAAAAAATCAGAAGAGTTTGACATAAGGTAGCTTTGCTTGTTTTATGTTGATTCGATGCTTATTTCAGGTTTAACGAATCATGACATTTGATCTTGAAGTATTGAGTAAAAGAATTCCTGGTATAACTTGTGTCAAGATTTTAGAAGTACAGGTTTACAAAATGATTGTGTAACCTGAATACAAATTCCTAGCTTCCATGCTTAATAAGGATTCATATAGCCGACTTCAAGTAGCTTGAGATTGAGGTGTTGTTTTTGTTAATTAGCTTCTTACAATGTATTTACTCTATATAAAACTGCAGGAGAAGTCCCATTTCTATTGCTGCAGCAGTTATCTACATAGTCACTCAGCTTTCGGATGAGAAGAAGCCAGTTAAAGGTAATGGATATTTAGAAACCAAATTCCCTTCTTGACGGGAATCACTGTAAAAATAGCTAAGATCTGCTCTGGAAAACTTCAGCGGAATGAGTTTTCCTCCGTATTTCTAGTGCTAAATGTCATCCTCATACCCTATCCGTCTTTATACTGCTACATTAGGCCAGACCTCTAAACTGTATCATGTTTCCTATGACGATTTGAATTGATCGTCTTTGTCCCTGGGGTGTGAGGAGTTGTATTCTGAAGCATCTGCATATTGAATATCCGACATGTATGAATGCAGATGTGTCGCTTGCAACTGGAGTTGCTGAAGGTACGATCCGGAATTCCTTCAAGGATCTATACCCACATCTGTCAAAGATAATACCAAATTGGTATGCACAGGGTCAGGACCTAAGAAACCTCATCAGTCCTTGATGAGCTAAGCTAACCATGTCAACAAGTGACAACTTTTCAAGAATGTTGTGTATCGGAGGACCCTTCAATGAAATTAACAGGAGGGGAAGCTTCTTTTACCTCAACATGTGGGCTAATACACATTACATTATCAAACACAAAAGACTTAGGATACATCTTCAAGTTACATTGCAAGTTGTAAATGCAGTGATACACTTTCATAGACTACTGGACTGAGATTAACATGAATATGTAGTTTTTCCTCAAGCAACTAGATAAATTCGTCACATTTACTTTGGGGTATGGATATGTATCTATGACATTTATTTGATTCACTTCAAAGAATGTGACAAAAAAATATGATAGTTAATTATATATTTTTTGATTAATGTCATGAAATATTTGTTACGTTCCACCAATACTGTCAAATCAATAGTTGTCTGCTCAATAGTAATAATTAATTGTATGCATTTAAACTAATTTCACGAAATTACCTCCCACCAACGCTATCAAATCAACAGTTTATCTGCTCAATAAATACAAAAAATGTGAGAATAAATTGTTTGCATTTAAACTAATTTCTTACCTTCCACCGACACTATTAAATCGATAGTTATCAACTCAATAAATTCAAAAAATATGATAATTAATTTATATGCATTTTGACTAATTTCATGTATTTACCTTCCACCAATATTGTCAAATCAATAATTGTCAGCTCCATAAGTGAAAAAAACATGATAAATTAATTGGGGTGGCTTGAAAACATTTACATATAGTACATGGTACTGAAAATGTGTATCATTTACATAATAGATGCTTGAAAACATATGCAAACATATTCCCAAAATTTTAGTCGGAAATGTGTGAGATATGTGTTCAGGTGCTTAATCGAAATATGTTTTTGTTCGGATGTTAAAAAAAGTTTATCGACAAGCTTAAGGGGCTTATCGAAACAACTTCTACTTTACTCCAGAGCACTCATATTTTTCCTTGAAGCTTTGATCAAACGCCTCAACTCTCTAAAATAAGCATTTCTTTTATATTTTTTGTCCTATGATAGAAAATCCCCTTCAAGGAATTATCTTATCACACCATTTATGATGAAATAGTGAGATTACTATCTCATGTAGATGGTAGAATGAAATAATCCCATGAAATATCCTGGTCTATCCCATCCGACGTATCAAACGACTCCACAGTATTTTCGCCTATAAAGTAGCAGTAATAATTTAAGACCACAGAAATAATAATGGTACTGTTTTGATCCACAGGCTGGAAATTCAGACTTGCAAGTATAGTTGTCTTTTACAATGAGGATGATGATATAAGAGCATCTCTGTTTTCATCTGCAGATACTCATAAAACTGCAGCATTTCTCAATGGCTGAGAACTCCACAACAAAGAGCAATGGCCAAGTAAGTGTTGAAGATGCACAAGTGGCTGTGGTTATGGTGCCACTTTCAGCACAAGTCCATCTCAACCAGCTTCTCCACCTCGTATAATATCCCGGTCCACTATGTTGGAGCAACCACTAATATTCGCCAGGCTAAGCTTCGTGTCCATGGTTTCGACCCTGTCACAACTAAGAACCTACATTTTCATGAATTCCCTACACCACCTTTTGAAAACCTCCCTCCTAATCCTGATGCTTCTCATAATTTCCTAACCATTTAATCCCTTCACTTTATGCAACAATCCATCTCCGCGAGCCAGTGTGCTCTCTTGTTCGCCAGCTTTTAGATGCCAATCATCGGAGAGTGATTGTTATTTATGATTCTTTGATGACTTGGGTAGTAGAGGATGTACCAGCAATTCCAAATGCTGAGTGCTACCGTTTTAATAGTCTCTCGGCTTTCTATATGTTTTCATCCAACTGAGAAGCCAGAGGAAAACCTTCCCAAGCTGGAACTGAAATATTCGAGGACATTCCATCAATTGAAGACTGTTGTACTCCAGAGTTATGGGAACTCTGGAGGAAACAAGAATCCCTTGAAGCGAAAATTTGCTCTGGAGAACTTTTCAATGCATCCAGAGTAATAGAAGGTTTCTACCTTGATTTAGTAGCCAAACAAATTAATGACTTAAACCTATGGGCTATTGGTCCGTTCAATCCGTTGTTGTCTGAGCAGAACAAAGCCTCGAATAAAATCCTGAATTGGCTTGACTAACAGGAAACAAACTCGGTAATCTATGTGTCGTTTGGAACAACAACTACCTTGTCTGATGAAGAAATCAAAGAACTCGCTGTCGGGTTAGAGAAAAGTATGCAAAAGTTCATTTGGATTCTCAGAGATGCAGACAAAGGAGATGTTTTTGCAGGTGAAGAAAGAAAGGCTCAGCTGCCTGAAGGTTATGAAGAGAGGCTAAAAGGAAGAGGAGTTATCGTAAGAGATTGGGCGCCTCAGTTGGAAATTTTGGCACATTCTTTTACAGGTGGTTTTATGAGTCATTGCGGATGGAATTCGTGCATGGAAAGCATTTGCATGGGAGTTCCTATAGAAGCCTGGCCAATGCATTCAGATCAACCAAGGAACTCACAGCTAGTAACAAAGTTTCAGAAAATTGGCCTAAATGTCAGACATTGGACACATCGGGATGAATTGGTTACATCAGAGACAGTTGAAAATGCTGTGAGAACTTTGATGGCTTCACCTGAAGGAGATGAGATGAGGAAGAGAGCATCAGAATTAAGCATTGCTGTCAAACAATCAGTCATGGATGGGGGAGGTAATGGTGTCGAGATAAGACATTAGTGGTACAACCTATGAGACTGTATCGATGCTCGATCTCCATCTGAGTGAGTTCACTGTCCACTCTACTGGTCCAATTTTTATGCACTACATGTGTGTTGAAGTATAAAAACCTTTTCTCTATGATTTCCTTACATTTTCTAAAGGTCATTCTTTACTAGCAACTAGTTCATTTGGCCAGATTGAGTTTCCCTTAGAAGTCATAACTTATGCTGTTTCTATCATAGAAAAAGGGCAAGCCCCGTGCACTAAGGCTCCCGCTATGTGCAGGGTCCGGAGAAGGGCCCGACCTCAAGGGTCTACTGTACGCAGCCTTACCTTGCATTTTTACAAGAGGCTTGAATTTGTGACCTCCTGGTCACATGACAACAACTTTACTAGGTACTCCAAAGCTCCCCTTCAACAATATTCCATCACAGTGCTTTGTGTTGTCCTTTTTGTTTTACACATTAGGGCATTAACTCTTGTATTAACTTGAGACCAGAGTTGCTCGAACTCTCAAAAATTATTACCACACCTGCATTAGATCCTCCAAAATGCACTACTGTTGAATGATCCAGTACGCGCCCATCGATATTTTTGACTGAGCTAGTGTCTCAAAGAATCTAAAAGCAAAAGAGAATGGGATTGCAGGTAACACCTTTTTATTTTATCCAAACACTACAAAACTGCTTAAAAACTATTTTGTCTTTAAAACTTCTAAAATCCAAACAGGCTCTTAATCTCTCTATCTTGCCCCTTTCCTATGACATTGATTTATAGTAGATATAAATGATATTTGATGAAGAAAATAATAATCAAGTCCTGTGCAACAAACTCGACTTGAAAAAAAATATAAAAATAGTTTCAAATTTGAAACTCTCAACAGATTTTTGTTACATAATATTGTTTCATAATGTATCGTATTACACTGTATTGTGATGTACTATATTGTTTTAATGAAGGCAACATTCAAATTGATTGTATCGTTCTCTGTCATTACATAATGTTAACACATTAACAATTCAAATGATAAATCTACAAAAAAAGGTAAGGTACAAAATAAAACCACTATAAATGAAATAAAATAAATTAAATAGTAAATAAAAATAAAATGAAATGAATATATTAAGATAATAATACGATTACATCAAATCAATCATCACTCAACGTAGGTAACAACCATACAAACAAGGAATGACAAAACATAAATGAAAAATGGTGTCAACATCATATTACTGCCATGAATGACATTATTTGTGTGGAGAACGTATATATATAAAATAATGCTTATATGAAACAAAAAGACAACTAATAAAGTACAAGATATTTGAATTTTCCAATGTGAAAAAAACAAAATATAATATTACATGTGAAGTGGAACAAGACAAATGAGATAATTAAATTCAAAACTAATTCTTTATATGGTATAAGAGCTAAATTCATTTCAATTCCTATTTCTCGATATTGAGTCCTCATATAAATTATTCACACATTAGATGTTTAGACATGAACATGAAAGGTGTGTGAAGAACCTTATATCGAAGATTTATAAACTAATAAATAATATTTTTTATATGACTTGAGCAATCTTTCCCCTGGAACTAGCTTCTGCGATTTAATCGCAAAAACTACCAATAATTCCATGTATATATATATATATATATATATATAGGTACACTAGCTATTAATTGTTTACCCACAAAAGAAAAATAAAAAAATAGGAATGAAATGAAAAAATAAAAATTGTATTGTAACATTGCTAGGATCTTAAACCATTAATTAATAAATACTAATACTAAAGTTTAAGTTTCTTTTTTTAAATCATAAAACGCATTAATAAAGAGATTTTGTGAATCTTCCACTAAACGTTATCTTCAAATGTTGAATCAGGTCGTTAAAAATAGATTATATTATTTATGTTTATTTATGGGTGCATTAGAGCATTGAGATGAGGTAATTATATATAATATAATGTGTTTTAGTCAATCTTTTAAAATCCAATTATTTGGAAACGTATTATTTATTTTTTACTAAAATAAGCGACAACAATAATATAGAATCTAATATAATTTTATAAGTAAAATTCAAAGAAAATAATATCTACAATTTTATCCTAATCTTATAAAAATAAAAGTATTATTTTCGATAAAGATCAAAAAGCAATAATTGGTGAGGATATCTACAGAAACTGTCACAATATGGCAAAAACTGACAAGAAAAAAAAGTTGCGGTCTATAATGTCTGCGCCCATTAAAAATACATATAGTATTTTGTCTTATGACAGAAGATTCTAAAAATAATTGGGATAATTATATTGCATGGCCTTTGGGCCGAAATAATTATAAAAGTAATATTATTTACTATATAGGTATGTGTAGTTAATATATATTTTATGTATAATTAAATTATATTTAATTTTTGAATATATCATAATGTATATATAGTGTATAGTGTATATAAATAATCTACATTATATAGTCAATGTTTTCTTCATTGAGAATGATGATTTTTATCTTTGAAGTATATACCATTGCTTTTCTTTTATTTGAAGTATATTATATGTATATATTTAGTGAATTTTTCAATAAATACATAAAGTTTAGTCTAAAGTTATTGAGTTTTGCTGAACAGAACGACAAGAACATTGGGAAAGAGTATGTAGTCAATTCAATATTGACTCTCTTTACTCTTCTTCAGCACAAAACTCAAACTGAAAATAAAGAAGCTGCAGTAGTTCATCGTATAATTTCACTTGTCGGTGGTTTTATTACGAAAAAGACGAGAATTGCTTGTGACTGCATGTTTTGGATATGCAGGTGTCATTCGATTCATGTATTATAAAAGCATCAATGAGGCTACATGTAACTCAAGAAACTTCAGATAAAATTTGCAAACATTTTCCAATGGCTGAGAAGTATACAAGAAAGAGCAATGGCCAAATACGTGTTGAAGATGCACAAGTGGCTGTGGTTATGGTGCCACTTTCAGCACAAGGCCATCTCAACCAGCTTCTCCACCTCTCGAGGCTTATCACCTCGTATAATATCCCAGTCCACTATGTTGGAGCAACCACTCATATTAGGCAGGCTAAGTTTCGTGTCCATGGTTTCGACCCTATCACAGCTAAAAACCTACACTTCCATGAATTCAACACACCACCTTTTGAAAATCCACCTCCAAATCCAAATGCTTCTAATAAATTTCCTAACCAATTAATCCCTTCATTTTATGCAACAATCCATCTCCGTGAGCCAGTGTGCTCTCTTGTACGCCAGCTCTTAGGCGCCAATCATCGGAGAGTGATTGTTATTTATGATTCTATGATGACTTGGGTAGTAAAGGATGTACCAGCAATTCCAAATGCTGAGTGCTACCGTTTTAATAGTATCTCGGCTTTCCATACGTTTTCATCCATCTGGGAAGCCAGAGGAAAACCTTCCCAAGCTGGAACTGAAATATTAGAGGACATTCCATCAACCGAAAACTGTGCTACCCCCGAGTTATGGGAATTATGGAATAAACAAGGATCCCTTGAAGGGAAAATTAGCTCTGGAGAACTTTTCAATTCATCCAGAGTAATAGAAGGTTTATACCTTGATTTAGTAGCCAAAGAAATTAATGGCTTGAACCTATGGGCTATTGGTCCATTCAATCCGTTGTTGCTGACTGAAACGAACAAAGATTCAAATAAACGTCACAAAACCTTGGATTGGCTTGACAAACAAGAACCAGACTCAGTGATATATGTGTCTTTTGGAACATCTACTTCATTGTCAAATGAAGAAATTGAACAACTCGCCATCGGGTTAGAGAAAAGCCTGCAAAAGTTCGTTTGGGTTCTCAGAGATGCTGATAAAGGAGATGTTTTTACAGGTGAAGAACGGAGAGCTCAACTGCCTGAAGGTTATGAAGAGAGGCTTAAAGGAAGAGGAATTGTTGTAAGAGATTGGGCACCTCAGTTGGAAATCTTGGCACATCGTTCCACAGGTGGTTTTATGAGTCATTGCGGATGGAATTCGTGCATGGAAAGCATTTCCATGGGGGTTCCTATAGCAGCCTGGCCAATGCATTCAGATCAACCAAGGAACTCACAGCTGGCAACAAAGTTTCTGAAAATTGGCCTAAATGTGAGACATTGGGCACGTCAGGATGAATTGGTTACATCAGAATTAGTTGAAAATGCTGTGAGAACTTTGATGGCTTCACCTGAAGGAGATGAGATGAGGAGGAGAGCATCAGAATTAAGTGTTGCTGTCAAACAATCAGTCATGGGTGGGGAAGGTAATGATACAGAGATGGATTCTTTTATCGCACACATTACTCGATAACTTTCTCATTTGAATTGAACAATTGGTTGCACACTACTATCTAGTTAGCATAAGTGGTA
>JAOTQJ010000002.1:17795668-17815090 GCA_025642045.1 Solanum sejunctum | reverse complement strand
TTTTGCTTTATTCCATCATACTCCAAGGCCAAAAAATAGTCAATCTTTGGCTCCATCCGAGATTGATGGAAATAATTATTATATAGTAGTAATAAATAAATTAAAGAGTCCATTTTATATATTTATGATATAAAAATTTAAAACCGATATATACAAACCATTTTCCATCAACTTTGTGCTCAGAAGGAGTATGCCAATGACATTGTTGTAATTTGTACTCAACACCATCAATGTTGATACCTCCTGCATCTTGTTCCCATTGCAACTGCCAAAATACTCACTATTATGTCGGGACGGATTTAGAATTTTAAAAAAATGAATGAACTTTAATAATGGTTGAATCTAAAATTTATAGTTATTAATGTGTTTAACTTGTAGATTTATCGTGAATTTGTTACAATTTTCAAATTATATCTTGTTTTACATATATACTACGTACCAAAAAAAAATATTAGAATCAGTTGAACCGTTAATTTTATATATTGTATTGTTCACTTTTAATAGTTTAACATAGATATTCAATTTAATTATGTAAAACTGTGCGATGGCAAAAGAAGAATAACAATTTAATGTGTCACAACTTGATGATTTTAATTAATTAAAGAGATTTAAAATATAAAGAAATATCCATACACAGAAGCTAATTAAGAAAAATTGATATATTTATGCGTAAACATAATTTTCGACGAATAAGCCCCTTACACGTCTATGTATATTATCAGTGTATATAACTTAAAAATCTTGGAGTTACGTACCTTGATATCATGACCTCTGTTAACGATCATAGCGGGGGCACTTTTGTAATTTGGTTTCAAATGTGGGATAGCAGTGGTAATTTTCACAGTTTTGTTACGAATATTAATAGGAGATTGAAATTTTCCGATTTCACATAATTTCCATTCGGATTTAATCATGCCCCAATTTTGTGGTCCGTTTGTTGTTCCCAACAAATAAGTGAATTTGGATTCATCATCTGTTAATATTATGTTAAAAAAATAACAATAATTAAATACAATGATACAAAAAAATTTATATGAAAATATTATTCAAAAGTAAATGAATATCAACAAGAAAGAAAAATTTTCATATATATACAAAAATAAAAAGTTTGTATATTAGAAAAACATGATTTAACATTGATAAATCTATACAATTGTCATGCAAAATCAAAAACTTATTTTCTATATTCAATATCAATTTCAAAGAAAAAAAATCCAACTTATAAATATTGTAGCGATAATTTTTAACATGAAAAAAAGACGAAATGATTAAAAAAGATGAAATTAAACTCGAAAAAAAGAGTCATATTTATTCTCAAATTATTAAAAATAGAGCACATTTAACCTTTATTTTCAATAAATTTCTTTTTTTGACCTTACTATATCTGTATAATTTTTCGATGAATGAAAATTAATAGAAAATAATACATACCAACTTCATTTTTATCATGAGCTTTACAAATTCTGCATGATGAAATGAAGAAAAATGCAAACACAAATGGGATGAATTTTGTCTTGGCCATGGTGGTGGTTTTGCTAGGCTGCTCAGCCGCTATATGGCGGCAGTTTGGCCGTTCGTGGTGGTGATGATGGAGGTGCTGGATAATTCTTTTAACAAAAATTCTTTTTACACATATATGAGATTTTATTTTATTTTTTTTAAAAAAGAAAAAAGGTGCAGCAACTCCAAAATAAGAAGAAAAAAAAGTGCACTCTTTTTATAGACAATTGATGCGTTATTTTAGGAATTTGTTGGGGATGTATGGCATTAAAATACGAATTAATTGGTTGCCATGAATTTTTATTGCATCATTGTTAATCTTAGATAATTTTTTTATTGCATCGTCGGTGTGTTATTACAACAACAATAATAACATGCCTAGTGAAATCCTACAAGTGGGATAAAATCTTACCACTACATCATAGAGATAGTTAGTGAGGTTATTTCCGAGAAACTCTCGTCTCAAAAATCAACCATCGTCGGTGTATTGTTGCATAGAACTTAAAACTCATTTTAGTAAAATTATTGGTATTATCATGATTTTATAGTTTCGTTTCATATTTAATATTTTTTGCTTTTAGAGATGATTTTTGAAATGATGATCTTTCAGAAACAAACTCTTTATTTCTATGAGGTAATAGTAAGATCTGCATACCTTTTCCCTTCTCCAGACCTCACTTGTGTGATTTTCGTTGCTATTGTTATCAAGATAACATAGTAAGGAAATATTCTATGCTTAAGTAGTTAAAAGGATCCAGACATAACAATTTGTATAATCCAAGCTATTATAACATTCATTGTGCTACCAGCAAGTTGCTAATGAACAAACTTGCATGAAATTTTAGCAAAATTCCAAGATCAACATTATCGAAACTTTGCTCATTCCTGTCATTGCCAGTATGAAACTCGCGCAAATTAACAGATTTTTCTCACTGTGAAACTGTCAGCGTATTTCTAAGAAGTATTGCTGACCTTTTGAGATTTTCATTAATATGCTCCTGAAGCAGATTTCTTTAGCTTCTTGGGTGGTGGATTACCCCCAGACAGTATCACATAAGAGTAGAAGCAGAACATTGCAGCACTGCAAAGTTTAACAACAGATTAAAGATAATATTGAACGGTTGCACCTATGTAATGGATACTTGAGAAGAGAAGCAAGAAAAGAAGACGTTGCGATACCTGATGGCAGCAAAGAAGCCGGTAGGGAACAATTTTCCCGTCTGCACAAACAAAACAAAACAAAGACTTTTTTAAAATGCAAGCCCGGGAATAAGCCAATAGAAGAATTTGGCAATATGAAGAACTACCAGTGAGAAGGTCTGCATATTTTTCCACAGAAGGGCAGCAGCAAGTACTGCAAGACAATAAGAGGGGAAAACGAAGAATTAGTGAAAGAACGATATATTCTACTATTCGTTTTAACAGATCAGGAACCAGAAAAGATGGAGTTCATTAAAATCTCACACAGTACGTAAAAGAGAGTCTAATCTATGTATTTCTTTCAATTAGTCGCAGAACATTTTGAAACGTTAAATCACAGATAAATGCAGTCAAAACTTTTTATTGAGGAGAAATGCTTTCCTAGCAGTCATACAGGTTGAAATTTCTATACGCCCTTGTTGTTTGGGCATCTCACAAAGAAGATGGGTAGCTCACAAGAGAATCATGTACAATAACGAGAACTTTGTACATAGTGCCTTGTAACATGTTATTAAGCTATTCAGAAAATATGAGAAACTGTCATGTTATGTTGACGTACTGATGCGAACAGAAATAACCTCAACCAAGCCAGGTTGGAACATGCAAATGAATATTTTAACATTCGTTAGGTTATAAGGTCCACAGTAACACTTAATCAGTTAATTTTTCAGTTCTAAGCTTTTACGTCAAGATCTAAGCAGACATTGAGTGTCAGCTTACCTCTCCCTTTAAGACTACTTTCCAACCCCAAAAGATAAATAATGGGATATCCATTTGCTTCAAAATGAAGCTCGAAAAAGCTCTCGGGATTGTTTGGCAAATTAACTTTTCTCCATTCCTTCTTTTCCCTTTTCATTTTAGCATGAAAAATGTCCTTATAGAGCACAATATACTCATACAGGATTCAGGAGGGGAGCTGTGGATGGAAGTTGTTTAAAATTTGAAGTGCACTAAAAATAAAAATTAGCATTGGCAACTGATATTACTGCGACATCAGTTCATAGGTTCATCCTATTATGGATGCCTTCATTATTGTATTATGGAGTAATAAACATCTATGATCACATACAATTTTGAACCTATAATCAGATCGTAAGAGAATGATTTATGCTCAAAGGAAGTGTTCCCTGTTCACAACCAATAACACATACACTAGACTGTCCAACAGCCACAGAGATATGAGGCAGAAAAAAGGGCAAATACCTGCTTGACCCAATATGAACGGAAAGCTAGTTTTCCCTTCCCGCCACACCTTCATGCTAATGATGCTGAGGGCCAATAATGCACCTCCAAAAAGAACACCACTGCTTAGTGTGGCAGGATTTCTTGAGAAAATAAAACCAATAAGTCCTCCCGTGAAAACAAGACCACCTGTGAAGAGAATCAATGAGTTGTTACAATCAATTGAGTAGTGCAAGAGATAAAAACAACTTTCTTACTATAGACACAGACTAAGTCAGATCTGAATAATATTCAGCTTGAACCATATCCCTAAGAAGTAATAGAAGAGATTGCAAAAATGTCAAATCATTGTGTCGTGTCTTATGCCTAGTGCTTTTATAGATGCTATGTACAAATACAATAGTTTAATGAAGTTTAGTGACAGTAAAATAGAACAATGAAACACTTCTATATTGATGTGCCTATATTTTAGAGCATCCACTCAAGGAAATGCTTAAAAATCATACGTATCAAGTTTCTTACAAGTGCACCTAACATAGGCATAGCCAGATAAGTGTTGCCCACTCACGTGTGAGATACATTTTTCAGAAATCCAAGAACTTGGGTGCAATATTAATAGTGCATGGAACCAAAAAGTGACTTTGTGGGTTGTGAAATCCAGGACTTCCCCAACCTTGTGTTGGTCTAGTTATGCACAGGACTCATGAAAACAGATCACAAATTGGACAATCACCAAAACAAACACATTGTGTCTTTTTCCTGAAGTCCTTATGACTGTACAGGAGGTTTTTCTTCTTATAAGTGGAAGCAATAACAGAATAAATGGGAAAAATGCATATATTTGTCTTATGCATAAGGCTCTTATAGATGCTATCGGTAAAATATTCCTCTCCATCAAAAAAGGCACTATTATAAGAACAAACGGAAGGCCTATTTGAACAACATCAAATTTGCTGGACATGTGGCTGAATAATAAGCTTAGTTCTGGATGCAATGACACGTAATGGTTAGTTCCTCATAGAATTGGAGATATTGCAGGTTAAAAGAAATGTATTGAACATATATTCGTGATGTTCAGAACAGAATTGACACATGAGAACTGAATGAATAGACATGACGTGGCAAAGATAAAAAATTGCCATGTGTTTGTACGACCGTAAGCATTATGAAGAAAATAATGAAATACGGAACCCCTGGTATAGAGAAGTATTATATGTTCCTCTGCCTCCTCAGAGTTTGAGATGATACTCACCAAAGGGAATTCCTAAACAAAAATCATGAATTTTTGCTGACTTTTTTGGCTGGCTGCTGGAGTTCTCTTGCACTGACTCGTTTATTTCTTTCCCAGTAACATATTCTTCTGGTGCAGAATATGTAGTTGGTGAAGTCCCATTAAGTGATTTAGATGAATCTGTTGCATAACTCAAAGTGGTCCTGCTCTTTAAACTGGATTCATCTGTGCCATGCCCATCGTTACTCATACCAATTACCTGAAATCCATGATAAACGAATTTGCCTAAGTGAAGGAATACAGAATCCACATGGCAAGTCACTCCACTACAGACCAAAATGACAGGCACTGTGTTAAAAAGTCAAACTAAAGGAGCAAATATATCGGGAAGGGAAAAAACAGTTATGTTTTGAAGTAAAATACCCACTGTCAATAAAAAATTTAATTCTTGAGTCACTTCAAGGAAACATAGAAAGAAACGAGTGAAAGCGAAAGTAAAACACTAACTTACAGAGGGTGCAACTCCTAAAATAAGAAGAATAATAAGATAGCAACTGAGTAAAACTTTGTATGGAAGCATCATGGAAGTTTTGAGAGTATTGCAGATTTGAAAAATCTTGGCTCCCAGAGTTCCACTTTGGCATAAGATTAGATTTTATATCCTTGTTTTATAAAGATAAATACAGAAGTAGTTTCATGTTCCATCCTTCATCTTTTTTATGAGAAAAATCATATTCAACAGGGGGAAGTATGCACCAATCTTTGGCCGAATATATTGTAATCACATTGAAAAGTAAGTAATAGTATTGGTCAACATATCAACTATGCCTCAATCACAAACTAGTTGGGGTCGACTATACAAATCCTGTAAGACCATTGCCCTTCATTTGGGCCCAATTTTATGGGTCCAAACATATGATTGCTGAATATTCCCTATAAGTTTATCAAAAGACACTACTTAAGAAGATAGGTCTCTTAAGATGAAATCTTATCAACCAAAAAAGATGATTGAAGCTCTAAATAATCACATATTAGACCACGATAAATGTTACACCATATATCAGTGGCGTACAAATGTACAAGAGTACTCAATAAACAGCGCGACACAAAACCTCTTATAATTCTTTTGTTTTCCCAGCATTAACCTCCAAACAGTTAAGAGGAAGATTCGAGATTCAAGCTCTCTCTTATATACAATAACATACCACATAGTTTCAGTTGCCTTCCTGCTTAAGGCGCTACTTCAAATGGAAACCATAGCCCTTATAACAAAGTCTCCCCCTCTAACTAGTGCTACTTCTGGTGAAAGAAATGAAGACCTTGCATATAGACAACCGATGAACATACACAAACTGAAAAAATAAGCAACCAAAAAAGCTAGACTTTTTGTCAACTAAGTTCTTGGTAATTAGCAAGGGGAAAGGAGGATCAACTAGTTCTGTAAGGTATATCACCACTTCTGAACCTATGGGTGCCAACTAACACAAACACATACTTCAAATAAAATTTCACCTATAATATGGTTCAAGCTTAAGGTAATGGATACATCCCTCTGCAAATAGACACTAAAGCAACATTCAACAAAAACAACAAGTTTCCCAACACAACAACATGAAATCCCACAAATGGTGCAGACCCTACCACTACCTTGAGGAAAAAACATGTCTTGGTAACAGATAATTGATAAATAAAATTCTGTGGTTTCATAAAAATCAATTCTTGATTTGAAAAAGGGAAAAAGATTGTACCTTTAGGGGAAAAGTAGAACATGGGTGCAATGGTCGACTGTGAAACTGAACTAATCTGCGATTGATTGAAGAAAAGCAAGAAAGCTGAGAGATTGCCAAAGACATAGCTGCTTATTGTGGATGATGATTCTTGATTTGCTTCCAAAAATTTCTCAGCCTACAACAATCAAGTAAACTGTGTTTTTGAGTTTGGGAAAGTCAAGGATGTTAGGTGCCTGCAATTAATAAACTTTGATTTTACTGATTAGGCTTCAGTTTTCAGCTTTTGTTTTTGACTATGAAGCAGTAGATAGATTCTTACGAAAAATAAAACACTCTTCAGATCTGTTTTTCCCTAATTACATTTGAATAATTAGTAGAAAAAGAAAATAAGGGCAGGGAAAAAGACAAAGATGACATAAATCTTTTAAAAAAGTGAAAAAAGTTAAAATATAAAAAAGAAGAAGCTATAGTACCAATATTTTTTTTCTTTTTCATTTTGCCCCCCTTATTTTCTTTAAAACGGAAAAAAGAAAAGCTCTGCTTGTAGATTAATGTTAGGACTATAATTGAGCTGCTAGCACAAATGTTCTACTGAGCAAGCCATGGTGCTTCAATTTCTTCGTTTGATTTCCTCCTCTCGTTGCCTTTCTGTTTTCCCCTTTTCTTCCTATAACCCCAAGGTAACTTTTACTCTCTTTACATTTATAGAAGTAAAAAAGTTTCATTTTGGAGTAATGGGGTTTGCTAATTTTAACTAAGAATTCAGTAATAAGTATAGTTGTTCTATTTTTTGTCAAAAGTTTTCTGCTAATTATGTTTTTTGGGGTTGTTTGTTATCAGAATGGAATGGCTTGGAGAAGGATGCTTAGTGCTTATGCATCTTCAGCAGGTGGTAAAGAACCATCTTTTCTTGTTTAGTTTTTCTTTTAATGATTGTAAAGTTCAAAACTTTTTTTGTTTTTTGTTTGTCATACAAAAAAGTTCCCGGGAAACAACCTCTATCTCTTTTTATCTTCATGACGTAGTGGTAAGGTTCGCTTATATTTTACCTCCCAGACTCACTTGTGGGATTCCACTGGGTATGTTGTTGTTGTTGTTTGTCATACAAAAAAGTTCAAATCTTTTTCATTTTGGGGGTTTGGTGGTTGGGGTGGGATGTAAGGGTTGATATAAGTACTTGTTTGCAGGTTGTTAATTGTTTGGTGCTTCTGTGTTATACCATCTTTTTCAAGTTCTCTGAACTCTATGGTGGCTGAATTTTGCTGTACCATGTTTTCAAGCTCATAGTTTTTATAGAAAGTTTTCTCCTTAAGTTCCCTTCTTGGCATTGTATGCTTAGGGTGTTTCAGTACAAAGGAAAATGTTTTTGGGAAGATAAGTGGATTCCTTACATAATTTCTTGTATTCGGTACATAAGCAAAAAATATTATCCTAAAAGTATATGTCTAATAATCTAGATAAATATTCTGGGAGGTGGAGGTGGAGGTGGGTGGGTGTGTATGAGGTATATTGGAGGGTGTGGAGAATAAAATCAATGTAGAATGTATTTGTTGAACTTTTTTTCCCTGCTTCTACTAAGAAAGACATTTCCTCTCTTTTCCTATAAAAATATTTTCCAAAATTTTTGACCAACTGAACATGAGAAAATTGGAATCCTCCATACAGAACACACCCTTAATCTCCATGTGAACCTTTCTTCTATTATTTGATTTATCTGAGTAAGATGACTATGAAAGAGGAAAACGAGAGTGAATAATGTGAGTTAGAGAGTTATACATAGAAGAACAACTCCATTCTACCTGCATCTCAGATTTAGTTCTTCCAAGGGTCTTGTTTGCTGATTAGTCAAAGATCAAAAGAGTTCAGGCATAGACATCAACCCTTAGTTTATTAGACTTGGGAGAACGAAATTATTTGTTTTTTCCAAGAATAATGAACACGTCGATGTGTAGTTGATAGCATTTTTTAGCATGGTAACTCATTCTTAGCGAAGTAGCTTGTTGATGTATTCACAATTTTGCTTGGTGAAGTATGTTTTGCATTTACTAATTGTGTGGTATTTTTCAATATGTTTCAACATATCAATATACTTGCAAAGCGAAGAATTGGAAAAATAGGGAGATAGGACGAGATTACCTTCTTGATTAGTGAATATATGTATAATAATGCTCTGTTGTCTGTTGGAAATCCAGTAGCAAGTCTCCAACATACAGTTGTTAGATTGGAGCAACCTATTGATGTTAAACTGCTTTATCATATTGAAATCTGCAGAAGGTGAATTTGATGAAATCCAAGATGACAACCAAACATCAGAGAAAGCCGCTGCACTGCATTCAGCCCTCTCACAGCTTGAAGGAGACTTTTGCAAAGAATCAATGTTGTCCTTACGGCGCTTCTTTGGTGCTAGACGTACTCCTGTAATACCTACGGGTTCGTTGAGGCTTGATCTAGCACTGGGACTTGGAGGTCTACCCAAGGTGATTTTATATAAAGTGATTACATTGAATATGTTTACTCCAAACATTGACTTTTCATTGGCGCCACATGTAAACATAAGTCTTCATGTGGTCCTGACGTGCTGTTGTCTAAATTTTGTGATCCCAAACAAGTAATGGCTGATTTTCTGTATGTGCAAAGGACCATAGATGTATGATATCTTGAAATAAGTTTGTTGATAGAGTTTGCAATTTTCCATTGTTAGTAGTTGGGTTCTTTTTTTTCCTGAGGGGAGAGGGGAAAAGGAGGATTAGGAAAGTATAGTCTATACTTTTCCTAACTTATACCTATATTTGAGTTATAAATCAGCTGCTTTTCTCAACCGGGTAGTTTAAAGGTTCGCATTCAATTAAAAGCGTTCTTTACAGGTTTAAAATGGCATAATTTCTGAGTATAGTTATGTTGTTAACATTTCCTCTTCTTCTGTGAGAGTCTTCAGGTTGGTAGTTTCAGGAGATGTTTAGTTATAAATTTAAGAATTTAGTGCTTGTTGCTTCTCTGAATCAGAGTACCTCTTTATGTGTTTTAAATTTGTATTAGTTTGTGTAATGATTTTAGTGCCCATTGCTTCTCTAAATCAAATTATTGATACTATTCTCGTCTTAGGATATTGCTGGTATTAACAGTTGCAGTTCATTTGAATTTCCTTCTAAAGGGAAGAATTGTTGAAATTTATGGACAAGAAGCATCTGGGAAGACAACACTTGCCCTTCATGTAGTCAGAGAGGCTCAAAAGCTTGGAGGTGAAAGATTTACTGAGATTTTACAATTACTATGATGCTTTTCTTTTGCTTAGGTATCATGGCTTTAATTATTTTGTGTTTACATAAATGAGCATATTACATTGGCTTAGAAATGGATTAAGTGCTTCTGAGTTTGTTTATATCTTGGGATACTCTCAAAAGAAGTTTTATTTTGATCTTGTTCTTTAATTTTGATTAGAAAACAACAAGGTCTCCTTTGATCTAGTTTGACACAAAAAGGTGATTGTTAATCTTAGTGTTGGCAAAGTCACTCTGTAGCCTTGAAACAAGATGCACCATATGATGATCCAGAAAAAGACTTTAGACAGGCATGATACTAAACATGTTTATCTTAAGATGTACTCATGGGCATGTGTGGTCCATTATTCTTTCCGATTAGACTACTGTAAAGAATAAAATAAAAGCAAACAAGAAAGTGATTCTAGTCTTGAAGGTAAAGATGATTCGCCTTTTGGAAGGAAACTTTCATTGTTTATCATGAGATAATGATATCCAGAATGAAATCTTTATAGTCATTTCAGTGTTCCCTTCCTCTATAATTTTCAAATATGTTTCGTCTCAGCCTATTTCTTTTGTACTGATAGGTTATTGTGCATATCTGGATGTCGAAAATGGAATGAACCCCTCTCTTGCCGAAGCAATAGGGGTTAATGTAGAAAATCTCCTTATTTCACAGCCAAATTCTGCTGAGAATTTGCTGAGTATTGTCAACACCCTGACAAAAAGTGGATCCATTGATGTAATTGTAGTTGATAGTGTAAGTGCTTCCCTTTATAATTCAAAGCTGATTCTTTTGATCCAATTTTCCTAGTATGTCTCAACGATTCCCTTTTGTAATTCAAGGCTGATCATCTCTCCCAGATATAAATGATCAACCCTCTTTCCTTCTGAAGGTTTTTAATTTCTTTTCTTCTAACAGGTGGCAGCTCTTGTTCCCCAACTTGAGCTTGATGGTACATTATATGACTCTCCTAAAGGCTTGCAATCAAAGATTATGACACAAGCACTACGTAAAATTTGTTATTCATTATGCAACTCTAGCGCACTAATTATTTTCATTAATCAGGTCTGACTTGGTTTCTAGAACATATTATATTTTTTAATCTGCTTTCTGTAACAGCTAGCATACTGATCTGACCTCTCTTTAGATAAGAAGATCTAATAAAGGATTAGTTCGAGACTCCGGGTGTATGGATGATGTAACTTGTGGTGGAAATGCTTTGCCTTTTTATGCTGCTGTACGGCTTAGGATGATTAGAAAACAATTGCTTACGACCGGAGATAAGGTAGATGTTGCATGTTTCTGACTCATCGATTCATACCTCCAGAAATATATTTTATTAACCTATTATGACAATTATCCTATGTGAGCTTCATTTTGTTTCTTAGGTGTTACAACCTAGATTCTTGATGTCACTATTCTTTCAGACAGTTGTATGAATTATTCTGAATCTGTCATTCCATTCTCTTTCTTTCGAGCATGAGATAATTGCCAACTGACTTTTTAAATTTGCCATAAACATAATTGGCCAAATAAACAACTGGAGTCAACATAGTAAAAGGCTTAAAGTCGTTTAAGTTGCGTTGGACCCAGACATGTACATGTGCTTTTTGTTAAAAGTAAGAACTATTTGTCTGCAGTTTAACTCATTTACAGATTGTACTGATTTCCGATTGAAGACTTCTCAGTCCATGATCCAGTTACATTGGTTTACAGTTTGCTTAAATTGTGCATACCTACTATTACTGTACTACTCTCTCTAGCAAAATGGGAAGAGCTTGAGCTCCTTCTGCTGTTCTACAGTATGAATCATCTGGCGTCATGTCTACATCGTCAATCCTTTATATTCACCCCAGCATAAAAAGTTAAAAAGAGAGCTCTTTACCTGCTTTTCTTTGGGTTGCTTATTCCCTCTATTTTCAGAGGGACTAGTCTGAGATAGTTTCATCTTGTTTCTTCACTGGATTCATTAGTTATCTTTTGAATAAAGTTATCGTTTGCTTGAAATGTTTTCCAGATTACTGGTCTTGGGATCTGTGTAAAGGTGGTTAAAAATAAGCTAGCTCCTGCAGCAACAGAAGCAGAACTGAGCATACAGTACGGCGGAGGCTTTTGCGTTGAATCTGAGGTTTTGGAATTGGCTTGTGAACGTAATGTCATTCTGAAAGAAGGAGGGAGCTACTTCATAAATGGAGAGGTTTTAAATAGTAGACAGGACGCTGAAGATTATCTAGCTTCCAATGGTGACATTTTAGCTAAGATAGTTGAAACGTTAAGAGATGAGCTATTTATGAACACAAGTGGAGAAAAGAAAACCGATTAGATAGTCATTTAATGGTTTAAATCAACTCCAAGATTTGTGTTGCTCCCTTTGAAGGAAAGCCAATTTCATGAACAGAAGCAAATGGGAGTTTGTTTCCTCTATCAAGCATCTGCAACCTCAAACCATGCTTGTACTTGGAGACATGACTTCTCTTGATGGTGGACATACAAATCTTCCGGGTTTGGCCATTGTGAGTAATGGTTTGTCCTTCTAGAATTTTGTTAATCCTCTTTCTAACTCGTGATCAAGTAGATTTTATTTGTTTTTGAGACTTGAGATCAGCAGAGTTGTTGCTGGAATGAGTGTTATCATTAGTTCAAAACATACAGGGGGCTACTTTGACTGGTCTAGATTTTATCTTCGCGGACCAGACATTGGATTTCAACTATCTCATTCTCTTATCTGGTTACTCGAGCATTACATTTGATACTTGTCTAATGTCATGATCTTGCCAATAGTGTTCTGTTCCAAAGGTTTACAAATTTGTAGCATGTGATATCTGTCAATCTCAGTTGAGGAGATCACTGCCTCACTTGGTTATTCTGTTATACTGGATGTACCATAGACTTTTTAAGCCTGTAGAAATGAGGAGCTTCCGATGGATTTTGTTTCACTTAGTGTTCCATGTGTTGACTTAAGCACTGGAAGTTGGGAGTAAATTTGCTCTTCATCTCTTTTACCTTTCCGCTATAAAGTGGAAAACTTTTCTTGTATTTTCCTTAGTTTCAACATTAATGGTTTACTCAGAAAGGTAGGACTTGAATTTTGGCATAAGTTTATTCTTCAAAGGAGTTTACATAAAATAATAAAGAGGTTGGTTTGAAGGAAGACATCAAAAGAAATAAACCTATGTGAATACAACAGGCAAAGACTAAACCTCTATGCAATTACCAAACCTGGCAATGCTTCCTGGTAAAAGACCATCAAACAACAATTCTTCCTCCAATATACTCAACTCAGAATCACCCAAGACAAAAAAAAAAAGAAAAAAGAAGCAGCCCGTTGCACTAAGCTCCTGCTATGTGCGGGGTACAGGGAAGAGTCGAAACCACTAGGGTCTATTGTACATAGCCTTACCTTGCATTTTTGCAAGAGGTAGTTTCCATAGCTCGAACATATGACCTCCTAGTCACATGGCAATAACTTTTACTTGTCAGTAAATAAATAAATAAAACAAGGGAAAACAAATAGGGAAAGGGAGAAAAACTTTGGAAGTGTATATACACATTGTGCAAGTCTGGAAGTGTTAAAAACAGTAATAAAAGATGTGCACTGGCTTTCATCAATCAATTGTAGATGGATTACTCCAATTATAGCTCCATTTTTCTGGTTGTTTTCGTGTCCAGAAGTAATGCTCAAATCCAGGTATTTCTGCTTTCCCTTTCTGGAAGTACTGCATAAACAGGTCAATAATGTGCACACTCATCTGTGGTTTACAACACATGGTGAAATAGTCGAGGTGAGAGCAAACTGGCTTGAACACCATCCTTATAAAAGATAATACTAATGTACAAACACTCATGTTCTCCAATCCTGGTAGAACACCTTTTATATTCACAATTATCTGCTAGAAGTTCTACTCTTTCTGGCACTGTCATACATTTCACCATTAGACAATCTCCAAGAAGAAATCCTGAGGTCATAAGGAGAATGTTGACCTGTCAATGTCTCATGTAATCTTAGGTGTTGCTTTGGTGTGCTCATTGACCTTGTTTTTGCCTTTGCAGATTCTGTGGTAGCCATGTAAGTAGGAAATATAGGAGAACTTGGTAACGAGTTAACATCAACGTTTGATTTTCGTGTTATATAAGAAAATGATCTTCTTGGAAGTGAAGAAGGAGAATATATGTCCTCTATGCAATCTGCTCCATGCATTTTTCTCCCTTGAAGTTGTGTCATCCCATACATATCAGCTAGAGGAACATTTGACTCTGCAAATGATCTCAATTTCTCAAATAACCCTGCTTTTCTTGGTGCCTCAAGTTCTCCCAACTGATCAAATCTGCAGCTTCTTCTGTTTTGCTTGCTGGTTAATACTTCTTGTAAAGTTCGATCATGTCTTCTCTCCTGAAATGAAGCAATACGCTATCAGGTCATCTGAAACTATATCATAGGTAATCGTTCATAAAAAGTGAGATTGCTACAACATGTTAAAATACATTGATAGGAGTTATAATTGCACTGTCTGCATCGACAAGTAAATTCTTTCTTTAGCGAACAAATGAGTGTGAGAATGCAAATGCAAATGAATTTACCCTATGTGAAAACGAGTATCTCATCAAATGCTCTCTTTTGTCAATGGCTTCTTCTCTTCTTGACCACAAGGCTTCACTGTCTTGTTCTGAAGCCAAGTTGAAATTCCAAGTTCTAAGGCTCTTGCATTTAAGCTGCCGAAAACCAAAACCATATTACAGTTAGAAAAACTTAGTATCATTTTGGATAAACAAGTTTAATTTCCATTTGTAGGTGTCTTTTATAGATTTAATATAGTTGGAACTTGATTAGACAAAAAGCTGAATGATTGCTCTTTACCTTAAGTTCTTTAGATTTCATAATTTCCCTTGGGCTATTAATGAGTTTCTTGTCATTATTGTCATGATAATCTTCAAAAGTAGGGAGTCCAATTTGATGCATTCTTGTTCTTGACTTTTGATGAAGTGGCAACATGAATTTCAGTTTGGCAACGAGTCGTCTTCTCACAATTTCACCTCTAATCACTGCTTGAAGCTTCACAAGACCCTTTAGAGCACTTAATGCTTTCTTGGCCTGCACAACATTTCACAAGGCGCCAGTTCATTTCAGCAAAGGTCAGAGTTTTTTCCGAAAAATGAAAAGAATAAGTAGCCACAAATACCAATATAACTTCTTAAAAGTATGCCTAGCTATATAAGAGAAGAGTTTAATAGGCAGAGAGTGATTTTCAACGACAAAAAAAAGCTTCTCTCCTCAACTGAGGTGAAGACTAACCTAACCTTAGGAATTCTGCTGCTTGCTCTGCAGTATCAACTTCATACGTAGTTGTGCTTCGACAGGAAGAAAGAGGCCAGCCTCTTTTCCAGACCATTTCGTATTTACTACATTATCTTGTTTTGGTTGTGTAGCTCAGTTGGTAGAGTGCTGGCCTACTTATACTACTACTATTAACAAGTATTGACTCTTTGGCCTTTAAAAACTTGCGTGGAAGTTAACAGTGAACTTGTATGAGTGAAAACAGAAGATACACTATGCATTATGGGAAATTCAAGAGCCACTAGAGAGGATGTCTTACCAGGTGAGCGCGATAAGCACTTTGGATTGTAATGGCAGCTTGTCTGCGTTTCCTTTTAAATTCATTTGGAGCATTGGTTAGACGTATAACATCAGCAGCAGCATTTGCAGCAGCTACAGCAGCCTCAGCAGCTGCTGCTGTTGCTATAGCAACTGCAACAGCATGTTTTCTTTGCTGTTCTGTTGCCTCAGTTAATGTGTGCTTAGGTGCTGATGTTATAGCAGGACATTTCCTCAACTTGAACTTTTTCAAAAAGCAACATTTCCATTTCTTTGGTTTCTGAAAGATTTTTCATAATTTCCAGCTTAGATATCCAAAGACTACTCACTACTAAGCAAGCAACAGAATCTTGAAATTCAAACCTTTTGATCAGCTGTTTGTTCTGTTTCAGGAATGAAAAGTCTCTTGACAAAGGTAAACCAGCTTCTTCTTTTTCCCATTTTAGAAATTCAACAGTCCTCCATTAAACAAAAACACCTGCCACCTTATGTTTTCTGAAATACTGAGAGAAGAGTTTCAGAGGATATAACAAAATGCTACAATATGAAAACAAGAACTCCCTCAAATAAGACAGCTCGAATTACAAAGCATCCTGCATATAAGCAAATTGAAGCATAAGGGAAGGATTGTCCAAATCTATATAAACAATACGTGGGACTCTAATCCACTCTAACACCCCCTTCACGCCTAAGCCAGTTAGAGCGTGGACGAAGAGCTCAAACAGAGATGAACATGACTCTGATACCATGTAAAGTATAAGGTCTATGGGCCTAACTCAACCTTAAAGCTAGTTCATGATCGGAAGATTTCACGAGTTCAAATAACCAAACCACCTGTCTATTCCCCAACCAATACGAGACTCTAACCCACTCTAACAAAAAAACAACTCATGTCTCACATCAGCAAAGTTGTTCATTTCTTAAAAGGGGCATTCTTGAATTGACAGCTAAATATGAGATCATTGATGAGCTTGCATTCTTGGAATCACATATCAAACAATATGAGTAATCAGAAAACTTAAAACACATACCTAGAGTATATTTGGAAGAAAGGGTGACTAAAAAATATCAACTTGAAGGACATGCAAAATTTGTTAACGCCAAACAAAGTCTTGATAATGATTCTTGAATACTAGTACTGATGTTTGTTTGTTCCATGTGGTTTCATTTCTCCCCAAATTTATCTCTCTTTATATCCAATGAGAAACACTGATGACTGACCTCACTTATGCTTTGAGAACCACACCATGTGCTGTGGAGTTTATGAAATATTGAGGAGTGCTAAAAGCTAACTTTTAGACAAAAATTAAAAAAAAGTCGGTGCAGCTTGGTTGTCGATGAAGTTATTGAGAGTCATGAGATATCAGGTTTAACTTCTAGCGGAGACAAAAAATATAATTATCTGATACTTGTTGCTAGTGGAAGGTGGCATATATTTTAAAATTAGTTGAAGTGCGTAAAAACTAGTCCAATCATCGCGTCATAAAAAATACTAAAAAAAAATTGATATTTCAATTATGTTTTGAGTATACTTTTGGAGAGGCCCTCTTTTCTTTTTTCTTTTCTTTGGCTTCCTCTTCCTCCCTTTTTTAACTGTCATTTTCCTAACTGTGAACTGACATTTTCAAATGTCTCTTTCTGCTTTGAATTTACTGATTTAACCTGAAAAATTACTTTAGTGGCATTCAATAGCCAAACAGAATTGGATTTGGTGAATTTTTGTATTTTTTTCCCTTCTTTAGTAGTCTATATTCGGTACTAGTCTTGGAACCTGATTATATTTGACTTCGCATCGAAAAATCTCATCTTAAAGTAAAACGCTTCCTAACAAAGGCTAACATTATTGATATTCGTAAATATTATCCCCCTACAGAATTAAGTAATAAAGAGAGCATTAAATGAACATATTTTGGTGCAACATGTTGGGTAATAAACTCAAATCTTTTTTATTTTGTAGTACATGTTATGAAAATTTTTTGCTAGCTCATGCATAAGAAATATTATCAAAATTCAAAAACTTTAACAATATTCTAGAACTGTGCAAGTATATTCTTTCTTTTTTTTCACCTAGCAAATCCAACAGTATACTTTGAGCTTCCAAGTACTCATTACTGATCCCTTAGTCAGGGATGAAGAGACCACTTGATATAAAATGCAAGGAACCCTTAGCGGGCTCATTACGAACTGTTCCGTGAAGTTTTTTGAGAAAAATGAGTTTGGAGCTCCACACCTCCAAAATTCATGGGCTAACATCTACAAAAAATTGAGAAAATTGTCTGATTCTTATTTTATCGTCTATAAAATGCTTTAGGGCACCATTCAATGGTATTAGACCTAAACTCTTAACAAGCTCATTATGAATGATTTCATGAAATTTTTTAGAAAAATAGGTCTGGAGCCCCGACACCCATTAAAATCCTTGGCTAAAAAATTATATTGCGTGCGCACACCCCTATAATCAACGTTTTATGCTTCCAACTTTTTTTTCATATGATATTTGATACTTACACTAAATTTTTTTTATTTTGAGACATGCAAAGCCAAGGATTAAAATATCTCATTAAAATTAATTTTAGATCACTAATTTTATTGAGCCGCTCCTTATTTTTGTCACGACTCCCATGTTTTTGGGGGTGATAGATAAAGCATGTGAACATCTATCCACCTTTTGGAAAGGAGCACATAGTAGCATTTTATCTTTTTGAGCTGTTTAATGACCTCAATTAAGGTAATCAAGGATAGTCCAAAATAATTGATTAGCCCTTAAAAGTGGAAAATTAATTTTTTTTTTTAAAAAAATAAAATTATATTGTTATTATATGTATACTTTAAGAAATACGTTCCCATTAGAGAAAAAGAAAGGCAAAGAAAAGGTAACATTCTTCTTCATGCATGTTAATGATTATTTTATCTTAGAGAAATGTGAATGGTCATAATTGCAAAAGCCTTAAATTGATTTTTAATGAAGATAAACAACAATAATTGTATTTCAGAATCTCAAATAAGTCGAGAGATCAGTTATATAAATTTTTATTAACTATATTATTTTATTTAAATTCATAATAATATTATGCAAAATATGAATAAAGAACATTAATAATTGCTTATATTTTCAATATTTATGAAAATCAAATAATTTTACGATGACAATTTATCTATCGCAATCTTTATTCTTTATTCTGAGTTAAAAGACCAATAATACGAATAAACTCACACATGTATGTAGAGTTGTCACTGGCTATAAGATGATTAATAAAATTTTGTCACATGTTCATTAATCATGTCTAATTTGGAGATTAACAACATTTGAGTTCAACAATGAGTATACTAGAATTTTATGTGTGAACTTTTTTTCATAGAAAGTGTTTCTTCATAACGAGATTTTAGGCGATACAAATTCAGATTAGATAAGTTTTCAATACAGATACAAAACACCAAATAAAAAATAAAAAAATAATCAACTTAGACCAATCCATGAAGGAGCATAACAAGCAAAAAAAAAGGGGGGATTAAAAAAAATTAAATCACGGAGTATTTTCTCCCTAAATGAGCCTTGTATCGTGTGAATCCAAATTAATCAAAACTTCAATAGAGGAAGTGTTTCCCCCATAGTTGCATTCTAGGCGCTGCAAATTCAGATTAATCGAGTTTCTAATAGTGATATAAAATATCGAATTAAAAAAATCAACTTAGAGCAATCCATTAAGGATCATAACAAGCAAAAAGAA
>JAOTQJ010000002.1:17767259-17791171 GCA_025642045.1 Solanum sejunctum | reverse complement strand
ATTTTATGTGTGAATTTTTTTTCATAGAAAGTGTTTTCCGATAACGAGATTTTAGGCGATATAAATTCAAATTAGATAAGTTTTCAATACAGATACAAAACACCAAATAAAAAATAAAAAAATAATCAATTTAGACCAATCCATGAAGGATCATAACAAGCAAAAAAAATCGGGATTAAAAAAAATCAAATTACGGAGCATTTTTTTTTTCTAAATGAGACTTGTATCGTCTGAATCCAAATTAATCAAAACTTTAATAGAGGAAGTGTTTCCCCCATAGTTGCATTCTAGGCGCTGCAAATTCAGATTAATCGAGTTTCTAATACTGATATAAAATATCGAATTAAAAAAATCAACTTAGTGCAATCCATTAAGGATCATAAACAAGCAAAAAGAATTGTGCATCCTTAATTATAGGTTTTGAGTTTGAATTTTGATTAAAAACAATTCAATTTATCAAGCATTTCCCCTCTTAAATAAACGTTATATCATCTGAATCCAAATTAATCATAACTTTAATAGAGGATCGAACACCAAAGTATAATTTATATTTATAATTAAAAAAATATGGATAAAAGAGGATCTAAGCATGGATTTGAATCGCAGAAAGTTACAAAGACAGAATTATTTTAAACAAAAAATTATAGGATTACTGATTTTATTGAACCAAAAACTAATTAAAAATTATGATTACTTATAAGTTATGGTTGTACTTATGATAGGTCCCCTATTTGAGTCTGTCCAGAACAGCAAATATTCTTTAATTAGTACTACTACTTTTTTTGCAGACTCTGAGTCTGGTCTATTTTAATTGGGTACAAATTCTGATTAATAATTTCTTGAGTTTGATGAATGAAATTGAACCATCAACATATGGAAT
This sequence comes from Solanum sejunctum, assembly GCA_025642045.1. Classification (NCBI taxonomy): domain Eukaryota; kingdom Viridiplantae; phylum Streptophyta; class Magnoliopsida; order Solanales; family Solanaceae; genus Solanum; species Solanum sejunctum. The sequence continues at coordinate 17,790,291 of JAOTQJ010000002.1, read as the reverse complement.
CCTACAAGGCTACAATCACGATCATAATTTCGATGAAAAATTATATTATTTATATAAAATTAAAGTAATTTTTATGTATATATATAATAAATATTGAATTTTCTTTGACTATTTTGCACATTTACTTTTTCAAATTTTAAATTTTTTTAATTAAAATCCTGACTCTGCTATCGATTATAATGACTTTAATTTAATATTATAATAATAACTTGACTCACAATAAACTAGATATAAATAAAATATTGAAATTCTAATGCATATAAGATTTGTGTAGAATTTATTGAATTTCCGTGAACTCATAATCGATAAAATGAAAAGTTATTTATATGGAATTTGAAAATGGAGAATTACTTTGTATTTTCTCTAATTTATTTCTTCTAAATAAGTTATATCTAGAGGCGCAGAGCTAAAATTTTAATTTATTGAGTTTTAAATTTTAGAATGACGATTTAAAATAGAGTTTTAAGTTTAATATGTATATATTCCTATATATAATAAGTCGTTTATTTAAGCAGCTTAGGATCGTCGTGCCTGCTTCAACTGCTTCAACCAGGCAACTGAAGTAGGCAGTTGTTGCTTGGTTTGATGGTCCAAGTCCAACATCTTAAATTCAACGTTTCGAGATTAAATCTCAACAATGACAATGTTTTTACGGTATTTCTATTAAGTATTATTTAATTATTTCTTCATCAACTTCAACTATGAAATTACCAAAATGGGTCTACTTAATTTTGCGGTGATTATTAAAGTATCTGCTTAAATTTACTATGACATTTCTATTAATTATTAGTTAAATTACTGATTACGGCTAAACATTCTAGCTATCTGCTTAGTGTTACGGTGGCTATTAAAGTGACTACTTAATTTTACTATGTGATTTCTCGTAATTATTTTCTTCATTTACTTAACTACAAAATTACAATAACGTGTCTACTTAATTTTGTAATGGCTATTAAAACATCCATTGGGCCCGTACAACGCATGATCTTCAAAAACTAATATTTTATGAATTTCTTAACACAAATACATAATTATAGAAAATTAATCTTTTTATTTTATTTATCGATTTTAGTAAATAAAGTGAAGTTTTATTATTATTATTTTCAATATTATCCTTAGTATCAGATAACTGCATTATTATAAGGTTAGTTCAATTAAATTAACCTCTATTTAAAACTTTTTGAAGGGTTGCATCAAGGGTTAAGTAATATAAAACAGGGGAGTATGATTTAGTTAGTTAAATGAAATATAAATTTGAGTTCGACGTTAGTATATAGGGAGAGCTTTAATGCGCTAAGCTATTCTTTAATGATCTTTTACTTTGAAGTTCATTCGAATTATATACATGTCTAATACATAATTATACATCATATATACACTATTTATATAATATCAATGCATTATATACATATCGATACATTACATATGGTAAATGACCCTTAAAGAAACACATTACAGAAAGCTCATTGAAAAACATCTTCCTCCCCAAAACTTCACCTTGTTAAACACCATGTGAGAGTCTGGTTTGATTTGAGGATCGTGATTCCAATCTTAAACATGTCATATAGAAAATTATAATTACAAAGTTGCTAAAAAAGGGTGAATAACGAACCTAAAAAAGAAAGTAAGACAGACAAATTGAAACGGAGGGAGTAATTTGGTAACATTCCATTTTAATTGAGCCAAATCAATGATATTGAAGCTTCTTTATACAACAACATTTCTCAAATGATCATCTTGGATTAGGATTTATTGTGAAATATGTTTGAGTAAAAGTTAAACAAAGCAAGAAAGTAGCTGCAAGTAATGCTAGAGCAGTCCATGGACTTCTAAAGTAAGTGTGTATTAGCTCTGCAATCCAAGTTTTCGCCTTGTTATGGTAGTGTTCTTGAATTTTTTCTTTCACGTTGTAGAAAATGTGCGCGTTGTTCACTCCATATGTATTGATCTCTTTATACATTCTTGCCACTTCCTCATCACTACCAAGCATGTTGAATAGTATTTGCTTTTCGCGTAGTTCTTTAACGTCCCTTGGGCTCTCGATTAGTGACTTCATGAAGTACACATATGATGTCACAGCACGATCAGTAACAGTATTTGGACACATTTCGTAGGCTATCATGTTCAAGAAGAATGCCTTTGTGTAGATTGAAACATACCATGTTGGAAGTACAAGCTGTCCATAGAAGTATCTTGATTTGAATTTTATGTCCTTGAGTGAATGAGTGCAGCTAGGCTTGAAGTAAATACCTTTTGCTTTGAGATCGGTTACTGAACGAAAGGAGTGAATGTAACTTTTCATGTTAACGCGTTCATTGCTGATACTTCTCTTCCTTTTTAGCCATTGAGGTGTGCACGTTCGATGAAAGTTCCTAACTTCACTTTGTTGTGAGACAAGTCTTGTTCTAAATGCTTCAAGAAGATGGAGAGGCTCTTCTACGTGGTTGTAACTCATTTCCCCTTTTTGTTCATATTCACCAAAAAGGGTGAAATTCAAGAACATCTCGAGCAATTCTTCTCCTTCGTCCTTATCATATCGTAAGCTGATCAAGAGCTTCAGTATCCAAAATGGTACTTGATTCTCTAGCAAAAACATGTCACGAACTGTTGTTGATAACACCAGCATTCCAAGATGGTGCCTTGTGGTTCTGAGTTTGTTATACGTATCCGTTGTGCTGAGCTCGATGTGGTTGATGATAAAACAGGCATCAAGAAGCATCATTAAGGCAAATTCATGATCATTGTACTTGTCTATGGAGCCATCAACATAACAACTTCTTGCATTGTCAACAACTTCAAGTATCTTGTTATAGAAAAAAGCAACGTCTTTGCTGCTACCCGAAACAAACATTTCAAGAGCTACATGCTTGAAGTCCTCTGCTAGCTGCAGCTCTGGCTTACCATGATGGTAAGGTCCTAATGAAACTACTTTCGGATCATACTCGTGTCTGTTGTACTCATCCATCCTCAATAAAGGTAGAACTTTCTGTATTCGCCTTCTCCACGAGTATGTATTCCGTCTTGGCATAGATTCTGTGACAACAATATTCACTATTTCATTCCCATCTGTTGTACATGATGCTGCTTCACCATCACTATAGGCTTGATCATCTGTTTTTTGATCAATATCTACAAACAACTCTTCTTGTTGTCCTTCCATTTTTTTGAGGTTTTTAAGGTAGTAAAAGAGTTTTTGTTTTGTTTTGTGGGGTTTTGGTAGTGAGTGTACAACTCCATATATATGGATTTTTGTTTGGAATAAGTAACAATCAAATCTATTTACTTGAAAAAGTCTTGAAAGAATCAAAGAATGTCAAACTACAAAGTTGCCTACCATGAAGTTGTTTTTAAATTCATAAGAATATTGAAGAAGATTTAGTTGTTGTCAAAGTCAACATTTGTTCTGTTTGCTCACTTGTCAACCCTCATGTTCTTCTAGGGGGTTTCAGGGCCAGTGTTCGATATTCATATTGGGGTCTATCTGGATTTATACCGAAAAATCTTGCTTCTTGAGATGATATCATAATTAGGATCGAACTCAAGAGTTTTGATTAATGATGAATGATTACTTACTACTTTGTTATATCTATTGTTTTGTCAGTTTCATGTAACTTTTACTACCTCATCTAGTTATTTCTTAACCATGAGATTTAAATTTTAAAGCATGAAAATTGCCAACTTAGGTGATTTTCTTTAATTAATTCTTTTTTCTTTCTGATTGATTTGACAATATAAACATGGAGTTGTAGTCCTTTTTTCTAGGCACAATACCTAAATTTGACCTTAAACTTGGCGCAAAATTGTAAGTTGGAATTCAAACTTGAGTTTTCAATAAGTTTACTAGGTCTAATTAAAATTATTTTTAAAAAATAAAACAAAATCCTCTATCCATAAGCCCAATCAAAAAGCTCCACACAACCTTTCCATTTGACAATATAGTTTAGAGGAAGTCCAGTTATATTACAAAATTGTGTTACAGGCAAAGTACTATATTTTGCCACTCAAAAAAATTAAATGTTCCAGCAAAATTATTAGAAGCCAAAAATTAAGAATTGTATTTTTTTCAGTATATAATAAAACGAAAAAAAAGAACACAATCCATGTGATCGTATAATCGCACTTGAATAGTGAAATCAGCTACTAATATTTGCATCTAATAGACCCTATGGTCTACATAATCAAATTTCTTGTGAGATGGCCATTCCCTAGATCCTGCGTGAACCAGAAAATTTTGTCCACATACTTCCTTTTCTATATGATAAAAATAGAAAGAAAAGAGAAGACAAAACAAATGTCAATGTTATTAGCAATTTAGCATCAACATCCCCATTATTTTTAAATTGTTATAGTACAATTGTGATTATTCTTTTAAGTATGATGAGAAGATTAAACCCAGGCATTTTGTTAAAGTAATGAGGAATAGATAAGATATTGACAAGTCAATTATCTAGTTTCTCAACACATTGTTAATAGACATTAGTACAATTGCAATATATCATAAAATACTTGCACAGGCGTTATATTGCTCGGACTCTTTTAAAAATATCAGCAAGTGTGCATACTGATCCTCCAAAAGTAGTGTATCTTTGGAGTCCACAAAACATAGCACATAGGCATTACAACAGAGAAAATGCTAACTTTAGGCCAGAAAGCAAATCAAATGTAACATTAACCTTTCTGAACCAGATCTGCTGGTCTTCAACTGGATTGAGAAACAAAGTACTTAACAAGAATCATATTCAGTTCTAGAAGTTAGAATCGAATATAGTCATTCCACACTGAATAAACGAAAGATAGCTCAATCGCGGACAAACACACACGAGTAGAAGTAAGAAAATCAGCGAAAGATTGAGGCAGGGACGAGATGTAAACTGATAAATGTACCTCATGAATAAAATTGTCATTCTCCAAAGTATTCTGTCATGTCTACATATCGAACTTTCAAAAACAAAGAATACTTCTCTGTGATTCCGAGTGACTATAAGATGTATATGAATCTGAATTCTTGGGTAGATACTCGAACAATTCTGTGGAGACCAATTTCCAGCATGATACAACTCATGTACAGCTATTTTACCGAGGGTATATATCAGTATTTTTCTTCAAGAAGAACTGTTGGCCAGAAGGTTTCTTGTATAGGCGAGAACTTCATCCATGCCAGGAGGTGATTCAGGTGGAATTGCCTGATGATCAGTTTCACTAAATTCCAGGAATTTCCTTGCAGTTGATTGAGGTTCCAATATACGACCCATCTTTCTCGGAAAAGTATCAATAGTATGAGGAAATCCAGAAGCGTTTCTGTTTCCAGTAGAAGAAAAAGACTCTTCTTTTATGATATTTCTATGTGCTGAAGCAATAATGGAAACGAAAACGCCAGATTCCTTCAAACCCTGTATAATAGACTACAGGCAGAATAAATGAATTATGAGTTCAGCTTCTTGTAATTATGTGACTGAGGGTTGATGGCCCTCAAAATAAACTGACAATCAAATATCATTTGATCTTACCATGGGAGTATATATGCGCGTCAATATGCCTTTCTTGATAAGCTTCCGGACAAGTGCTTTATCTGTCCAAACAACATGTTCACGGTACCTGATCCAAAAACGGTTCTGTTAGCATTTTCAAGATACGAAACAAGAAGAAATGAAGCACCATACAGACTAAAGATCAGTATGAAATTAGATTTTACCATCTGACAAGCGAAAGATTTGGCGAAATAAGTACTATACAGATTAGCATGAATTCAGAGGAATGGAAGTTAAGAGAATTATTACCAGCGAAGCATCTCCTCCTCCGTCAGAGTTGAAGCTATTATAAAAGCCTGCAATGTCAGGACGAAAACTATTCAACAGAGAAATTATACAGTCCATCTTTCGACCACAAAAAACATTTGTTTACAAGATTATTAACTCTTAGTTCACTTAGCCTGCAGGCATATCACTTTTACGAGTATTTAGAATTTCTTGAACTTTCAACACTTGCTTAATTGCATTAAAGTTGTGATTGTAATCCAGATTGACATGATCAAGCACAACACCCTGCCTATTACTCACAGCTCTGTCAAATTCTAGCATGAAGCATCTTTTCACATCTTCCTTTGTAGGTTTACATCCACAACGATCTCGTCGTGAAGTTAAATCTGAAAACTTGGGATATGTGTAGTGCAGAACAGCAGCCTCTTCCAGTTTGACCTCTCTATAATAAGAAAAAAATGAATTTTCATTATACAAGTGGAAACAATAAAAAGGAGAAAAAAAAAACATTATGAGTGTGTTTTCAACTTCAATAAATCAGTGATTCTAGAGGATTGGGAATAAATAAGAAATGAAATGTTGATAAAAGGAAAACAAGTTTGAAATTACATGCCGAACAAGCATACTTTGGGGCTTTCATGTAGTTGTGCCATCTATGAGCACCATTAGGACGAAGATGATCTTGAACTCGTGTTGCTGATTTTCCATTTCCGTAAGTCAAAAAGTAATTAGGATTACCACGAGTTGCTTCCTTGTACCTTACAAAGTACGTTTCTTTTGTGAGATGGTCATAATTCTTCTTGAACATCGAGACCTACCACATGATACAGATGTATTACTACTTGTCAAAAGTCTAAAAGAGCTTTAGTTGCATAATAAATACAAATTACAGACAATGAAAACTCTCTCCAAGAAAACAAGAAATTCTGGCTGCTACAAATAAAGAGCAAAGTCTAACACTCAAGCTCCTTATATTTGCAAGGTACAATTTTACTTTCTTTCCTCCACAGTGTCTACTCCAACACAACCTTCTTTTTCATTTCGTCTGGAAAGAGATGACTCTTTTCACAACTAGCTATTGCTCCATTCTCAAGTATAAGTAATAGAATAATCCAAATTAATTTTAAGTCTAAACGTATTCATGTATAGCGGTAGAGGATGCTCCAGCCAAACAATTGAATTTAACACTAGAACTAGAAAGATAAGAAAAAGGATACAGTGAAAGATATCTTACTTCACTGAAAGGTTCTTTAACATCATCTCTCTCGACACTGCTCTCCTGAAATATTTGCCATCATCAGAGAATGAAAAGGAAGCCAATGCATGCTTTTTTGAATATGCGTGCATGTAATTAGACAGCCTAGAGCAAGCTCAATTACTTACATAATTAGGAAAGACGGCCATATCAACATCTTCGGGTAAATCTGCCAGAAGTCTCCGTAAAGAATACTCACTAGCTCCAGCTGGATGCATTAGCTCATCAGTATCAAGATGAATGATCCAGTCCATGCCAGCTTCCTGTAGAATTACAAGGCACTGAAGTGGATCAAAAGGCAACCATAACCAGAACAGATGAAGTTAATGCAATCATACCCTTGCCATGACGATGGCCATTTCCATGTTAAGAGTCTGCTTAACAAATAACTCGTGGTTGCATGGTTGGTAGAAGAATCCAGCCAGCCAAGTTTCATTCCAAATCCGACTAGGACACAACACATAATAGATCAGTATATCAAATAATACATTCACTTAATAGAGAGGTGAGATGAAAAATAGCGAACAGAGCCTGTCTACAAGCCTGAAAGGAATTTTCACACTCTAAATTTTGTTTGATTTAAGTTAGTAACTTGAATGATCACTTCTTCATTAAAGTCTATTAGTCGCACCCATTAGCAACATAACGCAATTGAATGATACTACGCCTAAATACAGAAAATTGAAACCCATAGAAGGGACAACAAACATTTCTCAAAGCAATAGGAAATAATATCTACTCTACTAAACAGAGTCCTCATCGTCATAGTTTTGACTCAGAAAGTGTATATGCAAAGATCAGTTACCTTTTGGCTTGTACATCCTCTAGCTCTTTTGTTCTATATATAACTCTTACTCCCTGCAGAGTATACACATTGTGATGAAATACGTCAAGTCCAAATATACAAAACGGTAGAAGTGATGAAACAGAATGTTAAAGACAAAATAATGGTAATGGAAATATTATGGAGATATGAACACTTACTGGAATAGATTTTAGCACTTTAGATACATTGGAGGATGCAGCTTTTCCCTCCACAAACAGGAAAAAGTTCGTTACACCAATAACCTTATGATAAAACATCCAGGGTAGGATTTGCTCTAAGCCAGCGGACGTACTTGTAGTTATTGATATCTAACCTTCAAGCAAAGATAACACGTCCCTTAGGGTACCGATAAGTTATAATTGAAGTACAAAGAAAAGAATATCTGAGACGTTTACAGTAAATGAACAATTGCAATTCTTGATATAGAGGAACACTAGGAAAATATGAGAGGAAAATTCTCCACCGCAAATGCATCAATTAAAGCGAAAACCACCAATAAAATATGTACTTAGGGGCCGTTTGGTTGTTACTAAGGGGTGATTCATTCCAAAACTAACACTAGAATAGTATTCATTAACTTGTACCATATTTGGTAGTAATAGTTTGCTTGCATATAAAATTCAACACACTAAATTCAGTATTCTATTAGCAATTTAGAATCACTCATAACTAAGACATGTATAAGCTAATAAGAAATCGATACATTAATTTATGCAGTATAGGAAATGAAATAACAAAACCGTTGCATAACTAATACCTACATCACTAATATCTCTATAACTCTAATCAGCAATCATACGATCCACGTAGAATGTTGAAGTCTGAATGGTATAGGTACCACAGTAAAATTAATTAGCACATAGTTTTAAAGTGCTTTATTTTTATTTTCATCAAGTGCCTAGAATACAAGGTTGTGTATTAGGGTAGAAGGCTAGTAAGGGTAGTTTGATGTATGACCTTTTGATTTAGTAGGTTAATAGGATTAGTCTTTATATCCAATGTCGTCATTATCCGTCTTCTATTTGTTACTTTATCGTATTTATATACCATCATTTATTTTTCAGTATTAACCGTTTCCTTTTTCTTTTCCCTTCTTTTCCGGATCTAGTATCTTCTGCGTATGAGGCTTGATTTTTGAGACGAGAATTTTTGGAAACAGTCTCTCTATCTCTATGAGGTAGTGGTAAGGTTTGCTTACATTCTACTCTCTCCAGACCTCGCTTGTGGGATTCCACTAGGTATATTGTTGTTTGCCTAGAATACAAATCTGCTGCTTCCATAATTCCATTACAAGAATTGTCATCAGTTTCTGTTATCAAATATCATTTGTACTTCAACCTACAATGTAATCTCACTAGTGACGTCTGATGCATGCACAGCTTTACCAATGCTAAAAAAAGAAAATGCATCGAAAATTCGAAGAATAATAACTTTGGTTTATCAAACAAGTGGAACCAAGCATCATCCAATCAACTTTTTCACAATTCATCCACAATAGCAAAAAAAAACACTTGGCTGATAAAGACAGAAAACATGTCTACTTTTCTTCAAAAAGAAAACTAATAAAGGTTTAACCAGTACTTCAACATGAAGTTATCAATAACAAAAGACAAAAATAATCAGCAAAAAAGAGGACAAAAACGAACCTTGGGTCTAAGATCCGGACCGTAAGAAGATGACCCGAAATTAAACTTCCAATCCCTGAAATACGGAAACGACAGCGTATTGCTCTGTCCAAGGATATCTTCACACCCAGACGAAGAAGACGACGATAACCGTACGGGTTTCGACCAAGCCACGGCCGGCAACTCATTCGGATCGTCTTCGGGTATCCATCGGCTACTCGGGTTGGGTAATCCGCCCCGCCATTGAAGAACGAAAGCGAAAACGGCGAGGGATAGAGAAAGAATCGTGAGTAAATAGAGCAAACGCGAAACAAAAACAGAGGATGACTGAGAATTGGAAAAAGAAGAAGAAATGGTGGTGGGTCTTAGAGTAGAGAAAAGACCCGCCATTGGAGAATTCAAAGAAAATGGAGAATTTGTAAGAAACTGTTTGATTTTTATCGGTATATATGTATGTATGTATGTACACAGATTACAGAGAAAGAGATTTGTTCATGCAGAGTTGAAACTGAAGTTCTTTGATAATTCCGAATGCATGGAATCTCTCATGGCCAATTGGGCTAAGTCCATAAGGATTATCGAATATTATTTTACAATATGGTTAATTGATTATCATATTTCAATAACATTCTCAAGGGGTTTTATGCTTTGTTCGAATGGTTGTTACGTATGGCATATTATGTCATAGTATATTAGTAAATTATGAGGTAGACTCGATCACTGGATGATTTTAATTGGGCACATGAAAGTTATCAATCTAGGTTATAGGTCTTATTGATCGTCCATTGACCAGTCCAAATAAGTATTATATATCATAGTATGATAGAATTGTGATGCTAGGATACTGGGTAGAGACGAGTGATATTTTAGTAGGTAAATTAACATTATAGATGATGAAATAAAGAATTTTCATATTAGGATCTAATCTGTAGAAATTAAGATGATGATGAAGAAAAAATCTTGAAGAGAAAGTAGAGAGAAGTGAGAGTTTCTCTCTCTATAAATGGCAAGATAAATTTTTTAGCATGGTAACACTCAATTACTTGGACAATCTCCACAGATGTAATATATATATATATATATATTAAATGAATACAAAATATTTTTACATGGAGAATGAACAATATATTAAATATTACATCAGCCTCTACAGGTATGCCTCGAAAGATAGATTGTCACGAGTTATATTTGGTATTTAGGTATCTACTTCAAAAGAAACTTGTCTAAAATTATCTATAGGTGGCGAGGTCGAGGTTATTGATGTATGGTGGATCTAGAAAAGGGGTGGTTCTAGTTATAATCTCGGAATGATTTGGTTATATATTTTCACAGAAACGTGAAATCAAAGTAGGCGATAAAGTAGCTGGAAGACACAGAAATAAAGGTATTGTTTTATAAAAATTTGTCTGGACAAGATATGCCTTATTTGCAATATGAAAGATCTGTTGATATGGTCTTTAACCCATTAGGAGTACCTTCACGAATGAATGTCGGACGGATATTTGAATATACAATAAGGTTAGCAGGAAGTCTGCTAGACAGACATCGAATAATAAATTTTGATCAGAGATATGAAGAAGAAGCTTCGAGAAAATTAGTATTTTTTTGAATTATATGAAGTCAGTAAGCAAACAACAAATATAAGGGCATTTGAACCTGAATATCCATGATCAAGCAAAATATTTGATGGATAATGTTTGAATAATGCATTAACTATCTGAATGATAAATTTCAAAAAAAGGATTAAATAAGAAAAAATATTGAGATAATTAACAATGCGGTCACACCAAATGATCGTTGCACAAAATAAGACTTCATATTATTATTCAACAATAGATTTAAATGATACAATTAAATAATAAAATTTAAATAACAATCAAAATGAATATTGTATTTATACAAAGAATACAAGGGATAACAACCATCCAAACAAGGTGTTAGAGAACTAAATAGACATTTTATTTCTATTTTTGTAAAGATAGAGAAGTTGATTTCGATAAATTATTTTATTGTATTAAATTTTTTTCGTCTGTGATGTTATTTGACTAACTACGGAGCTTAAAAGTATAAGAAGATTTTTACTAAAACTATTCTTGGAATAAGTGAATCTTTTAAATGGAATAGCTTTGTAATCTTTTTTCCAAATTAGTTTTTTTTTTTCAAATTTGTAATATTCAATATGGATAAGATTTTGACGTGCCATTAAATATTTTATTCTTTTTAGAATTAACTAAGAAGGAAAAATTGTCAATTGAGATAGAAGGGGTATTATTTATAAATATCAGTAATTTCAAAAATAAAGAGAAATATTATAAAATAAGATATGAGGTAAAATTATGATTACAAAAAAAAAATAGAATAAAGAAAAAAATAATGTGATCACGTCAAGTCCTTTATTACATAGAGTAATTTTTATCATTATATAATAATACATAAAGTTGATAATGCAGGACACTAAAAACTAATAATCAAAATAATATTATATTTAAAGTATCATCACAAACATTACAATATGTAATAACCTTGTGAAATAAATTTTAAAATTATGATAAAGTGATAAATATATCTGCATTATTAATGTGAAATCTTAAAATCTACTAAAGGAAAAAACAAAATTTTAAATTAAATTAGTTATATCATTATGAGTATTTCAATATCTCATTAACATGCTATATAGTAATCTATATTCTATCTATATTAAACGCACTATCGAAGTACTTGTAGCAAAATTATTCTCCTTTTTTATAGCTATTAAAAATTAATTTCACACTAGATTATTTAATTATTTTTAATATTCCTAAAATCTTGGTTTTTTTTTAGAAAACTTTTTATTCGCTAAATTTGACCTTGCAATACTTATAAACCTGTTAATATACTCAAATCTTATTTTTATTTTATAGAGAGAAAAAAATTATTTTAACTAGTATTATAAATAATAGAACTTAAATTATAATAATAATATGTGATGAATCCTTTTAGAAAGTGATGAAGGCTTTATGAAAAAGCACTTTGAAAATCATTCTACCAAACACATTTAGCTACAACAATTTGATGTGGAACATTACTTGAGTTGAAGAAATAAAATAAAAATACATGTTGTAATAGGTAAATCGTGTTTTATAACTTGGTTCTCATCAAGACATCTATATCTTTTAATTATGGGTGTAAACATATGCAGTCAGCATGTAATTTACATCTAACACGACATCTAGGGACAGAGCTATACTATCTTGAGGGGATTCATGGTTAAAATAATCTTTTGTGTATATATAGTAGATATTGAATTCGCTTTAACTAGTTTGTATGTTTACTTATTTAGATTTTGAATATCCTTGGTGAAAATCCTGGCTTTGCCACTAACGACATCCTATGAATATTATATCACATGGAACGCATGTGTCTACTTGTTCAAGTTTAAGTGTAGATTTATATTCAAAATTAGAGATTATATTAAATGGGATGTTTATATATTATGCTAAATAAAAATAAAACTATTTTAAGGTAAAATGTAATTTCTTCTCTAGACTATAATTAATTATGTATAACATCCATATTATCTTTTAAAATATAAATATCATTAATAATTTAAAATAAATTACGTAAATATTTATGAAATTAAAAGAGAGTGTCAAAATCAAGGATGGTATTATAGGTAAAATGGGGTTGGAGATATATTCCCTTTATATAGAAATAGTCACCCAATGTTATAGGAGCTCTCCCCTCCATCTCTCTCAAGATCTTGTGTTGGGAGGAGAAAAGAGGCTGAAATTTTCTCAAAATTTGTGTCCTCATCTCCCCTATCCAATTCCCCCTTACTGCATATGTGTAAAAATTGTGTCTTTGCTTGCGTGGATCAGTGGAAGATCTACTGGCCACATCCCATTATTGTCGTTTCATTCATGTGGCTATAACTCAATTCAAGATCTTTTAACTCATCAGATTTATCAGGTACACATTAGTCCACACAGATACCACAAGATTCTTTTTATTAGCATAAAGCTTGTACCTTTGTTAAGAAAATGTGGAGAAAGTCTCTATCTTGATTGATAATGGGCATTGAGTGATGCCATTTGGTATCTTTTTCCTTTTATATCAAACCCCTTTTGCTTATTCTTTTCTAATATTCCTTTATAGGATTTGTTTCTTCATGCCTTATCTTGTGTAATTGACTGTTACATTGTTCTTATGTAGATTTCAGATTGTAACCATTAGGTCTTTGATATAAGTTTGGGATTCATTTGGTTGACTTGGTGGACATTCATCCTGTATAAAGAGGAACCAACCAGGGTAAGGCTTATCCTGTATAAAGTGTCTACTTTTGTTAAAATGTGGAGAAATTATCAACCTTTTAGAAAACTAGAAGTTGATGAGCTGAAAAATGGGCATGGAGTGATACCTGTTTGGTATTTTCACACTGTTATTTATATCAGAATTCAGACCCCTTTACTTCTATGTTTCCAGTTTTCCTTTCTGGGATTTTTTTCTTTATGTCATATCTTGATGTGCACATTTACTTTGTTTGAGTGACTGACTGTTACATATTTCAAATCGCACCTAGATCTTGATAAGTCAGGGATCCATTTGGTCTAAGTTACGCGGACTCTTCACTTTCAGCGCCGCTCCCGTGTCGGATTCTCCAAAAGTACACTACTGTTGGCGAATCTGCCACGTGCCCGCTGACATTTTTGAAGAGTCTGAGCAACATAGCGGTTGGTTGGATATTTATCTTGTATAAAGTGAAATCAGCCAGTTTAAGGCTTATCCTTTATCAGGATTATTGTGTTAGTCGTTCTCTAATCCTCTATCCCACAGTATGTATGAATTTCTTTTAATGTGCTATGGCGGTGCAAATTGGTCACTTGTGGCTTAGGATTGCATTTGAACTTTTAGGTGTTTGATGGAATGTAGGGTATTGGGTTTTCTGTATGGTTAACAAAAGGATTGCCTTTCCACTCTTTGAATATGTATTGTGTATTTTTGCATCAAGATTCTGTAATTTCACTTTAGTTTTGATGGTAATGGTTTTATGTTTTAAATTTCTATCGAGGTTTGACTCTCTACTGTTCCTAGAAGGATTTGCCTTCCCAATGGCTACTTTTCAGCAGCTTTGAAATCTGAGGCATTTGTAAACAATAAAATAGTTAATTTAGGACATGATGATTATACTTGAATTCGATTTTGGAATTACCTTTCTTGTGGGTAAAAAGGGACAGCCTTTGTTTAATGGGGTGTTATTCATCTTGTGGGACTATTATATGTTGTAAGGGCTGGGATGCTCTCCAAAAGCTCCCTGCTTGGATTTTTGCAAAATTGGTTAGCTTACAAGAGGAGAATAATTTGGACAAATTCAAGATTTATCAAGTTCAAAACCAGAAGAAGTCTCCTGAATACCTTCTTCATGGTTTTTTCCTTCCTTAAAACTAGTTTGTTCCCTGGATTCAGCTTTGAGCTTGAACTTTAAACAAATAGAATCAGATTAGTTTAAATCTCTCAATGTCTTCGATCTCGGTTAGCTTTCAGAATTTCTGTCACTGTCTGAAAGAGTATTATCACCACCATTGGATTTCAGTTTTTTCTCCTCTTCTAGTACATGTTTTGAGTCCTTACATTTCAATATGTTTATCGAGGAGAAGAAAAGTTGAGAATGAAAGGAAGAGATTCATGTACATACCTATTCTTTTTTTGCTTTTTTTTTTGGTTACGCATACAGAGAGAAACTTGTGCCTTTAGTCCTTCTTTACTATGAATGAACGAAATGATAATGGGATAGTACTAAAGTTCTAACTTGCTGTCTCACTCTTTTGTTTTGTCAGGCGTTGTATGTAGATAATTTGTAGGCAGAAGCAGTTTGATCACTTTGGGTTGTAAAGTAGCTGACTGCCATAGGACACCAAGGTCAAAATTATCTAAAGAAGTCAAATTAGGATACAAACTTTTGATCTTTTCTTTTCTCGTCATCTGACTTATGAGCTTCTGATTATCAGAGTGCCCCTTGTCAGGTGTAAAATTGTGAATGATTTCATTTAGACGAACTCTGCCTAGATTCTTTTTTGCGATATTTACTCCCAAAAGTGTGGTAGCTCCACAATACCCAAGCTGGACCTTTAATTACATCAAGGACACCTAATGATGTTCACTATGTAGGTTCATGGCTATTGACTGTAGATATTAATGGTCTTTTTTTCCACTGCACCAACTTTTAGCAGAAGCCTTAAACTTAACTTTGATAATATACTCTTTCAATCCTCTCCTTCCCACCAAATCGTTCTTTTTCTACAATCGAGAATTGTAATCAGTCGATGCAACAGCTAATAACATTACATTTAGACTGAGAATTCTTTTTCCCTTTTGTTTTTTGTTCCAGACTTGAACAATGGGTGATATAGCCAAGGATTTAACAGCTGGGACTATAGGTGGAGCAGCACAATTGATCGTTGGTCACCCTTTTGATACCATAAAGGTCAAGCTTCAAAGCCAGCCTACTCCACTTCCTGGGCAGCTTCCAAGATATTCTGGTGCTATAGATGCTGTCCGGCAAACAGTAGCTGCAGAAGGTGCCAGGGGGCTGTTCAAAGGTATGGGAGCCCCGCTTGCCACTGTGGCAGCCTTCAATGCTGTCCTCTTCACAGTGAGAGGTCAAACAGAGGCATTCTTGAGGTCTGAACCTGGAGTCCCTCTTACTGTGAACCAGCAAATTGTTTGTGGGGCTGTTGCTGGAACTGCTGTGTCTTTTCTTGCTTGCCCGACTGAGCTTATTAAATGCAGGTTTGTTACTAGTGCATTAAAACATAAATGCTGTATATAATCTAGCCTTCACAAAGTTGCCGTCGATTGGCCAAACTGTGATAAATGAACTTTAGATGTTTGCCGTGTTTTATCTTTCCTTTCCATTGAAGTGGTGAAATGTGCACTATAGATGGAAAGAAAAAGAAAGCGCGTCTACTTTTGAACTTGTTATAACTACCGTTTGGTCAGATGGTCAAAACTACAAAAAGAAAGCGCATCTACTTTTGAACTTGTTATAACTACCGTTTGGTCAGATGGTCAAAACTACTTGGAAGCAACTTATGTATGGTTAAATTACATGAATGCAGATTGCAAGCCCAGGGTGCATTGGCAAGTGTAGGCTCAGCTGCTGTGGCAGTGAAATATGCAGGGCCCATGGATGTAGCAAGACATGTTCTTCGATCCGAAGGAGGCATGAGGGGTCTCTTCAAGGGCTTGTTTCCCACCATGGCACGTGAAGTGCCCGGAAATGCTGCTATGTTTGGCATGTATGAAGCGCTAAAGCAGTATTTTGCAGGAGGCAAAGACACTTCAAGTTTGGGAAGAGGTTCTCTTATTGTAGCGGGTGGCCTGGCTGGTGGTTCCTTCTGGATGTCCGTGTATCCAACAGATGTCATCAAGAGTGTAATCCAAATCGATGACTATAAAAACCCTAAGTTCTCTGGCTTTTTCGATGCTTTCAAGAAGATCTTGGCAGCAGAGGGAGTCAAAGGCCTTTACAAGGGCTTTGGACCTGCTATGGGGCGTAGCGTCCCCGCAAATGCTGCATGTTTCTTGGCATATGAGATGACTAGGTCTAGTTTGGGATAATTCATTGTTGATGGGGAAGGATTTTAGACATTGTTATTGATAATTCTTTGAACCTAACATCTGCTGAAATTCTGTAATTCCAGTTCAACTTCAAGAAGCAAATTGTTCCCCCCATAGCACACAGAAATGGATACTCTCTTTAGCAATTTATGCCCTTATTTATTTATCTTTTAAGAGACAAATTCTCCATTCATAGCACAGAAATGTAGCCTCCTAGTTGTTTATGTCCTTATTTGGTTGTTTGAAGGGTGTCCTACCATGTTAAAGTGTGGATTAGAATATCGGAGCAATAGGATTTCTCAATTCTAATTCTAACACAAGGTACTTATCTCCTGAAGAAGACGCTTGAGATAGCTAAGTTGAGAGTAAGCACCTTCAAAAAATTCACCAAATTATGTGAAACGCGTCTACTTCCTCATAAGCTCATTGACACTGCTCCAATATGGAAAATATACACATGAATATCATATTTGACCTTTAAGTACAATTACATTGCTAGATTGACATCACTTGAAAACTTATAAATCTATGAAAATTAGTTTGTAGAAAATCAGCGGTGGAGATAAACTTCTACCAAAACAGCTTGAAACAGATTCTCAAGTTGTGTCAAGGAGGTTCAATACGCAATTTGTACACATAAGATATCATAGTTGACCTTATATATATATTCCCTTAGATGTAACAACGTGCTCCTCTTGTCGAATTTCCTTTTTCAAATTGTTAGAGATCTCCCAAATTAGTAACAAATATTGTTCTATCGTAGAATGAGAGTTGCCTACTTATAGTCATTTCTATGTTTCATTAATGTAGATTTAATTTATTTTTTTTTGCAATATTATATGTTATCATAATTTATTTATTTATTTTCTATCTACTTAGATATATTTTTATTAATTTAAGAGTCTCCCAAATAGCACATTTAATCTATCCTTTCGAGATATTACTGGTAAGATTACATCGGGTAAGTTGATGTAATACAGTTTATATATAAATTTATTTAATTCAATTCACATTTTTTTCTATTTTTTTCATATACTCCTGATAAAATTAAAAATCTATTTTTTAATTAATATAGCGAAAATCAATTTGAAAAAGGTCTTCTCATCTCTTTTGTCCCGGCTGAGCTGGGCTATTTGGTTCTTCTCTCCGCCGCCGACAACCGCCGTATCCGCCGTCTATACAGCTCTCTCTCTATATATTGAGTTTGGTAAACGAGATTATTCCATTCAAACAACTTTCACTAACCTAAATTGCTTTAATCAGGTACTATCGATTTCGCTCCTTTTCAGATTTCTGTTTCCTTAGGTTAAAATTCGAATAGAAATCTGCAATAAATAGCTTAGAATGAGCTTGACAAAGTTTATTGGTTTGGCAGATTGAAGTTTAGGAATCGATGGCTCATAGGTTGCTGAGAGATGCTGAAGCTGATGGATGGGAACGATCTGATTTCCCTATTATTTGCGAGTCGTGTCTCGGTGACAGTCCGTATGTGCGAATGGTAAATTTATTCGTTTTAAGTTTTTGTTGTAAAAGGTCGTGAATGATCTTAGGGTTTGTTTTTTCTAGTGTATCTTTGAAGCTGAATTGAAAGTTGAACTAGTCTCTAGCGCTTTTGGTTGCTGACTGCAAATTGATAATATACTTGAGGAAAGTTTTCATATTTGCATTGCTCGTATCTGCTATTGAGGTGGAAGTGTAGGGAACTTTATTCGGCCCAGAAGTTGAGAAATTTTTGGTCATAGTTTCAGTTGAATATCAGTGGTGAAGCCAGGACTTTTGCTTAATGGGTTTAAAATGTGAAAAGTAAACACACTAAGAAGCCACAGGAGTTCACCATATACTAGATATACATTAAAAATATAATTTTAACCATGAATGACCAATGTAATTTTCCACCAAAGTGAGTTTAGATGAACCCCCTGGCTTTAGCTGGATCTCCCCCTGGTGAATGTAGGTGCAAAGAGGCTTGAGTAGATGAATATTTAGGATTCATATAGGCAACGGTAAAGTTTGAAATGAGGCATGATCGAATATTTGGTTGATTACTTTTGAATGCAACTAAAAGTTCAATTTTCAGAATTTTCAAGAACTCATCATCTATTTCAAATACCTCAATTTTACTAATAGAGTAGGAATAGTTAGTAATTGTATAATATTTTTTATTGTGAAAAAATAGATAAAGAAGGGTTCCTTTATTGAAGTTTAAATTGGCGAAATCTGTCATTTATCATTACAGACTCCAATTCCTAATCGTATTGTCTAAGTGGTATGCATTAGAGTATGTATTAGTATTCCTTAAGAATGTTAAGTGTGTGAAGGATGTGGTTGGATCCTTCAATGAAGACAACAAAGTTGTGGTTTTCCAAATTTGTAGGTAAGGTATGCGTTAGATTTGCACTACAGGGAAGGCTGTGAGCCTTTTTGTAAGGACTGTTAATCTTTGGTCGCATTTATTTA
Organism: Solanum sejunctum; assembly: GCA_025642045.1. NCBI lineage: Eukaryota > Viridiplantae > Streptophyta > Magnoliopsida > Solanales > Solanaceae > Solanum > Solanum sejunctum. The sequence continues at coordinate 17,770,776 of JAOTQJ010000002.1, read as the reverse complement.
ATTGCTTTGTCTTTGTCCAAGCTGCAGTGTGCTGTATTTTAAATTCCATTTACGTGGAGCTAGGAGAGACCACGTCTATTATTATCTTGGCTTTCCGAAAGAGCTCTTTTCTCGGACCTTTATCTATTGACAGCTTCTCCTGATCCACTGCTACTTTTGGCACGTTGCCATAATGTTGACTCTCTTCGTATAGTTCTAGGAATTAGTTTCTTCTCAAAGAGTATCTCCAGTTTGGCAGTAGAATCAGTCTGGTCTCTGACTTTGTTCCGGTTTCAGCTGCATGTCCTCTACTTTACTCTTTCTTTCTCCAATTTCACCCTGACATTTAATCTTGTTATGGTTTTCATACAGACAAAAGCAGATTATGACAAGGAGTGCAAGATCTGCACACGACCCTTCACAGTGTTCAGGTGGAGACCTGGTCGGGATGCTAGATACAAAAAGTCTGAGATCTGTCAGACCTGCAGCAAATTGAAGAATGTTTGTCAAGTTTGCCTGTTGGATCTTGAATATGGTTTGCCAGTTCAGGTCCGAGACACTGCTCTCAGTATCAACTCAAATGATGCCATCCCAAAGAGTGATGTGAATAGAGAATATTTTGCAGAGGAGCATGACCGCAGGGTATGTGATTTACTAACTGCAAGCCCAACTTATAGTTATGGCTGAAATGTTTTTTTAACTAATTGCTTGTAGGACCATTTAATTTCTTAGTACATAGTAAGGACAACAAAATATTTTGCTGAAGCTTTTGGCCCCTCTTCTTTTGTTTTTTCTTAATTGAATTTATTTTCTTAAAAAGGACATACTGCAAAAACTACAACTTAAATGATTAGTTCTGAAACTATGTTATAAGCTGTCATTTTGGCAATTTCAAGGCTTTGTTTCTCGGTGCCCCCTCCCTCCACATCCAATTCTTTCAAGGAGCTCTTAGGGATGAGGTACAGTTTTAAATTAGGGGAAGAAATTAAAGTTGGTGAAACCAAGGGTTTAATACTTAAAAGAAGCACCTCAACAAAAAAAGCTGATGTTTTTCTCTTTTCTTGGTTTTCTCCAAAGTAATACTTAATTTTTTGACCAGGCAAGAGCTGGCATTGATTATGAATCTTCATATGGGAAAGTCCGGCCAAATGATACTATCTTGAAGCTTCAAAGAACGACTCCATACTACAAGAGAAATCGGGCACATGTTTGCAGTTTCTATATACGTGGCCAATGTACAAGAGGTTTGGAGTGCCCTTACAGGCATGAGATGCCTGAAACAGGGGAGTTGTCCCAGCAAAATATTAAAGACCGTTACTATGGGTATGTCGATCTGATTCTTTGTTGCTGATGTGAAATTTCCCTCTTTCCTATGATGCTGATATACATATCTGTGATAGGGTTTCAGATTTTTAGTTTTGCAGTTGGGGTAAGAGAAGGGTGGTTCACTTTTCTGTTGATATATGTCCTTAAATATAATTAGATTCCATGCTTGTTCAAATCCTTGCACTCAACATCCAATGGAAGTCTATGAAGAAAAATTTGGTCATGTGATTCAACATCTTGCTGAGGTTCAAATAACTGCTGAAACTGGCAAGGTTGTTACGACCCAGAACCCAGCCAACTACATGGTTATGGACATAATTTTGTTTAAGACACGACTCTAGAAAGATACCATTTTCCTCATGACCAATCAATTAAATACTCTGCACTTTTGAAACTCGCTTTTACCTCATCCCTCCCTGATTACTTGATGGCCAGGCTGATTAATGATGACATCTATTTGCTGTTCACTTTTCTTTTGCTTATTATCTACCCTATCTTCTCTTTTAGAGATCTATTTATCCTACATTGTTCGCGCACATAAAGTTGAAATAATTTGTGTTACTATCTTGTTGATCTCAACTGACAAAGTTCTCACTGTACTGTACCGGAAATGCTTGCAGAGTCAATGATCCAGTGGCGTTAAAGCTACTTAATAAAGCAGGTGAAATGCCTTCATTGGAGCCCCCTGATGACGAGAGCATTAGAACCCTTTATGTGGGTGGTGTTGATGCAAGAATCACTGAACAAGACCTTAGGGACCATTTTTATGCACATGGTGAAATTGAGTCCATTAAAATGGTGGTCCAGCGTGGTTGTGCTTTCGTAACTTACACGACTAGAGAAGGTGCGGTGAAGGCAGCTGAGGAACTTGCAAACAAGCTGGTGATAAAAGGCCTGAGACTGAAGCTACTCTGGGGAAGACCTCAAGTTCCCAAGCCAGAGTCCGAGGTCTCTAATGAAGCAAGACAGCAGGCTGCTTTGACTCACAGTGGTTTGTTGCCTAGAGCAGTCATATCACAGCAGCAGAATCAGCCTCTTCAGCCACCAGGCACTCAGGACCAACCTCCATCCATGCCTTACTTCAACATACCCCCGATGCCTCAGCAAGACAGACCATATTATCCATCAATGGATCCACAAAGGATGGGTGCTGTAATTGCATCCCAGGAAGGAGCTTCTAGTTCAACTACAGGATCTGGTCCTGGTGAAAATAAGAGCGGTTCTGAGCATCAAGGGCAGCGTTTTGCATATCCACCTGGAGGGCCACCACCTCAAGGTCAATTTTACCCGCCTTATTATCATCATCCACCCTATGGGTATATGCCACCACCTCCTCCACCTTATCAACAGTATCCTCCTCCACCTTATCAAACTACAGCTCCCCCACCTCCTAATGGTCAGCAAGCCGCGCATCAGCACAACCCTCAGCCAGCTGCCGCAGCAACCACACAGCAGCCTTAATCTGCGCAGTTGTGTCAGGCATTTGCAATGGGGGAGAAGAATCAACGTTAAACATCATGTGCCAGATGAAAGTCCTTGTTATTAGGTTTCTCGTCTCTGCCAACCTTTCAAGTTTCGATTTGCTACACTATGATATCACTTATAAATGTTATGGATTTTTTGTTGGAAAATTTATTAAAGTTTCCGTAAGTTTTAATTTTCAGCAAAGTTAAGCTGGATTGAAATTTCACTCTCCTAAAACAACTGGGATTCCTAAAAGTTTCCAAAACTTTTGTTTCCCAAACCTATTCTAACTAGGAATAAAATAATTACTACACGCTGTTTTCTAATATTCCATTTAATTACCTTCCATAAATAGTTTTCCCATAACCTATTCTAACCAGGATTACAACGCATTACGCTTATATATGCATGCAACCCTACACTTTCATCACACAATTCTTTTACTTCCCAAAGTTTTTTCAATCAACACACAATGGCTGCATGCATATCATCATTAGATCATGATCAATATTCTTCCACACTTTTCAACCTCCCACGCTACAAGAGGTACTTGGACTTCTCTTATGAAATCAATACTCACCTCAACAAGAGACTCAAATTTAGTCATGATCATGATGTTCATTCATTCAACAAAAATCGACTACTCGAATTTAGTAGTAAGAAAGTACCATGCCTAAAAATGGTGGCTGGATCAGTATACTTACCTAAAGACAATCCAAAGCAGCCCCTAGGTGAAGATGCACACTTC
>JAOTQJ010000002.1:17732875-17744649 GCA_025642045.1 Solanum sejunctum | reverse complement strand
TACTAAACTAACTAATACTAGCAGGTCAGTTAAGAGTCAACTAGGCAGTAGTTAACTAAGCAGTAGTTAGTTAAGCAGCAGTCTCAATACCTACCATAAATAGAAGTGATTCATATGTATATATAATTATAAGGTGGCACTAAACAATAATTATATAGGTAATGCATCCATATAGTAATCGTTAAGGACATGTTATGGATGAATATGTTAATATCCAACAAAGATAATATTATAAATTACTCCCCTTAATTATAAAAATATTGGTGTACCCTTTTTTATTTCTATGTTTTTGTCTCTAATTATAATGTTTGGAGTTTAATAGACCAGATTTTAAGTCAGATGTGATTTTAATTTGCTGTCAAAATTGAGTTATAGCAATTTATATTTTTTTTTTCATTTATGATCAGAAATGGGAACTGTTTCTTATAGTGAAGTGGAACATACAATGTTTCCAAAATCAGGTATAATATTTTGCAACTTCCTCAATATATTTTTACTGCTCTTTTCGTATCAAAATAAGTGTAGTTTTTCCCTTTTCAAGAGTCAATTATATACGTATTGACTAATCTTCGGAGTTTATAAATTGAATTTGATCAAACTCAATATTCTAAATTTAAAATTTGGATATATAAAAAGTACTATAAATATTATAATATTTATATTTCAATATATTAGTCAAACACTACTACTAAAGGAACTTTTTGCAGCATAAATCTTGCTAAAGGCTCTAGCGATTCTGAGTGTAATGACATTTGATCAAATGTCGATAACTATTACCATTAAAAGACTCTTTTGGTGTATTGAGAGGATGTGATTAGACAGGATATGGCGTAGTTTCGTAACACCAAGGACATGACCTTAGATAGAAAGGAGTGGATGTCGCATATTAGGGCAGAAGATTAGACAACAAGTAGGGGTGGAATGATGGTTGACCTTGTGATATAGTAGGTTAGTAGAGGTAGTCGTGCCTTTATTATTGTGTTGTTATTGTCCTTCATTTATTTGTTACTTCCATTGTCTTTATAGATTATTATTTGTTTTCCACTCTGGTCGTTTTGTTGCATATTTAGTAATTTTTGCTTTTTGGGATGACATTTTTGAGATAAGAGTCTTTTGGAAATAGTATCTCTATTGTTATGAGATAGTGGTAAAGTTTGCTTACATTTTACACTCTCCAGATTTCACTTACGAGATTTAACTGATTATGTTATTATTGCATTTTAAAAAATGGAAAATGATAAATAATTTTGGGATAGAGGGAAAACAAATGATTTTTTTTTTTCAATTAGCAGATAGTGATTCCAAAGAAGGCAAACATGTAGAATTTATGCCTCCAATCATGGGTGAAAATTTAAGAGCAGCAAATCAATTTGAAATGATGGCCCCCTCTTCAATTGTGAGCAAATTTCCCTATTTTTTCTTAATTATGTGCAATATTATTGGAATTAATTATTTTACTAATAATATTTATAATTAACATTCAGGCATTTAAATCATATCCCTATTCAGAAGTACCACAATATTCTGGTAGCAATGTCACTGTTGCTTGTGGTGAACCTATGGTATGTCCTCTTTTATATCATATCATACTCATCGTATCGAAACGAAGTAAAAATATTTACACAATCAAATCATTTACACATTAATTAGGTAAATATTGGTAAAATTGGTAACTCGATAGTCATATGGGTGTTAAAATTCACTAACTAGGAACATATACCTCGTCAACTCTAACAACTTAAACTTATAAATATGATTGTCACACACTTCAACGTGATATTAGAATAGACAAACATCACGTTATTATCTTGATATTTTACAGGTAAATCAAAATATGGAAAGATTATCAATAATGCATCATAATGGAAGAATGATTTTGCCAGTTGAAGTAAAAGAGGAGCCAATGTATGTAAATGCAAAACAGTACCATGGAATTCTTAGAAGAAGGCAACGTCGAGCTAAGGCTGTGTTGCAACAAAAAGTTGTCAGATCTAGAAAGGTAATCTCTGCATTTTAATTCGTTTATCTTAATTACTATTTGGGCAGTCAAAAAATATTTTCAGTGGCGATAGAACGAAGTTTTATTTTCTTAATTGTTAAGACTAATTATGTTGCTCGAACTCTCCAAAAGCGTACGTATAATGACATTAATAAGGGGATGTGTTTTATTCAGATACACAAATCGGATTTAGTGAATAAGTTTTTTTCGTGTCATCTCATTTGTTTATCCTGCAGTTATGTTAACCACATGAAATATACTCCCTCCGTTCCAATTTTGTGGCACTTTTCGAATTTCGAGATTCAAATAAATCTATCTTTGACCATAAATTTTCATATATTTTAAAATATTTTGAGTTATTGAGTATTGTGATTTATAGTATTTTTTTATCTAGTTTAGAAAATATATTTCATTTCAAAAAATTGAAGATTCAATGTACAAATTCTCCGCCAAATTTAAATTGTTCGACTCTCGAAAAACAGTATCTATTATTTTATAATATGCGTATAAATATTTTCTTTTTTTCATATGTATGCATAGTTTGAGTCGAAAGTAATGAAACAAGTTGAACACACAGAGACAACAGGTAAATGATGTTTTGTCTGTTCCAATGTATATCAGTCTTATCTATACATGTATGCATATATAGTTTGAATCGAAAGTAATGAAATCAGTTGAATTCGATAGAAAAATTGATGTTTCAAATGTATATGAGCCGTATCTTGGTATGCATATGCATATAGATATATAGTTTAGTCAAAAGTAATGGAACCAGTTGAACGCGTGAAAACGACAGGTAAATGATGTTGTTTTGTTTGTTCAAATGTATATTTGCCCTCTCTTCATATGTTGTTTTTTATGTATGTAAACCAGCCTTATCTTCATGAATCGCGTCATCGACATGCCATGAGAAGAGCTAGAGATGGTGGAGGTAGATTTCTCAACACAAAGAAGAAGAACCAATCTACTACTACAAACAATAACAATGCAACTTCAAGCAGTAAAGGCAAAAGTTCATTGGACTCTGATTCATCTCAAAATTACCTACTCAATTATGAACATGATATTGGTTCATCCGATAATAGTAATTCTCTTGAAGGATTTCAGTTCAAAGCTGGAATACATGACACTACAGAAAATCTTCAATTGGGGTGTCATTATCAGTGGAACCTCAATGACAACAACCATTGCAATTGCATGCGCTGAGAACATTTCTGAAGAGAGTCGCTCTGTGAGATGTCTAGTAGTCTTTTGACTTGGTCTTCGAGTCGCAAGTGCCAGTATACTGAAAACGCACTTGTTGTTTCCCATCTGAATGGTATATATACTATAGTTTAATTTTCTCTTTTGGGAGCCATGTAAATATCCAATATCCCTACAGTTGTTGTAACTTTTATCTGTAATAAACCATACTACTTGTATATATTTAGGTTTTAAGTGAGGCATGTATGGTTTAAGGTTTTGTATAACTTTGTGGGGATGATGTCTAACCTTGTAAATATAGTCGTGTCTTTTATATTATGGTGTTATTATCCATCGCTCATTTTGTTACTTTTATTATCTTTACAAATTGTCATTTGTTTTTCATACTAGTTGTTTGATTTCATATCCGGTAGTTTCTGCTTTTGAGAATGATATTTTTGAGATGAAAATCTTTTGGAAAAAGTTTTTTTATCTCTATGAAATAATGATAAAATCTGTGTACATTTTATCTTTTTCAAACTCCACTTGTGAAATTTTATTGAGTATTATTTTTTATAACTTTGAAGGGAATTTTATTCATAGATGTAAAATTTAATAGCAACATTAAAAAGAGCAGGGAAAGCAATATCATAATGTTGGTCTTTGCTTACAGTCTACAATGTCTTGAAGTTTCACTCGTAGAATTTGAAACTTCGTGGCAATGAATATAAGTAGATAAAACGCCAAAAAAGCATCCTATCCAACACATGTTTTCTTTGACTGGTCCTCCTGAAGAGAGGATGGGAAGGTGACTTATTGGGAAACTAACGTGGATCTCTGAATCATAGTTGCAATCCAAGAATGATATCAGGAAGTTAAAATTGTGTTTCTTTCAAAGGGGCTCGAGCCATCTCTATCGACTTAAAGAAGAAAGAAAGTGTTGAATCAAATCTGGATACCGCCAAGTTCTGGGATGCGTGATGTTAGCTCAACTGGTTGTCACCGTTTACATCGCCATTCAAAGGATTAGTGGCGTACATGTTTAGTCCTCTTGTCCGTCCTGGGGCTCCTCCGTTGAGCAAAGACAAGTCCAGAATGTACCTGCAACAGAAGCTCCAGACTCTTAGAACTCTCATACGGAGTGGATAATCGACTCTCAAGAATAAAGATATTGCATACGTGTTATTTGATGTGTTTTCATGTTCTGCAGCAGCAGTACATTTGATCAGAAGCTTTTGATCAATCTTTGACACTGAAAATTCGACGGATGTGTTGAATGATTCTGGAAATGCAGCTGAGAAAAAGAATCATGAAACCATTAGTGGTGCATGATTTGATTTTTAATCAATAAGAGAACTACGTCGTCAAAATATTAGCACCAACTTACGTGTCTTAGGAGCAGATTCCACACCTTCTCTTAGATGCAAAATGTTCTACATCAATTAAAAGATATGATAATAACGTTAGTCGATACAATTGTATATTCTTTTCGTAAGAATTATTGTCTGTTAGAGAAGACCTTGCTTAACGTATAAAACAGGAAAAGATAGAGGCTTTTAACTAGAAAGAATCACCTTAAGTTTCTCATAACAAGTTTCAAGGTCATCGTTTACCAAAATATGATCAAACAAACCAGATGATGTTCCTTGTTCAAGTTCTGCCCAAGCATTCCGGAGACGCTTTTGGATTTGTTCCTCGGTCTCAGTTGCCCTGTTCAAAATATGGACGATACTTCTTAAAAATAAACAGCATGCATTATCAGAAGCTTTGAATTTCTTGATTAGCCCACCTTGCACGAAGACGCTTCTCAAGCTCTTCAAAAGAAGGAGGAGAGATGAAAATGAAAATGGCTTCAAGAGCGCTAGCCCTCACAGACCTTGCTCCTTGAACATCGATATCAAGGATACATCTCTACACAATTACACACTAAACTGTTTTTGAAGGTTGCAGAGGAACATATAATGTAATGCACATGCAAAAACTAATCCTTGATGTGATGCCATTTGTAGATATCTATGAACTGACCAAAATCTTCATCTTTTTAAAAGAACTGATAGTTAAATTATCAAAGTTGGATGAGGAGGGCAGTGTTTCCGTGGAAGGGTAGACAAAAGTAACGCTGAGAAACCTTAGCTATTCCCAAAGAAAGTTCGAGTTGAGTGGTAAATGAAAACTCGTTAAGTAAAGTACAAGCTATATCCTCAAAGAACAATGAAATGGGTTAGTTTTTAAGTTCCTACATTAAATTAAAAAAGATATTACTTTTCTCAGTGTCAGCTTCAAGAACCTAACCTGAATGACATGTCACAGCAAATTTACAATAAGAAATAAATATTCTACTGTAAAAATATAGTACAAAAACAAGACTGATGGCTCTTGTGCATAAGTGTGAAAGTACCCAAGCATCTGGCTCTCTAGGGCTTTAGGATCTATCGGCTTGACAGATTCCAAAACTTACAGATGTTAGTCATCTTATTTGCCAAACTATCATAATGCTGAGCATCTACTCTCCGTGGGGATAGAATTAAAAATTTGGTCATTTTTTCTCGGGGAGAATCTAAAAAGCAAAATGAAGCGATAACCATAGGGGTTATGCATCAAAGAGAGAATTTCCCTTCTTTCATTAAGGTAGATTTTAAGTGCTCCAAACCTTCAAAAAGAATACCATTAACTAAATTATAAAACAGATGCAGTTTGATAACAATAAGAAAGAGTACCAAAATTTAACAGAATAAATAACATGGAAGCACAAGTACCTTGCCAGCATCAGCGACCACCTCAACAGCTTCTACACTTGTTCCATAGAGATTACCATGAACAGAAGCAAACTCAAGGAACTTGCCATCCTTTATCTCTCTCTCCATCACAATGTGGTCAGTAAAATGGTAATGAATCCCATTCTGCTCCTTCTCTCTTGGTCCTCGGGTTGTGTGGCTCACGGAAAATCCGAACATGGATGGAAATTCTTTCATTAGCTTTGATATCAATGTACCCTTACCCACTCCAGAAGGGCCACTAATGACAATGGGCTTCTCAATATTGCCTAAAACTCCTTTGCTCCAAGCAACCACCTCATTTCCTAAAGTCTTTTCATGTTCTCTAACAAATGGAGTGCCCACCTACAAAAGCATGACAGAGCTTTTGGCGCAACACAGAGAAGAGGTTCTAGAATCAAATCATTAACTCACATTATTGGATCCATTATTTCATTTAGACATTATTCATCAAAACAAATGATAATACTATCAATAGATAAGCAGCTTTCCTATTAAACCTTTTTCACGCAAAGAAAATGAATCATCAACAAACTGAACGAGAGGTTTTGACATTACAAATGAAAAAGTTAAAGAGATCAGCATTTGGAACATGTGAGCATGAGATCTACCAACCTCAAGAAACCAAAAGCATTCGCTAGAAATGGAATCCCCTCTAAGAACTAGCATGCGATCATCATTTAAGAGCACAGCTGAGTGGAGCTTAGATGTCTTGGGTTTTGGTCCCAACACAGTGGGGTTTATCCTGCAATCATTCATGCGTACATTTTTCATCCTATCTAATAGCTACAGAGCAACTCTAAACAGTTCAAGCATAACCAGCTACAACAGAAAACTGACCATTCCCCGCGAGATTTATCAAAGATTCGAACTCCAATAGTCGACCCAGATTCATGATCAACACCATCAATCACATACTGATGAAAAATCAGGAAACCAAACATTTCATTGATAGCTAATAAAATGAATAAATTGCATTAAAGCAATATAGCAAATCATCATACTATTTTACTCCCAACAGCAATAGCCGTTTCATTTCCCTTCGATTTTGAATCAACTTTCTTTGGAAAATCTCCCAGAAGATTATCAGCAAAGAAAGCTGGAGCTTCTCCCTGAATACCACCAAACTTGATCAGAACAATACATCAAGCACATCTTTACCATTGAACTCAAGAACAGCTAAACTAAAGATCCAATTTTTAAAGTACTCACCATAGAGATAACAAAAAATTTTCCCTTCAACCAAAAATTTGAACCTGAAAATACAAAAACACAGATCAAAACAGAAACCCCAGATCAAAAAATCATGCCTTTCACGTAAAACTTTAACATTAACACAACTTCAACAAGAGCTTAACTAAATCACAAAAAATTGCTTCACAAAGTAATAATAACAAAATTGAATCAGGGATCGTTCAAGTTAGACATAAACTAAAAACCCCAAATCAAAAATGGGTCCATAGATCAATATGAACTAGAAAAAATATGAAAAGTACCTGACAAAACCGGCAAATAACAGCAACCAGAAGACAAATTTTCTTTCTTTTTTTTCAGATTTTTGCTAATATCTTCCAGGATTTGTTGATTCTAGGAAGAAAATAACAACCCCAAGAGTTGCATTAAAGGAAAATCCTCGAGGTTTTTAGAGCAGAGGAGGAAAAAGCCAGCAACTTTGAATAAGCCGCAAGAAAGGTTAACGATGCCAACGGATCGGTGGAGGCGTACGGTGGAAATAGCAAAAATAATCCCTTATTTTGTAATATGTTCAAAATAGGTCCCCTAAGTATCAACTAAGCAGTTTTGGTTCTTTTAAGTATGTTAAAAGCGTGAACGTCTAAAATATCATTTTTTTCGAAAATATGATTTTAGACAGGAGAATGTGGAGGTCCGAGGATGTATGTTAAGGCAGAAGGTTAGTAGCTAATGAAGGATTATTTTGCTTTTCTAAAGTTTAGACTTGTTAGAGTCGTATTAATGTATTTCTTTCTTTTGGTATATATTATTATCCATTGTTTATTGTGTTTCGATTATCATACTATTTTATTGTTTGTATTCCTTTCTTATAGGCTTTGCACCATATTTTTTACGTATTTTTAATAGTTGAATTTGCGATATCTAAGACGAGCAGTCTTTTGAAAAAATAAACTGTATGAAGTAGTAGTAAATTTTTCATACACTAACTTACTCAAATTATATTTCTGAAATTTTACTGAATATATTATTATTATTATTGTCATAATAATCAAGAAGAGTCAATTGATATGTCAAAAGTAATGTTCGTTGGAATTTCTTGCAATGTGTGAAAACATACTATACGAGATAATTGACACTTGTTTATCAAAAAAAATTACACTTTATATGCGAATTAGCTTTATACATGTATAATATTTTGAATTAGCTTAGTAAAAATTATGTTTTTGTCACTTTATTTAACGTGATTCCTAAAAAATTCATTATTAGCATCAAACTTTTTAAAGCTTTCACTATGTACTACTAAAAATAAGTGAATTTTCGAAGGACGTCCGTAAAAAGTATGAAATTTAAATGTAGAATTTATTGAAAAAATTCTTATTTTTGACGTAAACATTATGTATTCTTCTTCTTACAGTTTTGCGACCATGTGGCTGCAAAATGAATGGGCCTCTATATATGTCCCATTGGGCCCAACAAAACCCAATTCACCCTTTCAAAAGCCCTCTTGATTATTTTGGGCTTTCAAACTTCAATATTTTTTGAGTCTTTTTTTTTTTCTAGGCTATGAAATTGGTCCGCTATGTTTAAACATGTAATTTGGTACTCATCCATAGCAATGGTGTTTCACTTTTATTGTAGTATTTGAATTCGTTATAAGGGTCATGATACTTTTGATTACACGTATTTCTAATTGTAATATATATAGACATAGTATTTATTTAAATAGGCTTGGAGGTCCGTTCTCAGATGTGTATATAACTTATTAATCTTGTTTGGTCCAATATGAAATGAACTTGTAGTCACAAATCGAATCGATCATCAGATTTTAAGTTTATGACCCTAACTTGTTCCGATCTTGGGAAAAATAGATCTACTAATTCATCCAATATGTTCTAGACCCTACTTGTATGTTGGATACAAAATCTTTGCTCTTATCTTATTTATGTTACATATAGTGGTCCTTGATAGCCCATTATATTGCAGTGTGAATGATGGCATATAATATGTGTTCAAGAAGAGTCTATTGATAAGTTAAAATTAATGTTGGTTGGCATGTTGTAGTTTCTTGCAACATGTGAAGCATATTATTCCCCCTCATCAAAAATAAAAAAAAAATTATGTACAAATTATCTTCTTATATTTACGTATTTTGATATTTGAATTAATTTAGTAAAATTTTCGATTTTGTCACCAATATAAAGTGATTTCATTCACTTTTATTATAGTACCAAACTTTTAAAGCTTCAACCAGCGCCAGTATTAAAAATAAGTGAATTTTTGAGGAAGATTCACTAGAAATATGAGAGTTCTGATATAAAATGTATTGACTGACAAGTCAATTTCTCCCTTGAAATTTTCATAAATAATTCAGTTAGTTCCGATAATAGCTAGATGATAGTATATATAAATTCCACAAAGAAGGTGGGCATAAATAACTGAATAGTGATGCAAAATCTCCATAATAGCAATTCATTTGATCATTCAACATGTAAAATTTTATGATGTTTCATAAAACTTGTTATAAAAAGTATAGTTGTTTCAATAACGACAACATCTATTAGTCCTATAAAAAATTATTGTATCAGCGACAATCACAATTCAATAAAATTTTCATTTGGGAAGATATTGAAGAAAAACATGTTTATACAGTGATATACATGAGACTTTCAATTAATTGCTTCCAAGAACAAGTGTGTATAACAACAACAACAACATTACCTCGATGCATCAAATGCTCCCGCTCATTGTGGGTTAAGGGGAGATCGGATGTACACAGTCTGATCTTTATGTTTAAAAATATAGCGTGACTGTTTTCGGATGACCCATGAAGAGCGTCGAAAGTTGCATTGACTAACTGCTACTTTACGATTGAAAGAAGCGCAGTCAGTTTAAAGAGCCATTTTTCTTTATTTCATCATATCCCAAAATCAAAAAATAATAAATCTTTAGCTCCATCCGAGATTGATGGATACACACAACAATTTTGTTCTTTTAAAACTTCAATTTTGACTTTCTCCAAAGATTGTGTTCTCCGGTCAATCAAGATTGCGATAGACTTTGACATAATTAATTTATTTATTTTTCTAGAAAATTGAATCTAAATTCAACCATTAGGGAAGAGATTTAGTCAATAAGCCTATTGGATGGGAATCATTCAATTATTATATTGTATTTAACATATTTTTTTTGTGTGTGGCATAAAGAGCAAAAAAGATTCCACAGCATGCCAATTTTGACTTATTCATTAAGCAGCTAAGTATATAAAATTAGTAAGTGACTTTAATCTATATGCAACTAACTACTTTGTTTAGAAAGAAATTAAAGTTAACGCACACTAAACTCATTATTTAAACCTTAACTTTGTTTATAATTAAAGATATACTTCATTTTTTTCGAGAATTATTATCTTTTAATCTATTCAGAAAAGACAACAACAAAAGAAAAAGAAGAAGAGTTATTCCGTACTTGATAGCAGCGTTGAGATATTATATATTAGGTTTTAATCAAGATAGAAGTATTTTCTATCAGATCTCTTTATATATATATATATACATATATATATATATATACACATACATAAAACACGAAATTGAAATCTTTCATCTGTTTAAGGTGAAAGAATTCTATCATAATACTTGATGGTATACCAATGTCAAAGATTCGAACCTAGCAACTATTACAAATAATAAGTTATGGTATGATATCACACTTTAATTATGCTATGTACAACTCAAAATCAAAATCTCTCATCTGTTTAAGGTGAAAGAATTTTATCTGTTTTATCATAATTCTTAATGACATACTGACATCAAGAATTCAAACCAAAAAACTGTTGCAAATAAGTTATGGGATGGTGTCATACTCTTAGGAAAGATCAATGTGTAATAACCTTACTTATAATAATATTAATCTAAAGTATTCTTTTATCTCCTCTTTAAGTATTTCACTTAACCAACACTCAACCAAAATAGTAATAATAGATTTGCTAATAACAATACTACCTAATAATGAATGGCTTTTTGTGAATTTCAAATATGAAAAATTAACACAAAATTTGACTTATTGGTGCAATTTTTTTTTAGAAAAATAAAATTAGTCCAATTCTTGTGGACTAGAGTCAGCAAAATATCACTTTTTGTCGTATTTTTATTATTTGTGTGTGTTATTTTATTTAATATTTAGGAAAGAGATATGATTGAAAATGTTGTATTCAAAGTCAAATCCCCCAAGTTTGACCAATGCAATGCAACATACAAAAGAGAACGAAATGACTAAAATACCCTTTCACTTTAAAAATGGCAATCATAGAATAGAAGTATAACTAAAATGAAGTTTAACAATAAAGAAAAATAAATAAAAAGTATAATATAAAATTTAAGATGAATGTTTGAAACTTTTTTCATATTTGTCCTTTTATTTATTGAATTTTTATATTTTCTAAAAAATAATTACATTATATATTTATGATTTTACAAAAGACAATAATAAAAAGTATAATATAAAATTTGTCTTTTAATATTTTTTTTAATATATATGCATTATCTTATAAATTTAATTAATATAAGACATAAAAAATAATAATTTTGGAAACAACAGAGACTCTATAATGAAGAACAATAAAGTGG
>JAOTQJ010000002.1:17713060-17724625 GCA_025642045.1 Solanum sejunctum | reverse complement strand
ATTAAAAATAATTTTTAAATTATTAATATATAATATTATATAATTAAATAAATATAATAATAAAATAATTTATTCAATATTATATTCATTAAAACAAACGTTATAAAAAGAATATGTAACATATAAAAGATTTATCATCTCATTTTCAGTCTTCAGTATCCCTTCTTTCAGCTCCCATTATGGCTATTACAGCAGCAGCTGTTATCGTCCCTCTGGGCATTATCTTCTTCATTTCTGGCCTCTTCATCAATCTCATACAGGTATACCTTAAAAATCCTAACTTGGGTGTTCCCCTTTTCTTGTTTTCCTTCTTTCTTTGTGCATTTGTGTGTTTCTTTTTGGAAGTTTTGCTGCATTTTTTCATCTGGGGTTTCTCAATTTCAAGTAAAAATGAAGTCTTTTGTGTATTTGTTAAGTTCAGTGGCAACTGTAGTACATATTTGGCTCTGGTTGTTTGTTGAGTGAAATTGGTGAAGTGGATTTTGATAAGGTGTTGTATTCCAGGCTGCTTGCTTTGTCTTTATACGGATATTTTCGAAGAACAAGTACAGGAGGATTAATAGAATTCTCGCAGAACTTTTATGGCTGGAGCTTGTGTGGTTAGTTGATTGGTGGGCTGGTGTAGAGGTAATTCGTTTCGGATATATATGTTCATGCTATTTCGATAAGTTTGTAGTTCTATAATGATTTTGAAATGGAATACAAGTTCATGTGTTTATATGCCAAGAATGCGAATGGAAAAAGTTACAGACTTGGCATATAATTGGCCTGTCCTACTAGGATATTACTAGTGTTTGGCTTTGATCATTTGGAAGTAATGAAGATATTTAATATTATAAATCAAGAACCTTTACAAGGTTGGAATGAGGTCTTGAATGATTGATAAGGATTGGGTAAAAGTGTTAAATTTTTTGCTCCGTGTTGCGATGATTGTTAGGGTAGAAAGGTTGGAATGAGCTCTTTTGATTGAACCTAGTTATTTCAGTCACGGTAAAGTATTACATGTACAAGTATTTCACCTCATGAATGACTTTCGAGGTAGGGTGTGTGTTTGTTGCCATAAACATTTCCTGTACTTGGCAAGTTTCTAGTTCTGAGCAAGCAGCCTGTTGTGTTTGCTTGCAGCTTATTTGCTTCTAGACCAATAAGAATTGTCATTTTCTTGAAAATTTCTTTCTTGTAATGGCACTGGTGTTTTGATTTTTTGAGTTTCTAGTTGCTTCCATCTCACATTTTATCCTTTGTTGTTACCAAAAAAGTGGGTTGGTCTTTTGGGAAAATGGCAAAGGTTCAACTGATTTGAGCTAAGATAGAGAAGATTCAGATGTATACTTTTGATTTGCTGTCTTTCAATTTCTTCTTAAGTTTGCCATACGATACTTCTTTTCTCATCGATGAGGTACTCCAATTGCAGATTAAATTGTACATGGACCCAGAAACTTTTAGATTAATGGGTAAGTTGTACTCCATTTGCAATATTTACTCTACTGGTGTTCATAACTTATATTCTGTCATGTTTCTTGAAGAAATGTTTACTATTGGTCTGCTGGCTGAACTTTTTCAGGTAAAGAACATGCCCTGCTGATAGCAAATCACAGAAGTGACATTGATTGGCTTGTTGGATGGGTCTTAGCTCAGGTTTGCATGATAACCATTACTGTTCGGAGACCTACTATGCCGAAACCTGTGATATGTTTTTGTTCGTTGCCTATATAAGTTTTTGAATATGGATTTTTAACTTGTAATTAGCTAGTAACTTTTATTGCTTCATGAAGATGTGGTCTTTCAGACGTTTACTTATAATTATTATCAATTGGCTTTTGTTTGTTGATTCTCGGATCATTCACTTGCAGCGATCTGGTTGCCTTGGTAGTGCATTAGCTGTTATGAAGAAATCTTCAAAACTTCTTCCTGTAAGTGTTCAGAGTGAATGTCATAAAGATTTTTCACTCTTCTTTTTGACCGAAAGCTAGTTGGTAGCTATTCTGTTCTAAATTTTTGTTGACAGAACCTCTCAATTCCAATATTATCCTGCAATTTGTTTGCGATTATGGATACTAGATGAGTAATGGATTTCTTGTGTTTTGGAGTTCTATAAGTTATTTGTGAGCATAGGATGGAGTAAGGAAGCAATAATGTTATAGATTTATGGTCCTCATTGCAGTAAATTCTAACCTCAAGAGGAAAATCACTTAATCTGCATTTATTTGGAAATGGTGGTATATCGTTAACAGGAAGGAGAAATGATCGTAGCATTTTGCTCTTGTTCATTTTTCCTTGAAGTTTCTATCATATGGAACTCTCCCAGTTCTTTCTTTGTTTACTCAATCTCTCTACTAAGGCAGTAATATAACGCATTATGCAGGTACTTGGTTGGTCAATGTGGTTTTCCGAGTACCTGTTCCTTGAAAGAAGCTGGGCCAAGGATGAAAACACGTTAAAGGTATAGTTAAGGCCGATCAATTTAGTCTCGTTGCACATTTCAATATACTTGAGCATCTTAGTAACCAAATACTTTCAATACTATAAAATGCATGTCTTTACATTTCTCTTTCTTTTGTCTTGTTGATGAGGGTCCAGGACCTGTTGTGTTTGTTGACTTACAACTAACTGTAATTTGATACTCATGGGGTCCATTTTGCAGTCTGGTCTTCAACGGCTACGAGATTACCCTCAACCTTTCTGGCTGGCACTTTTCGTTGAAGGCACTCGCTTTACACAGGCAAAACTCTTGGCTGCCCAAGAGTATGCAGCCTCAGCAGGGCTACCTGTTCCAAAGAATGTATTAATTCCTCGTACTAAGGTGGGCGCCAAATGCTACCTGCTTTCTCCAACTAAATTCATATTTATTGAGCTAGAGTTTGTATATTGCATCTATATACTTGTCAATAATGATGGTTCTGTCTCTTTAGTGTATTGGTCTATCAGGCCAAGCACCTTGTGCACTAGTAACCCTCTTATTTTAATCACAAGTAGGCTGATGCATTTAAATTCAAGTTATTATACAAACCATGCAGACAAACTAACGGCAAGAGATTCTCTTTAAGTTTGTAATGGATCCTAAAGTTAGTAATGTTGTCACATTTTGCCTTGCTATCTACTATGGGATTGCATTGAAGAAACCAAATGTTTATTGATTTGATGAATTCAGGGCTTTGTCGCAGCAGTAAGTCATATGCGCTCATTCGTTCCAGCTATTTATGATGTGACATTTGCCATCCCTAAAAGCTCACCAGCGCCAACAATGTTGCGTATCTTCAAGGGTCAATCTTCTGTGGTAAGCAAAACTATCAATAACTTGTAATTCTGGTATCATATCACAATTTCCACAAGTTGCTTCGGTATAGAAATTTATAACCGTCTTTTTCCTTGGATAAATTAAAAAGTAATGTTCCTGTGTCCTTATTTCACGCACATTAGGAGTTCCTGTGTGTGTCCTTATGGGCACTATGTTTATTTGAATAAGTCTATTCATTCATTGTCAATGGATGGATGACCTGTCTATTAGTTTCATGTTTCTGAGGTGGGGAACGATTAGGAAGGTAGTATCGCCCCATTAAGATAGCAAGAGGAAAGGCGTTATGCTTAGTTTCCAATGTTTATTTGTTATGGTTCAGGTTCATGTGCACATCAAGCGCCACGAGATGAAGGATCTACCAGAAAATGATGAAGCCATTGCTCAATGGTGTAGAGATATCTTTCTGGAAAAGGTACCTTTCTTTCTTTCTGAATCTCCATAGGACACATCTTCCGTATCTCGAGAATCTAGTGTTTAGATGAACATTATAACTGTTTCTACCTCTTTTTTTGTCAGCTCTGAAGACTTCTCCATCTCCCTAAATGAGTCTTTACTGTTTTGGTTTTAATCTTGTGACCAGGACAAGCTGCTGGACAAACATATTGCTGAAGACACCTTCAATGAACAACAGCTGCAGGATGTTGGCCGCCCAGTGAAATCCTTTGTGGTAAGAAACATGCTGACTAAGCTAGATAAATTCTTCCTGCAGTTTATTTTTCTTGTGAAAAACGAGAAATCCTTGAGGATCACTGGGTCAGTGGTGCACGATCCAAAACTCGATAAATAAGAGATCCATCTCTGTACCCTTCACTCAAATGCCAGACTTTTGTTTGTGGCAAAGGCCTGGTTCGAACTCATGATGTGTCTAATCCACAAATCACAAGTTGCGCTCTTACCACTAGACCTAAGCTTTGAAGGCTAATTTTGCCTGAGGGTCAGAGATGAACGATCCAAAAAGTCAGTCAATAATGAATCCACCTCTCTACCATTGTCCACCTAAACGTCAAGATTTGAACTTGTGATGTGCACCTAACCACATATCAGGAGTGGAGCTCTGAAGGCTAGTTTTTTGCAGACATTTGAGTTCTTTTATTTCTCCGGCAAACTAATTTATCTTTTCTAAACAACAGGTTACTGCATCTTGGGCATGTCTTGTGTTATTTGGTGCTATAAAATTGTTACAATCGACAGCATTACTGTCTTCATGGAAGGGGATTGCAATTTCAGCTGCTCTGTTAGCTGTTATTACACTTGTTATGCAAATCTTGATTAGATTTTCTCAGTCAGAACACTCAACACCAGCCAAGCCGAACAAAGTTGATCAGCATTCAGGAAATGGACAACAAAAACAACACTAACACTTCCCACATCGGAGACTCAGATTACACCTGCAAAGTTATAGTCTTTTAGTTTTGGATAAATAGGAGCAAGTGTTACATCCTCAACTAAAATTGTCTTGCTTTTCGACAGGATCACGTGGTCTATTGAGTTACAATGGTTGCATTAATTTGTTGTTACTATTTTTTTCTTTTGAATCAAAAATAATTTCTCTTGCTTTACGAAGTCTACGAATACGCTAACTCCTTCAAATTTCACTCATACCACTCGTTCAAATTTCACTCATGGTATATTATTGTACATCATGAAGTGTATCACTATTATTATAAACTCAAAAATATACTAAGTAAAATATCATAAGTGAGACTTACAGAAAAGAGAGTATCTACATACCTTAATATTATAGAGGTTATTTATGAAAGATCTCGGTGTACAGTAAAATCAAGTACAAAGCAAAGGAAAAAATGTGGAAAAAGCATACTAATTAACACTATAAAGTAATACTACCACCAAACCAAATATATTAAAATAATTTTAGTAATACGACAACTCTTAATTAGCTACTAACTTTTTATGCATAATCAAATTTAAAACACATAATTAATAAATAAAGTTTTATTTCAATTTGAATATTGTACACCGATGACCCAAAAAAAATGAAAAATTATATAATCAAATCAATACTTATAAACCAACTAATAAATAATTAATTTAAGCATGAAACAGTTTCAGAACTAATAATCATCTTCAAATTCAGTGCTTCAGCAAAGCTACCAAAGAGATTAGCAAAGACATTCCAATAACTGCACCAGAGACTGGCAAAGAGAATCCAGCTCCGGCATCCGGCGACGGATCCGGCGACATTTCAGGCACCTGTGCGGAGGCAGCGACGGCGGCGAAAATCAAAGCGAGCACAAAAGCCTTGAAGATGCTAACTTGCGCCATTTTAGATTAATCCAACAAAAATTACTGAAAATCGAGCTGAATCGGACGAGAAATTTTGTTTGTGTTCGAGGTTAATTGAAAGGTGAAGGATATTTATAGGTAGCGAATTAGGGGCAAAGAGGGCTTTTAGAAATGGACACGTCAAATCGTGTTGTTTTGGGGCTGGAGGCTGCGGTGGACGGTGGTGCTAATGATTGGAGGAGATCGTGGGCGGTGGCTGATTTGGTTCAGTTTCCACATGGTTGTTGGCCTACTCGTTACTCGTATATATATGGCAATGAATAATGTTGATTCATTATTTTTGACAAGGGTGTTGTTAAAAAATAATTTTTCGTTCTCTGTGAAATAATGATAAAAATTTATATATTATTTTTTTAAAATTTTACTTGTGTGATTTCACTTGTTATTAGAGTCATCCATATTGACTAGGCCCGTTAGATCAGTCTAATCTAACTCGTAATTTATCAGGGTTGAGCTATGATTTTTGAATCACATTTAAAAAATGAATTTTTTAGTCCGGCCTGAATAAATCTGCTAATTTGTAAGATTTTTGCAATATGTGTTAGGCCAGCCCATGGGCTAAAAAAAATAATTAAAAATAAAAATAAAATAGAGTATTAAAAATAATAAGAGTCCAAACTTCAAAGCCATTTAAATTTTTTAAATATTAAAATTTAGATACAAATTATATTTTTATAATATGTACTCTTTCTATCCATCTTTACTTGTCTTTTATTGATTTAGCACAGAGATTAAGAAATAGTAAATAATACGAGTAATTTTACTAAATCACCTTTTGAATATAGCAATTATAATGTCTTGGAAAATGTAACAAGAAAATAACTACTATAATTAATGATAAGGGTAAATATTAAGTTTGAAATTATCTTTTGATTTCATGAAGTGTACAAGTATTGTTGGATATCTCAAAATAGTACAGTGGACAAGTAAAGATGGACGAAGGGAGTAATAGTAACACTAGTACTATGTTATATTATCCGATTGCTATTTATTTTAATATGTTTAAATTATAATTTAATTTAAAAATTTATTAAAAATATAAGAATAAAATTTTATATGGGAGCTCGGCAAATCCCGTGGTCCACGTGGGTTGAGCTAGCTATATTTTCTAGCCTCATAAAAAATAGGGGTCAGCTTGGCCTGGCTTGTCAAATTCCAAAACCTGTAAGGACTAGCCCCGAATGGGGTGGGCAAACCCGTATTGGTAGCTCTACTTGGTATGTTATTGTTGTAATAATGTCGATTTGCTGACAAAGTGTATTAGCAAAAATAATACACACGTTAAATTTTTCAAAGCCTGTAAGGGCTAGCCCCGGATGGGGTGGGCCAACCCGTATTGGTAGTTCTACTTGGTATGTTATTATTGTAATAATGTCGATTCGCTGACAAAGTATATTAGCAAAAATAATGCACACATTAAAATTTTTTATAAGTAATATCTTGTTTGGTAGACTTTTTAATGTTATGTATAACTAATCCACTCTGTTGTATATTAAGGTGTATATACTAATATCATGGATTTCACTCAAATTGAACTCGCCTATCCTTTTGGGCAGAAGGATGTGAGAATTAATTCGAGTAATCACCCGCTTATTTTGAATCTGCTCTAGGTATTAATAATGTATTAGTTTTAATGCATGCAATATTATGATTAAAAATTTAATTGCCCCTCAAAATTTTTTGTATGTCTTTATTATCATAATTATAGAGGGTATATTTATAAATAAAATTTTAATGCAATGTGTGCTATTTTTAATGCATCAAATATACTAAATATATTATATAAATAATTAATGCAAACATTATTAATATACTCAATTTAGCATTATTCTTATGCATTCTATCAGACGATCACTAATAATAACATTTGTTAGGACTTTTTTTTATTAATTATTACATAACAAGTTTATCGAAAATATAACAGGAGTATTAGATAAGAGATTGTGAAATATAAGATATTAGAGAAGAAAATTAATATATAGTGTTGTGTTCTCTTGTTATTTTTTATACTGGTAATTGTAATTGTAGAAAAATATCATATAAATAAACTAATATAGAAGAAAAATAATATAACATAAAAAGTGACTTAAAAAGACTTGATCCTAATTTTAAAATATTTTCATTAAGAAGGATTATTAATATTTTGAAATATTTTTTTTTAATATACGTACATTATAACGTAAATTAATTAATATGAGATCAAAGAAGTGCTTTATATAAATGTATGGTTGAGCTGCCCAAAGACTGCAACCTTAATTATACCCAAAAAATTACAGCAAATAGCCTTTATTTATTAGTTGGGGTTATGACGTTGTCATTGAATGTTCATAAGATAAAATGAAGATGAGTTGAGTGTTTAATTGCTAATTAAGATTAAACTAAACTTTAAGTTGAGTTTTTATTTATATTATATCAAAAAATTTTAATAAGATAAAATGAGATATCCATTAAATTACTTTTAAATATAATAGTTTTATCGTTATTTTTAGAGTGAATTAATAATAATACATTAATATCTCACGCAGATTGAAAGAGAGCGTAATGATTTTTTTCTGACATTGATGATAACGACATTAAAAACATGAAACTTGAAAGATAATGTGGGAGTATACAAAAAAGACTATCTGATTGTATGTAAAGAGTACTAGAATAACAACAATAACATACTCAGTGGAATCTTACAAGTGAGGTCTGGAGAGGCTAGAATGTACGCATACCTTACCACTATCTTATAGAAGTAGAGAAATTATTTTCTGGAAACCCTAAAGAGTACTAGAATAATAAATTCATCAAATTTTATGCTAATAAATTCAAAAATCATAAAGGTTAGAATTTATCGATTCGAATCTAAATTTGTCTTCAAAATTCATATTTTTATGATGATAATAAAATATTGCATATTACACTTAAATTTTTTTTTTTAATTATGCTTCTTGCAATAATTGAATGAACTACCTTCAAAAATTTGACAATTCTTTTTTTTATTTTTATTTGGTGTCTAGTATTCGTTTTGAGACCTAATTAATTTAAATATTTATGCTTAGAAAATTTTATTTTGAAATAACACACTCTCTATCAAAGATAATTTCATACTCATCACTCGAATTCAAGATATATATTTCTTTCTCACGATAAAATTACTTGAACTCTAACAACTACAAGATGATTCATACTCGTAGCTCGAATTCAACACCCCTGTTTCTTTTCCATGACACAGTTGTGTTAGCTCCATAACAGCTGCATCAATATCTTCCACAAAACAAATTAATTATGGAAGTAATTAAATTAGTTCTACTTAATACTGAGATTAAATTTAATTAGATGATTTCGTAAATAAAACGGAATGGCAAGAAGGTAAATTACTAGTTCGGTAAGGGTAGGTGAAGAAAAGCGTCCTTTGATTTGAAAGTAATTAGATCCCAAAATTACAATTAGATAAAATAATTCTGTTAATTAAAATTAACTTAAATATAAATAAAAGAGACGAAAATATAATTTTCTTCATTTTCTCTTTCTTTCTTTTTTTCAGGTGTCTCTCTATCTTTTCTCGATTTCTTCGCCTCTCCATTCTTCGATTCAGGTATCAGAAATTTTGCCTTTTTTTTTGTTTTTGTAGCAATATCTGATGTTAATTTTATGTTTTTCTAGTTTTTTTGTGTAATTTTTTGTTAATCTGGGGATTTTGCGCTTTTTTTCCCTGGGTTTCGAATTTGAGCCTTAAGATCGGGGAAAGTTCCCGATTTGATCGGTGGGGTGGAGTTATTTTTTGAATTTTTGGTAGGGTTTGTTTC
Source organism: Solanum sejunctum (assembly GCA_025642045.1). Taxonomy (NCBI): domain Eukaryota; kingdom Viridiplantae; phylum Streptophyta; class Magnoliopsida; order Solanales; family Solanaceae; genus Solanum; species Solanum sejunctum. Next base: position 17,715,232 of record JAOTQJ010000002.1, on the reverse strand, counting down.
AATTTGAACATGTATTCATGTGTTTATGTGTTACAAAAGGGTTTTTTTGGGTGTACTTTGCTAGATTTGGATTGAAATGGTGCTTAATTTAGTATAAAGTTTTGATTTTTGGGAAATGTTGCTTTATAGCCCAAGTGGGTAATTGGTCACTTCTGAGAACTTGGCGTATCTTTGTTGATGGTGAAGTATTAGTGTTATCCGAATCATCTGAGCAAACTGTGGATTAGCAGTTGAGTTCTTTGTTGATGGTGAAGTATTTGGCTCTTTTGGTTTGTGAATCAATCAACTATGATTCAAATCCAGTTCCCAAACTAGTTAGCTTCAGCTGTACGAATCGGTAGTAGTCATTGCAGGATTTGTCATTGTCTAGCTATAGTCGGTGCTGTTTTTTGGCTAGAAGTTTATTACCTTCTTTTACGGAAGAGGATTCATGTGATAACTTTTAAGTACTTTTATTGACTAAACTGAACCTTTTGAAAGGAACTTAACATCCAACTCACCATCCATTCGTATTGGAATGGATGACATTCCTCTGCCCTTAATTAGAAGTCTTGTGTTCGGAAACCTTGACAGACATTACCCTCCTCCTTTAACGGACCTATGAGGCACATATCTAGGTTGGTTGCACCATCTAATTTAATTGTTGGAACATCTTTCTGAGTCACTTCACTGCCAAATTTGGTTAGTTCTTGTGCTTCTTAGTAGTTATCACAAGTTGAATTTTCAATTAAAACCAATTCTCAACAGAGGGAAAATGATTCAAATTGTTTCTCTTTAGAGGTGACATACAAAGCATTCAAGAATAAGTTAGGTATTTCCTTGTAAAGTAATGTTGGAAATCAGTCAGCTTCCCAAACATTATGTGCTTTGAAACATTTCATTGTATTAGTTAGTGTAATCATCTTTCACCGCCAAAAATCTAATTGGATATGTGACAATGTCTTTTGCGTAACATTTTAATTGATTCCACAACCAAACATATGGAATGTGATTGTATTATTCATGATGGTGGAGTCCAAACAAGCTTACGTGCACCTTGATTTTTCCATGGGATACTGACTACCAGTGTAGTTACCAGGCAACTTTGCCTATAAAGGCTGAAGCAAATGAGAAGAAATTACCTAGTGTCCTTTCCTTTGCTGAAATTTAAACATAAGACCTCATGGTTTTGCTGTCACTTAATTTACCGCTAAGCCACACCCTTGGGTGCATACTTAAGGGAAACTTATTAATTTACCTTGTTTATTTCTTTTTTGCTACTTCCTCGTGGATGATATAGAGGTGGAATTTCAGTTACATCATTATAATGAACAAAAGTTGGAATAAGGTCTCTTTCCTTAAGAGATTGAGGTGTATCATATGTATATATGTGTGTATATTCCGTTAAATGGTCTAGTCATCCTCCATTTTCACCATTCTACTTATATTTACCATGGCCTTAGACTATGCCAATCTCACAGCAAAATCTTTAAAAGGAAATGTAACTTGTGAGTGAATTTTGATCTTATTAATACACTCTAATAGCCCAAAAGTCGAGTTAAAATGCCTGAATGGTCCCTCAACTCATATTAATGGTCTATTAACTGTCACATCGTCAAATATGGTGTATAGTAAGTTAAGTTTATAACTGTTATTACTATCAAACAATTTACTATAAGTTGACTGATCAGGCATCCAACTTCCTAAAAGTCCCACAAACTGTTTGAAAGTGGGAAAAGAGAATAGAGTTCTCATTTTGATTCTCTAATATCCATAATAATCATGGAGAAGATGATATATGCGCAGGCTTTAGAAATCACACTTGGAAAGAGGGAGAATTAGCTAAAGCTGCGAATGAAATAGTATCAGAGTCTTTCAAAAACCCCTTTTTTCTATTTTGTGTGTGTCAACTATTTCACCCTTGATTATCTTTTTCTTTTGTTACCTTAGATTGTTGAAATATTATCGAAAAAAAAGCCACTAAAATAGAAGTACATTTTCTTAGAATCTTGTACTTATGAATTGCTTTAATGTCCTTTTTTTAATTATATTTTATTTGATTTAAGTAAGATGTAAAATTTTGCATTTTCTCCTAATAGAAGTTAATTCCATTTAATTTTCTCAAAATAAAGTTGATTTCATTTGAATTGTTTCTTTAAAAAATAATTTTTTTTAATTAAATCGATTAATTAT
>JAOTQJ010000002.1:17668655-17682623 GCA_025642045.1 Solanum sejunctum | reverse complement strand
AATTTATTTTATACTTTTCAATATCAAATCCCGATCCTTATCGCGCTTCCGCTATCGCCTGTTTATTCTCTAACACTACCAGATCATAAATATGTGGAACTTGACGATGTACTACAACAACGTTGAAATTTTTAAAGGTGTTGTTGAAATGAGACGAGGTAAAGATACATGACTTGTCAATATGCATGTTCGTTATTTCGATTAGACAAGGTAATATACACAATTATCAGTATGCACTTCAAATATTTTCCAATCGCCAAATGTGGAATATTAAGGTGTCTGTCTGTCTGATAATTTAGTGCTAATAACAACAATTTCTTGCTATGTCTTGTGTTTTTTTTGGTTTGTTCTTGCTAGGCCTCTGTGCAAGGTTATTCATCAGACCAGGACAATGGCTGAGTCTATGGAGCTTTTTTCGACTTTTCTTGTATATTGGAATCCAAGGTATAACATGTTCTATTCTCAGAAAACCTTAACTCTGCAGTAAGTAGTAGAGACATCCAGTGTAGTGTTTACTTCTTTATATTTTGACTTCCATAAGTGAAAATTCTGATTCCGTCACTGCTTGCAGTTGTGACTTAGGTTTTTGGCTAACTTTATATTTGCTCAATTTTTCTGTTTCATCTAGTTGTCTCTCTAAAATCAAGGTTAAATGAAGCAGTGGAGATTCATATAGTCGATCCCAATTTATTTGAGACTGTGGTCAAGTTGTAGTCGTCGTCCCGTGAAGAGCTAGACTATAATTTCTACATTAGTCCATTTGATATCTGAAGCTCTTTGATGTTCAAATTTTAGCTGAAATTCTACTATGGTTAATTCTTCTTTATATCAAATTTTGATTCTTTAATTTCATCATACTCCATAAAAAAACTTATGAATCAATATTTTAAGGTTGATCGTGATGATCCAAATGCAATGAGTACTTTGAAGAGGATTGACGAAATCTTGAAAATTTGCAGAAACTCTGGAACCTTAAATCAAAGGTTTGTTATGTTCCCTTGTACTCCCACAAACTCCACTCATGAAATTACACCAGACATATTATTCCTATTATTTTATGGGACAAGTATTAGTTGATGACTTACCACCAAGAAATCTTATACATTCAGCCATCAACCTACTTATAATATTCCAGTTTTGGTGAGTTTTTTTAACTAATATTTAGTTCATGCCTTAAATATACTTTACATACGCAACATCTATCAGAAACAATCTCTTTATCTTTACAAAATAGGGGTAAGGTTGCATATGCCCCCGTCATCGGAATAAACTGAATATGTTGTTGTATACATATACTTGAGTTTATCTCGATTCAATTTTTTCTTATGCACTCAATTTCTTTTGCAGATTATCTTCTTTTTCATCATGCTGGTTATTCTTTTATCAACAAAAATACCTTAGAGACCATAGGGTGAGCTTAGAAATGACTATATACATGTGTAAATGCATAGAAAGTTAAAATTGTAAATTTTTTTTAAAAAATAATCAGATCAACAATAATATCTTTTTAGACAACAACAACAAAAAAACTACACTTCTGTCTTAAACAAGTTGGAGTCGGCTATATGAATTTGACTTCTTCCTTTTAAGCTTATTTTATATCAGTGTTGATATTATGAGGATTTGTCATAAATTAGCAAGTTTTGCACTGGCTGCTACCTACCGCATCCCTTTTTTGTTTGTTTGGGATTGAAACTGGCAATGTGAGCAAGTTCATATCGACAGATGTTAAATTTTGAAAATGAAAACAAAAAGTTATCTAAACTGTATCTATTTTTCCATAAAATATTTGCCTATTTATTTTCTAAACATTGCACTTTTATGTAGTGATAGCCTAACTTGGAAAGTAATTGGATATTTATAATATAAATCTTTAGTTAATTTAGCAAGAGCTATATCTCCAGAGTAATTGAATATTTATTTACAAATATGTAAGCATATATGAATATCCATATATAATTATATGAAATAAATAGGTCTGAATTTTGGCTTGCTAAAATTCAACAAAGGCAAGTTATAGAAATGTAACAATAATAACAACATGACACTGATACTCTGATACCAATAGAGGGAATGAATGATACACAACACTATAGGAGTAGCGCAGAAAGTATTTTATCAACACCAACAAACTAAGCAGGAAGACAACTTTCACCAAATCCAAATTAACCAGAGCACCAAAGAAGAAAAAACCAAAAATATCATGGAAAGATCTACCTCCTCACTTATTCCAGAAACTAAAAAATATAGACACTTTAGTCCACAAATAAGACCTCAATTTAGACCAGAAACATCCATTCCAAAAAGAACTGATTTTATATATCAAATACCTAAATCACAAATTAGTTCCTACAGTGACATGGCTAAAAACCAGCCCAAAATACTTTTGCATACAAAGTAAACTAATAATTAAATCAATTCCTTAAAGTAGCCAATTACCTCAACAAAAATATTCAATCTTCAGATTTTAGCCTTTACAGCCTAACAGGTTGGACCACCAAATACTTCAAAGGATATAATAAGCTTATAGAAATTGACTAATATGAAAAAAAAGTATGAATAATATGAAAAGAAGAATTAAAAGGATTGAAAGTTACATTGCTAATATAATTGAAATAAGCAACCATGTATTTACAAATTTTACAACTCAACAAGAAGTAACTAGTTTAGTTAAAACCATGTGCACAATCGAAATAGAGTAATGTTTAATATAGAATTAGAAATTATGGATAATGAGCCATAAATTATATTAGAAAATAAATGGTTAAATAATTTAGAACCTTGGAATTTAACAGACACATACCTAGACTGGATACCCTAAAATTACAGGAAAATAATACTAAGGAAAGCGAACAACCTAGAGATAAAAATGGATATGTATTTATACCCGGCTTAGGATGACGTCCAACCAATTTAATAAAAGCATTTAACGATATTATCAAAGAGGAATCATGAAAAAATGAGAATATATTAAAGCTACTTTTATTGAAAATAATAAAATCAAAGAAATATCTAATATAAATAGAATATTTGTAAGACTAAATCGGCATACATAACTTTTCTAGTGAAACTGAAATAATAGAATCAAACTTAAAAACTGAAATCATGAATATGAATCAGAATGATTTAGGAAAATCTAGTACTAATAATGATATGATAATTAATTATGAACAAGATATAAATTATGCTAAACAACAAATAATATTTGATGAAAGAATATATGAAGAAATTAGAAAATACATTGTATTAGGAAAATATTTTATGAATACTTTAGAATCCAAAAAATAGAAGAACAAGATATGAAATTCTTTATTGATATAGTACGGAGATATACCTGAGAAAAGTTAGCCATGGAAGAAAATAACGAACAACCTAGAGATAAAAATGGATGTATATTTATACTCGACTTAAGATGACATTTAACCAATTTAATAAAAGCATCTAACGATATTATCAAAGAGGAATCATGAAAAAAGGAGAATATATTAAAGCTACTTTTATTGAAAATAATAAAATCAAAGAAATATCTAATATAAATAGAATATTTGTAAGACTTAGTGAAAATCAAAAACTTTTACAGAAAGAAGATAATACTCTAGAAACACCCTTGGAACAATTAGTAAGGTTAACTAAAGAAAATAATAAAGATAAAGAAATTAAATCGGATACTGAATAATAAAAAACTTACCTACAACATATTATGAAAACCGTTATTACATAAAAGGACATATAACAAGGAATAAAATAAAAGTATTAATACCAATACTAATAGCTACCAATACAAAAAAAATTATATCTCACAAAAACTATTAAGTGACACTAATATAATTGAAATAAGCAATCATGTATTTACAAATTTTATAACTCAACAAGAAGTAACTAGTTTAGGTAAAACCATGTGCACAATCAAAATAGAAAGAGTAATGTTTAATATAGAATTAGAAATTATGGATAATGAGCCAGAAATTATATTAGGAAATAAATGGTTAAATAATTTAGAACCTTGGAATTTAACAAACACATACCTAGAAATTACGGTTAGAAATATACAAATCAGAATATCTAGAGAAACAATTAATAGTATAAATAATTTAAGAAAATATTGTTAAAAATGTCTTTATTTACAAATTATTTATAATATGAAACCTTAGTAGTTATATTACAAGAACTAAATCCATTACCTAGATTTATTAATTCAGTATAAGTTTCCGAATCACTAGCTGAAACATCTTTTTCTAATTCTGGAATTCCTTTCATTTCTTTACTGTCTAATTTATCAATTACTTGTATGTTCACTGTGTTTCATTATTTTCTAAATTAAAATCTTCTGAGCTGTTGTCTTTAGTAATTTGATTAGCAACGTAACTTTCAATCCTTTTAATTCTTTTTTCCATATTATTCATACTTTTTTCCATATTAGTCAATTCCTTATATATGTCTTCAAGACTAATTTGTTCCTTTGTATGACTTTTTCTACTAATTTGTTCCTTTGTATGACTTTTGTTACTCTTGTTACTATGTCTACTATGGTGACTTTTGCTTCCCTGAGTATGAATAGTATGCACAGTAGCTATTCCCAAAAACAGTGGCGAAAGCACTGGCTAGGTTAAAGATAAATAGTAAATTATAGTAATAATAATCTAAGCTAAAGTGGACTTAGCCGAGCACAGTTTTCGAGCCAGGCAGGTGACCGTTAAGCGAAGTTGAGGTGCGTAAGGGCTTCCCTTTAATAATTCAGTTATATGTAGGTTAAATTGTTCTATATCTTCTTCTGTATATTTCATCGATTTTTTATATACTAAATCATTTTCTTTTAATCGGTTTATAGGTATTTGAGTTTTATATTTATGCCAATTTTCTAAAGGATATGCTTTCGGTAGTGTATTGACCTATACAAACTTGGATACCTATACACAACATATTACTTCATTTAATTCGGGCACATTTAAAGAAAATGAAATAAAATGGAAAATTAATAGGAAAGAGTTGCTAAGTGTTTTAAAAGCCTTATTACATTATGAAGTATATTTGGCACATATACATTTCATACTTAGAACAGATAATACTTAAGTAAAATTTTGGTTGACTAAAGATCTGAAGAACCAATCCATTATCACACGGAATATTCGGGTAAGGACCTCAAGCCCCTTACACACCTCAACTCCGCTTGGCCACCTGTTTGGCGTGGAAACTGTGCTCGGCTAAGTCCACTTTAGCTTAGATTATTGTTACTAATAATTTACTGTTTATCTTTAACCTGGCTAGTGCTTTCGCCACTAACCCGACCAAGTTCTTGGGAATAACTACTGTGCATACTCATCATACTCAGGGAAACAAATGATCATTATCATGTTAAAATTATTATTACTCTTCTACAATCTACCTGCGAGGAATTTATCTAACCATAGATGAACGTACTTTAGGTTCTTCCATTAGATGTTTACTTAGTTGATAAGTCTTTTGGATATTTAACTTATAAGTTTGATTTATTAATTCAATATAAGTTTCGAATCACTATCTGAAACATCTTTTTCTAATTCTGGAATTCCTTCCGTTTCTTTACTGTCTAGTTTATTAATTACTTGTATGCTCAGTTGTATTTCATTATTTTCTAAGTTAAAATCTTTTGAGCTATTGTCTTTAGTAATTTGATTAGCAACATAACTTTCAATCCTTTTAAGTCTTCTTTCCATATTATTTATACTTTTTTCCATATTAGTCAATTTCTTATATATGTCTTCAAGACTAATTTGTTCTTTTGTATGACTTTTTCTACTAATTTGTTCCTATGTATGACTTTTGCTACTCTTGTTACTATGTCTATTATGGTGACTTCTATGACTTTGACTACTATTTTACTATCTGATTTAATTTCTTTATCTTTATTATTTTCTTTAGTTCCTCTCTACTAGTATTAGAGCAATATATTGAAAAGCCATTAATTTTCTAGTAAATTGTTAAGGTTTTATCTATGTTTTGTTCTGTCATGCTTATATTAAAGTCTGATTTAAATAATAATTTAGCTTTTTGATATACTAAATTCCCTGTTAATTGAGTTAAAATAGATTTCTCTTTTGGGTATGTTATTATATCATTAACTAAGTAAATTTGTATAGGTGTATTTATGCCTTCTTTAAAATGTGCATATAACGTAATTTGTATTCGTCCAAAATGGATTGGTTCTTCAGATCTTTAGTCAACCAATATCTAGTTTATTAATTACTTGTATGGTCAGTTGTGTTTCATTATTTTCTAATTTAAAATCTTTTGAGCTATTGTCTTTAGTAATTTGATTAGTAACGTAAATTTCAATCCTTTTAAGTCTTCTTTTCATATTATTCATATTTTTTTCTATATTAATCAATTTTTTATATATGTCTTCAAGACTAATTTGTTCCTTTGTATGACTTTTGCTACTCTTGTTACTATGTCTATTATGGTGACCTCTATGACTTTGACTATTTTCACTATCCGATTTAATTTTTTTGTCTTTATTATTTTCTTTAGTTTTCCTCTATTAGTATCAGAGCAATATATTGAAAAGCCATTAATTTTTCAGTAAATTGTTACAGTTTTATCTATGTTTTGTTTTGTCATGCTTATATTAAAGTCTGATTTAAATAAAAAATTTAGCTTTTTGGTATATTAAATTCTCTTTTAATTGAGTTAAAATAGATTTTTCTATTGAGTATGTTGTTCTATCATTAGCTAAGTAAATTTGTATAGGTGTATCTATGCCTTCTTTAAAATGTGCATATAACATAATTTGTATTTGTCCAAAATGGATTGGTTCTTCAGATCATTAGTCAACCAAAATCTAGTTTATTAATTACTTGTATGCTCAGTTGTGTTTCATTATTTTCTAATTTAAAATCTTTTGAGCTGTTGTCTTTAGTAATTTGATTAACAACGTAACTTTCAATCCTTTTAAGTCTTCTTTTCATATTATGTATACTTTTTTGCATATTAGTCAATTTCTTATATATGTCTTTAAGATTAATTTGTTCCTTTATATGACTTTTGCTACTCTTGTTTCTATGTCTACTATGGTGACTTCTATGACTTTGACTACTATTTTACTATCCAATTTAATTTCTTTATCTTTATTATTTTCTTTAGTTAACCTTATCATAAAGGAAGATTTACAGATAATGAGAAAAATATGTTACTAGATTTATTTATGCAAAAATTACCACATTCAACAAATATGTTAGTTTATAAAGACTATAAAAATGAAACAAAATTTATAGATATTCTTGGAACTAGAATAAAATACGTAAGAAACTAGATACAAGATAGATGTAGCCAGGCTAGAAATATTAAAATATTATTGCACTCCGATATACAATTATGTTGTCCAATAAATAAACCAAGTAAATATGGATATAGTACAAAATATCCTAAAAAAATATAAAATATATAAAGAGTTTAAGAGGAAAAGGAAAATCTTCAGTTAATTTAGCAAGAGTTATATGTCCAGAATAATTAAATATTTATTTATAAATATATAAGCATATACTAATATCCATAAATAATTATATAAAATAAATAGGTCACCTTTGAATCTTTTATACTCGCACGAGGGAGCATGTAAGAGACTGTTGGTCCTTCAGTACAACGAACCAACCATGATAGCTTTTCAGCTAGAGCCCAACATTGCCATTTCAAACTGATGCTGAGCTGGTCCTTATGTTATATGAATAATTTATTAGTCATCAAAATGGTTACGCAACAAAATCATAATATTAGGATTCAAAGTGATGAATGCTTATCATTCCAACAACTCTTTTTTGTCAAAAGATATACTATTAAGACACACAGACACAATTGGTTCTTGCCATAGGAGAGAATTACAGAAAATATTTGAATTATTTTGTTCAAGAATTCAACAGGTAATTGCCACTGTTTTAGTTTGTGTAAAAGATTTTGGTGTAGCTCTATAAAAAGTAGGATCTGGGACTGTTTGGCCATGAAACTCCAAAATCATTCACTCACTCTCAACCATTTTCATTTTCCAAAACTGCTACTAGCTATGGATTTCTTATCTGTTTTCGTGGAAAGAGTCGCAAATTGCTTGATCCAGCCAGTTGTGCAATAGATTGGGTATGCCTTTTACTACAACAGAAACATCACATCTTTGGATGAAGAATCTGAGAAGCTGAGCAGGAAATCTAACAACATTGCTCTTCAGAATGAAGGCAAAGAGTATCCTATGCCACCTGTTGAAGTTGAAGCTATGACTAGTAACAACACTCATGTGGAATTTGACTCCAGAAAACACATGGAGGAAGAGGTCATGGCAGCTTTGAGAGATGACGGGGTCAGTATTATCGGGATATGTGGTTTGAGTGGTGTTGGTAAGACAACACTAGCTGAGAAAATAAGAAAAACCGTGAAACAAGAAAGGTTGTTCGATGATGCTGTCATGGTAATTATCAGTCAACAACCAGATCCTAGAAGGATTCAGGATGAGATCGCTGGAGGAGTCGGACTGGCATTACAAGGGGATGATTTCTTGAGTCGTGGAGATTGGCTGCCTACAAGGTTAATGGATGAGAAAAGCAGCATCCTTATATTCTTGGATGATGTTTGGAAGACTCTTGATCTAAAGAGACTTGGAATTCCAAGTGGAAGCAACCAAAAATATCAGTGCAAAGTGATATTGACAACGCGATTTCGATCTGTCTGCGAAGAAATGGGAGCTCAGAATATCATGGAAGTTGGAATGTTATCTGAAGGGGAAGCATGGGTCCTTTTCAGGCAGAAAATTAGTGATTTTATCGATGATTCTTTTTTACTTGACACAACAAAAGATGTTGCCAAAGAATGCAAGGGGCTGCCGCTTACAATTATTACAGTTACAGGAGCACTAAAAAAGCATAAAGCCAGGCGTTCTTAGGACTGTGCTCTTGAAGAATTACGTGGTGCAATGAAAATAACTATCCCTGAAGTGCCCACAGAGTTGTATAAACCTCTTAGGCTAAGCTATGATTACTTGGGAAGTAACGAAGTCAGGTACTCTTTTTGCTCTGTTCCTTGTTTGAGGAAGATAGTGATATCCCTGTCGAAGAATTACTTAGATATGGATAGGGACTTCACATCTTTTCGGGAATAAAAAATTTAGAACAAGCAAAAGCTAATGTGTGTTCTCTGTTAGAAACATTGAAAGATGGTTTCTTGATATCCCAAGGTTCAAGCTAGAACTGTGTCAAAATGCATGATGTGGTGCGTGATGTAGCTAAATATATTATGTCGAAGGGAGAGCATAACTTTATGGTAAGTCATGATGTGAACTCAGAAGAGTTCCCAAGAAAAGACTCTTACGAGCAATACAATCACATGTCCATTGTTGCAAATAAATTTGCTGAGCTTCTTAGCCCAATAATTTGCCCAAAACTGAAGCTTCTAATGTTAAAACTCTATTCTAAAAAGGAATTCAAATTACGGGAAGATTTTTTTGATGGAATGGTGAAACTCAATGTCTTATGCCTGAGTGGACACTCGTTTTGGAAGGACATTTTTGAACATCGAAACTCATTGCAAAGCTGACTCTACCCATTCAGAGGTTGTCAAGTCTGAGGATGCTGCGCTGAGTGATCTATGTTTGGTTGACATATCTATTATTGGGGAACTTGTCACTTTAGAAGTTCTCAGCATAAGAGATTGTGTGTAGAGGAGTTACCAGTGGAGATAGGAAAATTGATCAATCTAATTATGTTAGAGTTGTTTATTTCTGAAGGAGTATTACTTAAAAGGATTTTAGTAAGTGTCTTATCAAGACTAGTTCAATTAGAGGAACTACATATCGTGGGAGTAGAATATAGTTACTCCACCATGAGAGAATTGGATTCCTTACCGAGATTGACTGCACTCTCATTAAGTTACTGTTCCAAAGATGTGATCTATGAGAACATGGGCCTTCCCTCCAAGTTGACATGGTACGCTCTTACAGTGGGTAGCTTCCCGAGGCGGAGTTTAATCATGTATAATTATGACAAGGCTATTGCTTTAACGGCCTATGACCCTGCCCCATTGGGTGATTGGATTCGCCAGCTATTGAAGGAGAGCGAGTTTGTGCATTCATATGGAAAGGAATCTAATAATGGGTTGAGTGAGTTGCAGGTGAATGAATTTCAAAATGTGAAATGTCTCCGTCTCAAAGAATGTGATTCAGTGACACATGAAGTAATCAAGTTCCCTAATTTATGTGAGTTGGAGCTTGAATATCTGGAACGCTTCACTCACTTTTGCAGTGACAATGTTGAGGGTATTGAGTTCCCTCGGTTATGGAAAATGCGCTTCTCTTTGTTACCAGAATTCTAAAATTTCTGGCCGACAGCCAACAACTCCATCAATTCCTCAAATCCTCTTTTTCACAAAAAGGTTTGCTGCTTATTATCAAAACTATAAACCTTTTTAAATAGGAAACCACCTTACTATTTCAGTTTTAATTTTGGAGGGTTTAGTGTTAAAGTAATTTTTTATTTTTCTTCAAAAGAAAAAAAATAGCCCTGACATACTCTTTAATTTCGTGATTTAGAGCTGATATATCACTCACTACAAAAGTGACTCACATATCCACATCGGAATACATTTGATCCTTCTTCTCATTTATGTTTTTTCCTTTTAAAAGAACATAAATGATATTTTTAAAAATGTTCTTGAGATACTAAAAAGCTTTTTTAAACATAAAATGAGACCATACCACACACACACAAAAAAAAAAACTATATATTTTGCTTTTTAAAAAAATATAAATGTGTGCAAGTAGTTTTGGCTTCTCGACTTATGACCCAATGGTTGTTAATTGGCTTACTAGCTCCAAGAGTATGTTTGATAAAATGAACATTTGCAGGTTTCTTATCCCAACCTGGAACAACTATACATCTGGGGGCTTCACAACATGACTGCTCTATGCTTTCACCGACTTCCAACTGACTACTTCATCAAACTTAAAAATATTGCATGTATCTTATTGTGAAAAATTGAGAAACTTGATGTCCCCATCAGTGATCAGAGATCTTCAGAATCTCCAAAAACTAGAGATATATGATTGTAAATCAATGGAAGAAGTGATCACAAAAGAATACAAGGAAAAGAAATCATGACCTTATTTCCCATGTTGGAACTGCTGGGCCTTCGGGACTGCTTAAGCTGAGACATTTTTTTCTGAAGGAACATGCTCTTAAATTTTCATTGCTCGTAGAAGTAGTTATTAATGACTGCTCTGAAATAAAGATGTTTGTCCAACAGGGAGTATGTGTGACTGCACCGAGTCTTTAAAGTATAATATATGATTATATTCATGAGGTTGAAGTAGATGATCTCAATAAATTGATACAACAACGGTTCAATGACAAGTTTGTCTTACATATTCTAAAGGTCTACTGTTCTCTTTCCATTTTAGAAAATTTTATTGTTTGGCTAAGTTTTTTAATGAGAAAAAAAATAATTTTCGAGTAGTAGTAAAAATTGTTTTCCAAAGCTAAATAAATTAGCTTTTTCCGAAAGTACTTCATAATATTGGTCAAGCACAAGCTGCAACTTTTATATTGCTAGGCATATTTTTTAACTGGAAAAAACTAAGCTTATTTTCCTTTTGAAATAAACTATTTATATTTATATATCTTTTATTTTAATTATTAAAAAAATTATCGAAAGATATTAATATAGTTATTTAATTTTATTTGTCTAGTTTAAATAAAAATTTATTTTATCCTAATTTCAGTACTTATTTAACTTAAAATAACTGATCGAAATGATATTATGAAATCATAGTTAAAGCAACTGAAAAAAATATTTATTAGTAATAATATTACAAAATCATAATTAAAATATGCAGTTATCTTAAAAAAATTAAATTAAAAAATTCATAAGATATTTTTATAAATTCTGTATAATGTATAAAAAGAAATAGATAACTCAAATAAATACATCGATAGAGAAATGACTGCTTGCAGCCTAACTCCCTCTTATTATAGAATTTTTATTATTATTTTTGCTTACAATTTAACCATCAATTAACGTGGAGATTTATAGACCATACATGAAAGAAAATGTAAAAAGTTGATGTAATACAATTAGAAATTTTTAAAGGAACTGAGAATCTTCGAAGTTTGAACTAATTATCTTGATTTGTGATTAATTAATGATTGATTTGATCTAATACTTATATTTGTATTAAACTTTACTAATCACATGTCATTGTCTGTGCAGCACTAAAAACAAAGTGGCTTCTGTTTACTAAATGGGGAATAAAGAAGAATATAAATTGTCTTCTCTGCCAAATTTCAGTACAACTTCTTTTAGTGGAAATAGTGATCGTTCAACAAGATTTTAGATCTAATTTATATATGGATAATTTTTTAGAGATTTAATATTGAGTAAAATTAGCTTTGCTCTGATACCACATTGAAGAAAGTTTTAGGCCTAACTCACACCTCAAAAGCTAGCTCAAAGGAAGGAGGATTGCCTAAATTTTATAAAGAGATCACCCATCCCATTAATCACCAATGTGGACTTTGTATCTCAACAGGGGCCTAGTCCAAATAAAATATAAACTCGTGACACTTTTCAAATTTTGAGATTTAAATTTATTTTTTAATTATAATCTTTTTATATGTTTTGAATTATTTATTATTCTGATCACTTAAAATTCTTTTATAATTATATTGAGGGACGTCTCACTTAAAACAATTAAAAAATAGCTTTTTGTTGTATACACATGTATAGTAAGTGTATATTATGTATCATAATATATATTTAATGTATAACTCATATATAAGTAATATACATTGTATAGTAATGTATATTTTCTATAACTTTTGATACACTATATTGTATAACCATATATAGTTTCGCTGATTTGGGACTATTTTTTTAATATAAATAAACATTGGCTATATTTATTGTAGATTAATTAGTTTTTTTTGTATATATATGAAATTTTTTCTTTTAAATATATAAATTTTATTTTAAAAAGCTTAAAAATTTCATATTTGAATGTACGATAAAAATTAAATTATTTGACTCTCAAAATTTAAATCGTGTATTATAATTGAGATAAGGAGTAACTTATTATATAACTACACATTTCTAACGCAATATCACAAAAATATTTTGTATTTACTTAGAGACAAAGAAAGAGCAACATCATAAGGTGGTATGACGTAAATGACTGATGGTGAAATAAATATTATTAGTTGATTTCATATTTAAACTCGTAATTTATATATTAAATCAAGATAATTTTATTATTACTTAAAAAATTAAAATTTCCTTCATATTGTAGTATATATTTAATTTGAATATATATTCCAAATTAATTTACCATTTCACAGTTTAACCCAAAAAAATTTAAAAAGCTGCAACAATTTTTTGTCATACTATAAAGTATAAAATCAAAATATCTTTTGCTTTTATGTTGATGTCATGAAACGTCAAGTAATTCAAAATAGTTTTAAATTCATTGGATTTAAAAAAATATAAAATAGAGTGATGGGAATCAGCTGGTTCAAATTTTGAGGTCATTTTGTTCCCTTTTATTTTATTTTTTAATTTTTCATTTTAATTTGAATTCGATATTCGATATTTATATTGATTATTTTTCAATAAATGTAATTTCATATAAAGCAGTGACGAAAATCAGTTAGTTCAAATTTTGAGTATATTACATATAAGGATGGATGAATTATTAAGTCGAGCTTGTTGTATTAAATTTATCTAATACAATTTATATTTTTATATATTAGAATAATTAAAGTTATCTTTATCCTTTTCTTAACTTATAATTTATATGTATTTAGAATAATTAAAGTTATTTTTATCCTTTTCTTAATTAAATTCAAATAAAGTTTAGAGGAAATTTTATATAAATACAAAAAAATAATTAATTTATAATAAATAAAATTTATATTTTATTTACATAAAAAATAATCTTAAATCAATAAAATTATATATGACTATACA
>JAOTQJ010000002.1:17647943-17668555 GCA_025642045.1 Solanum sejunctum | reverse complement strand
AAAAAATATATACTACTATACAATGTGTATTACTTATATATGAATTATATGCTAAATATACATAAGATACACAAATATATATTAACTCTCTCTCTCTATATATAATGAAAATTATTTTTTATAATTTTTTTGAATAAGACATCTCTTATAATTATTTCAAAAATTTATATCAAAATAAAATATTTTTAAATTCAAACTCAAAATTTCTCGTTAAAAATGAATAAACATTCAGCCACTCTCTCTTCTTGGCCATTCTGCCTCTGCATTTCCCCTTCTTATTTGCCCCCAAAGAGAAAAAAAAGAGTCTCAAAATTCTCCATCACCTTTTTCTATAATTTGCTACTCTGCTTACATGAAAAAAAACACTCCAAAAAAAGCTAAAAGTTCTATGCAAAGATCAAAAAATTCTTAAAGAACAATTCTTTATTGCTTGTTGTTGAAGATTTGTAGTACCTCCATACTGCTTAACAAACAAGCTGTTTCTGTAGACAAAGACTGTAACTTTTTTGCAAGAAAAGTTTATTGAAGGAATGTATGGAGATTCCCAAGTATTAGTTTTCTTCTGATTCTTGTTTTTCTATATATTCTGCAATAAAAATCCCTAATTTAAAGAAGGGTTTCTTTTTTTGAGCTTTAATGGACTCCTCAGAGTTTGAGAAAAACCAGAACAGTTCTGGGTTGTTAAGGTTTCGTTCAGCCCCAAGTTCTTTTCTTGAAAATTTCATTGATGGAGTTGGGAATAATGGAAATATGGCTACTGAGAATAAAGGGTTGTCTTCAAAATTCAATCTTGCTGGTTTAAATAACCAATTGGTTTCTCAAAATTCTCTTGATAGTAAAGTTTTTGCAAATTTGAGTAGTAATTCACAGTTGCCACCTCAATATCCAAGGCAAAATTCTACTGCTCATGTGGTGGGGTCTGTGGAAGGGGGTGGTGGGTACAGGGTGCTGGGCTCATTATTGGGAAATAATCATCATCAGGGGCAAAACAAATTGGCATCAAATCTTATGAGGCAAAACAGTTCTCCAGCTGGCTTATTCTCTCAGCTCAATTCTCTAAATGGTACTATTTGATATTCTTGTTGTTCTTATTTAGGAAAGTACTATAGATTTGTAGGTAGGATTGCATTGTCTTTGTACCCTTACGAGTAGTCATGGCCAAGGTAGGAGAGGATTGAACTGTTAAGTCGGATAGATCCCTGAAACAATAGAGGACTCATATCCGGTCCATTATGGATCGATTTGTTCTTACCCCGGCAAGGTATTGAAGAATTGTGGCAACACATAGTACTATGTTTGTAGTTCGATGGTAGTATTATTTGGCTGTAGTACTGTTCTGCTTATCAGTTGTTTCGTTTACTACCTATCGTCTCTAGTACTTCTATAACGTATGTTTTAGTCTGGATTTGTGTTGAGGCAAGGGTCTATCAGAAACAACTTTTAGAGGTAGGTTTGCGTATACTCTGTCTTCACCATTACTCACTCTGTGGGAATACACTGGGTATGTTGCTGTAATAGTTGGTGAAGGGGTGGAATCATTTAGTTCAAGTACTGTTACATAGCAGTTGTGTGTAATTAGAGATTCTAGCAGTTGTTAAATGATTTAGCAATTGCAGAAATGGATCTAGATCCTGCTCATATATCTGTTCTAAATTGGAGTAGATGATGGTAGTCTTGTTTGTTTTTGTTTTGGTTGAATGTCTTGGGAGACACTTGTTTTGGATTGTCATTCCGGTCATTGTACTCAATGTGGTTTAAGATAAGAAGCGTTCAATGTAATTAGTTAAGATTAAAAAGGGAAGAAGCATAAATAGCAAATTCATATTTCATGCATTACATTGGTATGCTTCGAGGTATTTGTAGTTGTGATATATTCGCCAGATTCAAGGGATACTAGGTAGAAACGTCCACAAGCTATAGTCATTTTCTTGTTATCTTTTCCGCTTCTCACCACTTTGTCCTCTAGTTGTGATTGTGTTGGTTGAATGGCAATTAACAGGCTATGCCACGTTGAAAGGCGGTGCTGGAGGTTATAGAATAGCAAATGCTGCCAATGGAGATTCAAATCCATCTTCAAGCAGATTGAAAGATCATTTTGGCTTCTCATCAGTGACACCTTCTTCATTAGGAATGTTGTCTCGAATCTCAGAGGTCGATAATGAGAGCAGCATAGCAGCTACCCTCAATGATAATGAGAAGCGTCAAGATGGAAACTCAGAAGCTCAACTCTACAATATGGGATTTCCATTTAATTCTTGGAGTGATCCTTCACAGTTTCAGCAGACGCTCACAGGCCACAAAAGGGAGTTGGATAGTGAGGGGACTAAGCTATTTTCTAATGTTCAGGTATGATGAAAATGAATGTAAGGTATAGTTTGGCGTCAATTTTTTTGGATAGGTTATGTGGATTCTGAATTGAAAATCTTTATTTATAACCAGATTGAAGAACTTGGAAATCGGCCTTCAATTTTGTCACACCACCTAAGTTTACCAAAGACATCAGCTGATATAGCAGCAATGGAGAAGTTATTGCATTTTCAAGACACTATTCCTTGTAAGATCCGTGCTAAACGTGGCTGCGCTACTCATCCTAGGAGCATTGCAGAAAGGGTATGACGTACACAACATATTTATACATATGTACGTACATATATTTAATTCTTGTGTTCGTTGTTGTCAAAATCTTGTAACATACTCTGATATTTCCCGACAAGGCAGTGTAAGTTCAATTATGAATCAAGAAGTACGTTAGGAGAATTTGCGAGATAAAACTATCTGGTGGTATTTCAGGTGAGAAGAACGCGTATAAGTGAAAGAATGAGAAAGCTACAAGAGCTTGTTCCTAACATGGACAAGGTAGATTTCTTTAAATTTCACCACTTTTAAAACTTTTTTTCTTTTAATGATGTCTTACAAAGTGTATAATTCATGTTGACAGCAAACAAACACCGCGGACATGCTTGACTTAGCTGTCGAGTACATTAAAGGCCTCCAAAAACAGTATAAGGTATAATTTTGAAGCATAATTCAATAAGCTGCTTTACTCAATTGTCTTTGAAACTTCTCACACATTTATGTTATGGCTATAGGTACTCACTGATTGTCGCTCGAACTGCAAATGCTCAGCAATGCAGAAACCAGATTGAAACCAAGTAGAAGAAAATGCTTCTTCTGTACAATGGAGAAGAGTATAAGTGGAGTATGCTTTAATGGAGTTCATTTTCAAAAGTGTAGAGGCTAGAAACTTTAAGAAAAAGTTCTGCGGAATAACTACAAAGAAGTTAAACAAAAAAAACAGATCTTTGTCTGTTGTTTTGGTAGATGCTATAGACTAACAATGTTTCAAAGTTCAAACAAACATAATTTGTTGGAAAAGTGTACATTAGTTGAATAAGATTATGCATTCACTTTTCTCTTTTGAGTTATATATATTCATATCATAAAGAATTTTTACACTATCAATGTAATTTACCCGATAAGAGCAGGTAATTTACTCTGTTTTCAGGTCACCATATCATTTTAGAAAGTTACATTACGCCGTCAACAGAGGCAAAGCTAAGGGAGCACAAGGAATCCATCTGAATCTCTTTTGTCAGAAAATTATACTGTTTACGTAAGGTCAAAATTAGTTTTTCATGTATATAATATATATGGAATTCCCTTTGCTTCTTCGTGTGCTCAAGTGTTAGTGAAAATTTTATCGCAGATAACATAAAATTCTATATCTTTTGCTTAATATTATAAAGTCAATGCTTCTTTTTGCCCACTCGATCTCATATATGAGCTGTTAGATCCGTTCTTTCCATTTATAGACCATCCAATAATATTGATGGTTGAGTTTGTTAATGGTGAAAGTCAAACATATCTAAATAGTAAAGCCTATATGACACAAACATTTAACAGTATATGACTTCTTTTGTCTCTTACTTTTATTAGGGGAACCTTATCTGATTCTTATTCTATTCTTAGGATATTTTATTTGATAATTATGATGTCTTCATTAATTTACACAGACATTAATTAATTTCATAAAATACCTATTATTTCTAGAGAATCACAACTTCCCACCAACCTATGTTGAACATACAAAAAGATATTTTTTCACCTCTCTTGAGATTTAACTAGCATTTGATCAAAGATTTCAAATTAAATTTAAAAATTTAAATTTAAATATCTATTTGTCATGAAATTAATTTTTGATTTTAAAAATCTCATCTTCAAATATTTTTAATCTAGTTTTTGAGATAAATTTTTACTCACTTACAAAATTTTAAAATTTTGTCAAGTAAAATGCATATTCTAATTTCAAACACAATTTTAAAAACTGAAAATTTCAAAATTTATGATAAAACGAGATTTAAAAACTTAAAACTTCAAATTCCTTTTGTCTCATTTTATATGGTACTATTTTCTTTTTTGGTCAATTTCAAAAAGAATATCACCATACTCTAATCGAAAATAATTTAACTTTAAAATTTTTCTTTTTTATCTTTAATGAAATAATTCTCAACCGCACAAATATATAAGAATAATCTTATACCATAAATTTAAAAAATTTTACTCAAACATAGTACCAAATTAATGAATACCATATAAAATATAATGAAATAATTTTTAATCCACTTTATTGACAAATAGTTTATCGCCTCGGATACACTGGTGCTGTTCAATTATTTGAATGAACGCACAGTTTTAAGAGGCATATCTACTTACTGCTATGCCTTTTTTGTTGTCCAATTAGAAAAAAGGGAGCTGTGATATTATTCATTGCATTGAATTGGTTAGTTGGTTTGCCTTGGGAATGCTCATACCATATCAGTATTTGGGGTGGAAATGTGACAACACAAGTGCAAAGATACATCACACCTTTGGGGCCATGACAGCCCCACAGCACTCGTTGTTACTCAGACTTTTTAAAGATGATGCAATATTTATATTAAATTTTTAAAAACTGTATTATTTTTAAAAATATTGAGGAATAGAAATTCTAACCACGGATAAACATTGGAACTTGTGCCTTAGAATAATTCTTAAATAATTTTTATTGTGTTCCATTTTAGGTTTAGAAGATATAAGAAGGGATAGAGGTTGATTAAAAAGGTATTGACATAATTTCGTATCATAAAAGACATGATTTTAGATAGAAAAGAATATAATAAAAGTCATGTATTAGAGTAGAAGGTTAGATAACTAGTAGAGATAGAGTGATATATATATATAGTAGGTTAGCAAAGATAGTCATGTCTTTATATATTGTATTGTTATTTTTCGTCATTTATTTGTTACTTTTATTATTTGTATACATTATCATTTGCTTTCACTCTAGTCGTTTTGTTTCATATTTAATATTTTATGCTTTTGGGATAATATCTTGAGATGAGTGTCTTTCGAAAAGAACCTCTCTCTTATGAGATAGTGATAAAATCTACGAATATTTTATTTTTTTTAGACTCCATTTATAAAATTTCACCAAAAATATTATTACTTTATCAATCTCATGATATTTCTTTGTTTGTATAGTATAATTTTCGACGTAGAAATTTGTGTTCAATGTATTGACATTTCTTGCACAAGAAAGACATTTTATGGTCCCCCCACGTCCCCAAAAAAAACCCCACAAAACCACACCCTACTTTACTTTTTTTTTTCCCTTTCTTTCTTGTGAAGATCACAATATTATATTTTAGAATTTATTTATGAATGAATTTAAAATAATCAAGAAAGTATTAAATGGACGTGAGATGGAAACAACTTTCAATTAATAACTCCCGTGCTTGGACAGGATGAAATGAGCTTAAATGAAAGCGACATAAATTATGAGGATTTTAAGTAATCGATTTCAACTTTTTTGAAATTGAGATCGTGTATATAATATTTTTATAGTGTTTAGAATATTATGGATTGAGAAATCATTTTAAATATTTTTAAAATCTTGGTTTGACTTATTTGACCAGGCTTCTCTTTTTCTTCTACATCAAACCTGCAAAAACAGAATTAAGGAAAATAAATAAGGTAGCATTTCCACATGAATATGATAAGTTTGCAGTAATACAGAAAACTAGACACTCAAAATCTACGTTGTTCGGACTCTTCAATAATGTCAAGTATTATGCATTGGATCCTCCAAAAATAGTTTATTTTGGAGGGTTCGACATGAGAGTGACAATATTTTTGGAGAGTCCAAGCAATATAGCTTAAAATGCTAAATATAGAAAACGAGTTTTCTTTTTCTTTTTTACAATTTAGAATACAAAATTTTGTTATAAGATTGACTTGACAAAATGTGAGACCCAACTTTTTATTCTGTTAATAATCTGATTAATTTTTTTTTCAATTTATATTTTAACTTTCTTTGCATTTTACTCAAGTAACAATACATATAGTCATCTGAATGCTCACCTATGGTCTCTAAGGTGTTTTTGTTGATAAATGAATAGCCAGCATGATGAAAAAGAAGATAATCTGCAAAAGAAACCGAGTGTATAAGAAAAGATTGACTATAGGGTGGTGTGTACTCTGTGTTATTCTTATTCCGTGAAGACAGAAAGACTGTTTCCGATAGACCTTCTGTTCATATAAAGTACATGTAACGCATGAACTAAATATGAGCGAAAAACTCACCAAAACTGGAATATTATAGTTAGGCTGATGGTTGAATGAGTAGGATTTGCTGGTGATAAATAAAGCCATCAACTGATTCTGTCAAAAATTTTACATAAAAGAATTACAAGGAAACATAACAAACCTTTGATTGATCAAGGTTCCAGAGTCTCTGCAAGTTTTCGAGATTGCTTCAAGCCTCTTCAAAGTACTTGTTGCATTTAGATCATCGTGATCAACCTGAAAGAATCGATTGATAAGTTGTTATATCGAGAACAATGAAATCAAAAGAATCAAAATTTGGCATAACGATCAGAACCACAGTAGAATTTCAGCAGCAACTATGCCTCATCGTTTATACGAATTTTCACTGGTTCATTTAAGCTCAATTCTAGACTGATAGCTGGATAAAAAACTCTAACGATGCAGATGTAAATGGAGAAAAGCAAAATCAATTAATTCTCAACTAAGTCAGACAGTGGCAAAGTCAAAATTTTCACTAGGACGTAAACACACGAAGAAACCAATGAAATTCAACACGTAGCATACATAAGTAGAGGTGAATCCATGACACGGATGTCTCCTCTACTTACTGCAGAGTTAAGGTTGTTCTGGAAATAGTACATGTCATACCTTAGATTCCATTATACAACAAAAGTCAAAGAAAGCTCCGTAGACATCAGCCATCGCCCTCGTCTTATCACAGAGGCCTAGAAAGAACAAACCAAAGAACAAGACATAACAAGAAATTGTTGTTATCTAATGTTCCACCAGTGCATGAGCAGTTCAGTTGACCGGAAAGAACTGACGTACATATTGATAAGCCGTGTATCTTTACCTCGTCTCATTTCTACAACACCTTTGAAAATTTCAACGTTGTTGTAGTGCATCGTTAAATTCCCCATATTTATGACCTGGAAGTATAAGAAAGTCATAAGGCAGTGAGTTTTCCATGTATATAAAGGCAAATTTGTTCTCCAAGAACAGAACAAATTTCATTCTCTTATACAGACCATTAGGACATACGGGGGAAAAGCAACGATATGAACTGTTCAAGGGAAATTTATACCTGTGGAATTGCACAGAACTGAAAGATAGCAGGATCTCTTAAACTAGACATGTACATCAGACAATCTTCTACATGTAGTAAAGCAGTAGTGACCATTTCGTTCAGACATTGTACTGCCTTGACCGAGTTTTCCTCGTACTTAAAGTCCTGAGGCACATAAAGAAGATGGCAATTACAGAGTAATGAATCAACGTATGAACGTCAAACAAGAAATAGCACAAGTTATGATGAAAACGAACCTCGAGTTTGATAGCATATTTGACGGGGCCAAAACATACGACATTTGGGCACTTCATTTATGTCCTCTAGATAATCTCTAATGATGCTTATTTTCTGAAATATGTAGCCAAAGATACCTGTATCAGTAGCCAGCATAAAGAGCTTTTTAAGTCTCCGCGATTAACATGTTAGGGCCAATACCTGAAGAAATAAACCCATGGAAATCGATAAGGATTCTGGTGCTAAATCTTCTCTTCCAGAAGCATAAAAAAGTTTTGACAATCCCAATCCACAAAGTCCAGCTGCATAGTGACAATATTCATTATAATCGTCTATTGTTTCTACCTGCACAAAATCAGATGTCTTTTAAGTTACGGCTAGTGATCATTTAGAGTCAGCGAGTTCAGAATGAATTTGATCTTATCATGCCAAACATTTATTCATAGTTCAAGCCGATAGAAACTAGTAAACATGCAATTAGGTTCATCATCATGAGAATTAAACATATGGTTTTCACAATTTTGTTAATATTCCGCGAATCAGCTCCTTGCATAGAAATTTTGCCATTCCTTCCCCCATCCTCTTGGTATCCTTAATCACCTCCTGATACCTGCAAACACACAGAACGTCTCATTTTTTTGTTTTTCCCCCAGTGTTCGGAGCCCGTGGAGCCCCGACTAAATCCGGATAATGCATTTATAAATACTCACTTTGTACTAAGCTCCAGGAAAGCTGTGGAAACATGATGGAATTGGTCCATGAGAACTTTGAAGGCCTTTGTACCACCTAATAAAGGCAAATGATTTTAAGTTATATAAACCGTTGGTATAAAAGAAATTTACACTATTATATCAGTTTTACCTGTTATAAGAATAACAAGTCGATCGTGGAGAAAAGAACAAAACTAAGATTAATTAAGAGAACTTACATGAAAAGTGCCATTAAGGATCATAGAAGTTGCAATAAAAATTTCTCAAGATAGGTACTCTAACCTCAATGGCTAAGCTGGCAGCATCTTCTGTTCATAATTAATTAATTAGTGAAATTAAACTTATGGAATTGAACATACATACCAACAGTGTCAAGTGCTCTAAGAACCAAATAGTAAACACAAATCTGCAGAGTTGGGGGTGAATTTTAAGGACAAAACGAGGAAACGAGACCTCTTACTCTTACAATTTGAATGCAAGAACGTAGTTAATATTCACGTGTTTGTCTTTCTTAAACTTCATATTCAGTCAAACACAATTATATAAATTGAGATGAACACGTTAACATGCCTAATTTCAGTCATCATCTAAGTAATTGATAATTAATGTTGAAATATAAGGGGAGTTCTTCATAATATCACAAGACACACCAAAAAGAAAGTTTCTAAAAATTGAAGAATGAAATAAACATAAGCGCACTTATAATATTAGAATGACTTCATTCCTAAACACGTGATGTAAATATTTTTTACACTATCAGCATATACTCACGAAGGTCACTAGGAAGTTGTTGAATTACTAGAGCAAAACTACATGACACCTTGCGGAGTGTAGCGTAGCAGAAGGTCCAGTGTGGCTGCAACAGCCACACTAACGTCTTCTGCTCATGCGTTTAGCCGATAACACGAGCTTCATCAATGGATATAGCTTATCTGGATGCCTCAAAATCTCCCCCATCATCCTTACTGTTTCTCTCTTAGGCAATGGACACTACTGTTTAATTTTCAGGATCGTTTATCTGAATCCAATATTTTTAACGTAAAATATATTAAGAAGCTTAATAATTGAACTCATAAAGTTAAATTCTGAATCTGACCCAACTCGATATATATTTAATACTCCTAACAATATATATCAAATAGTTTCGTACCACTAGAAATCATGTTTTATTTAAATAAGAAATAGCCAAAAATCATTAAAAAAAATATATCGTGACTATATAATAAAACTTACCAAAAGACATAGAAAGTATACATTAACTATACAATATAGATTACTTATATATGAGCTATACACTGAATATAGATTATGATACACTCTGTACATGAATATACATTGAATGACTGTTTTTGAAATTTCCTACTATTTATCTCCTTTAATATAATCTCTTTTTTAAATTCAAACAAACGTGAACCATGTGCGTTATTAATAATATCATGATCATATTATTTGAGTTATTTGAGCTGAAATTTAATATTTATGGTCATCAAATAAATAGCTCCGAACGATCTAATTATAACTACTAACATACTGTAACTGTTGAGTGGATCCCTGTAAATGGAGGGCCTATATGACAATTTTCTCATAGCCTATTTGAACAACTATTCAAGTGAAAACTATGTATATTTCTTGAACTAATTGTCAAAAGTTGTTAAAATAATTTTTGACAAATGATATGTGTTGACTACCAATCTTTGAAAAAGAAGTCTGCCAGCATCTTTATAAAAGGAGCAAATTGCTCCTTACTTTTAAATCATTCAATAGAGAGAAAAATACGGAGAGAGCCATAGAGAGAAAGTGAACATTTTTCTTCTGTGAGTTATACCATAGAATATAAAATAAAATAGTCTGTGAAAAAAATTAGAATGTGTGCTTAGAAAATATTTTTTCTTAAAAAAATAGTATGTCTACTATTTTTAGTATTTTTCTCCGAAAACCTACTATTTGTAATAGTAGAAGAAATATAATAAAAATGTTCTTTTGTAGACGTAGCCCAAAAATTTTAAGTGAACCACATTAAATTTTTTAATACTATTTTAATTTATTTATTCCTCCTAGATTTTATTATTCACTTTGCTGCAGACCCCAACAGTAACATGATGTTGATTGATAAATTAAAAATATAAATTGATAAGCGACATACTATAACATTATATTAATGTTATAATAAATGCAATCGGCGTATGTAGTAATTTATAGGTGAGATTGTGTCAGGATTTGAAAGATACACCTAATGGGGTGGCCTCTACCTAATATTTAAAAAAAAAATTGGGTGAATGAATATATTTCTTTATATATATATATATATGTCTATATAACTTATTTAAATTATATTTCATGTTTTTTAAAGGAAAAACACATTCAAACAACTATTGAAATATTATTTAGAAAAATTATAACTAAATACAATCATCTTCAAATGTACCAAATACAGTGAAAAAGTATTTGAAATAGTATGTTGTAACTCATATATGAGATATAATTAATGATATTATGTAACTATTTATTTTGAGATATTATTTTTTTAGAGCATATTTGATTGTATGTTTCAGGTGAATTAGTTAAGTTGAGTGATTTTATTATTATTTTTTATATTAAGCGTGCGTGTGTTAAAAAAAATATTTTTAAAAACGCAATTAAATTCTAATATTCTTTATAACAATTATAGTCAAACACAATTCTAACTTTGATTTTTTTTAAAAAAATATTCAATTATCATGACGAGACACCCACTAAATATTTCTATTATATTATGATTCTAATTTCTAATAATTAAGTTGGCTTGTGATAACACTCAACAGCCATTGATATAATATTATTGACATCTATGATTTTTTTAAAAGAAAAAGAAAAATAGGACTACAACGTGGGAAATCAAATCTTCACCAGAAAAATTTAGATAACTAACCAATTAAGCTATTAATATTTCTATTGATATCGATCTCTAAATCAACAATTCTGATAAGCATTTTAATTCGAAAATATCTATTTGGGCAATGTCAATTGGGATCTACTACAACAATAACATGCATATTAAGTGTAATCTCACACAGATAAAACATGAAAAGGGCAAAATGTATATCCAATCTGTAAAAATATTTGTATTTTTTGAATTATGAACTCTTATGACACCCATTCATGACAGCTTAGACGAATTTCACAATAATTTTTTTTAAAAACTTTATAAAAATATATATGCATAACACAAGTTCAAATATTGCATATATTTTTAGACTCGATGATAACGTAACCCAAAATATAAATCTCCCAAAATCCATTGGGCCAAATCAAACAAATACGTGCTATAAGTTGGGCTTTCACATGACAAATATTATTTAGAAACAAATTAAACATATAATTCTCTGTCCCTCTTTATTTTTAGTCATTATCCATTAATTAAATGGAGTAAAAATTTTCACTACAGAAAAAAAATTTCAGTACATATTTTAAAAAAAAAGATTTTACTAAATTCATATACTTTTTAAACATTTACTAAATATGTTAACAGTGTCCAGATATTAAAAAATCCAAAAAAAATAAATAAATAAAAACAAAAGAAAAACTTTTTTCATTTTTCAGAAAACAGTTAAAGGACCCACACTAACCGTTTTTGTTTTATTTTATTTTCTCCAATTTCTCATCTTAACAATGAATGCATGAAGAAGCAAATTCTAAATTCTGCATATTTCATGCAAATTATTATCCAATTTATGATAAATTGATCTAGGCCATTTTCATATTTACTAAGATCTTGATTTATTTGCATTTTTTTCAATACGAATTTCGATTAACAAAGTTATAATCCTCAATCATATGCTATAATCCTGAGATTTGGAAGAGACATTGATACAAATTTTGGGTCATAATGTCTTCGAATTTATATGGAGACCATTATAATCAAAAGATTGATTATGTTTTTAAGATCGTTTTAATTGGAGATTCTGCAGTTGGAAAATCTCAATTATTGGCTAGATTTGCAAGAAATGAATTTAGTTTAGATTCAAAGGCTACAATTGGGGTTGAATTTCAAACAAAAACTCTGCTTGTTGATAACAAAACCGTTAAGGCACAAATTTGGGACACCGCGGGACAAGAAAGGTCAGTTTGGTTCTTTTTCTCGAATTTTTATGCATAGAAATTGTCTTTCTTTTTCATTTTTCATGCAAATGTGTCGAAAGATTTGTGTATGTGATATATATATAAGTTTGGGATTTTGTGTTAGGTACGTTTACTTTAGGTTCTATGCTTTCTGGAAGTCGTTTAGTTTTGTCCGAGGTCTAAGAAATATAGAATATTTCTAGTACTTTTTGTTTTTGTGTAAATATTGGTTTGAGATGTGCCTAAATAGAACAACATGGTCAGTGTGGATTCAGATAGACGACATCAACTTACTTGGGATTGAGGCGTTTTAGGAGTTAAAAATGTTTGTTGGGCAATATAAATCTTTGAATCTGCAGAAGATGAACAAGAAGAAGCAGCAATAGAAGGAAGAAGAAGATCAGTTGTAGAGAGAAGGCAGTGAATTTTTTTTAAGAGAGAGATACTTTTTTGTGGTAAACCCCAATAATTAAATTGGGTAACCTCCACAACAACAGGGTATATATATATATTAATGATATCCAGATATTTACAATTACACAGAATACATATACACACGAAGAATAACAGTTGAACCGCGACAGCTGCTAAATATATTATCAGGCTCCACTACCTTACAACGTTTAGTTTAGGTCCTATGTTTTCTTGGAGTTGTCTAGTTCTGGTTGAGGTATGAAAAAATATAGAGAAATGCTAGTTCTTGTTAAATTTTATTTTGTTGTATTATCATTTTGAGATGAGCCTAAATAGAACGACGTGGTTATCAATGAAGAATCATATAGTTGATCTCAACTTGTTTGTGATATTTGAGATGTTCTTGTTTTTGTGATAAATCTATCTAAAGAGTGTTTTATATCGCCATTCATACTTCCATATATATGTTTCTTCTAGAGTTCTTGTTTCTACAATTGTAAAACAAGGTAACTATCTATCGAAAATAGCCTCTCTAATTAAGGTAGAGGTAACGTTTCACAAATCCCTTTTTTGTCTGTCATGTTAACGTTTTCCTTCTGTTAATCTATCTTGCTTGGACTCTCCAGAAAAATATTGTCGGATCCTCTAAAAATGCTCTACTTTTGAAGGTTCCGCTTCAACATAGATAGTTTGATAATTGTTTAACTCAATGAATCATCTCTTATTTCTCTCTCAGGTATAGAGCAGTAACAAGTGCATATTATCGAGGTGCAGTTGGCGCGATGCTAGTCTATGACTTAACAAAACGCCAATCATTTGATCATATGGCTAGATGGCTGGAGGAGCTAAGAGGTCACGCGGACAAGAACATTGTTATAATGCTGATCGCGAACAAATGTGATCTAGGAAGCCTTCGAGCTGTACCAGTTGAAGATGCTCAAGAATTCGCAGAAAGGGAGAATCTTTTCTTTATGGAAACATCAGCTCTTCAATCTACAAACGTCGAGGGTGCATTCATGACAGTTTTAACAGAAATTTATAAAATCATTAGCAAGAATACGCTTACTGCAACTCCGGGAGCCGATTATGGGAAGTCACAGTCTTTAAAGGGAACCAGGATCATTGTTCCAGGACAGGACGCGGATTCTGGTGGGAGTAGTGGTGGCTGCTGCGCCTGATTCTTTTATTAAATTCTGGAGGTCCTTTTTACCTAGTGAAATCCCACAAGTGGTGTATGGGGAGGGTAGAATATATACAAACTTTACCACTAACTCATGAGGTAGAAAAATTGTTTCTTTGGAGGTCTTTTTATTTATCCGAAAGCATAATATAACTGGAAATGATTTATGTTTTATGTAGAATAGGGAATCATTGTGGATGATGAAGTTGTTTTAGCTAGATAGTTTGTTTAGCTTTGTGTGTATACATTTCATTAAGTTTGTTAACTGGGCATTAGGGACGGAGCTACAACTCTGCCTACAGGTTCTGTCATGTATTTGTGTTTAAAAATTCACTTAATACGTATAAGCAATTTATCCCAAATCTCTTGTGCTTTGCTTTTTTGGAATACAACACTACTAAACTCAAAATCCAAGCTCCATCAAAATTACAAAATACTAGTATGGTGAATGGGATGTTACAATAACATGTAACTTTCCATTACAGCCTGATATAATACTGAAAATTGAATAATAACCTGTTACGTATAGAAGGTGTTAAATCACGACTCATGAGCATAGGTATCTGGTGATGTTCAAGCTTGACTTGCACTATTTTATTCAGTACTTCCTAACTTCTGCCATGACTTGGTTCTACTTCGTTGCCATCATCACTAGCTTTTTTTTCCCTGCAAATGAAGAGAGAAATGAGTAGCTTAGTAAGTTACAAAACGTTGATGAACTTAAATAACTATCTGAAATAAAAAGAGAGAAGTAGAACCTCAGAATTAGTCATAGAGCTTCACCTCATTATAATCATAACTCACACTTTGAAGACTTAGCGTATTCACTATACTTTAATCTCAGGACTATTAGATGTTATCCTTCATACCAAACGATTTCTTAATATTTTGTGTCTTTGTTGAGAAATGAATCTATGACCTCATGGTTCTCAACTTGGATCATTTCTTCTAATGTCGCCTTCTTCCAAGTGAGAATCTTTAATACTGGGAATTTCTAAAGTGACAAGCTTCCCTATAATAACTATGTCATCCATTATTAAAACTATATCGTAAATAGAGGGAATACATCATAGAGGGGTTAAGTGTGGGATTTTCATAATATATAGGGTGGAAATACTCGATTTTAAAATATAGAGGGTCTACTCGTAATTAAGTCATAATACAAGGGGGAGTTTAATGTAATTAATAGTTCTTAGGGCCTTTCTGTATTGGGTTAAGGACTTTAGGGTTATCTTCCTAATCTTCCATAATTTGCCTTGTAAACCTTCCGATAATGGAGAAATTCTTACCGGCCGGACGATTTGATGATTTTCGCAGCAGCGGTGACTCCATTATCCTCCTTTCTGGACCTCCCTCATCGTAAGTTAATTTTGCCAATTTTTTTAATTTTTTTCATGGAAGTTTATAATTGTTTTCTTCCTCTTAATGATTGATTGGTTGATTGATTGTAAGAGGGAAGACCTCTTTAGTTTTTCAATTCGCAATTAACTCTGCAACTGCAAGTGCTGGAAATGTCGTCTTCATTTGCAATCGTCGTAAGTTGGAGAGTAAACCCCCTTATTTAGCTCAGGTAAATTTTTACCGATCATTTCCTCATAATTTTAGCGTAAAGTTAATACTCTTGTTTTCATTTTTACATGATACTCTTTTGACTTGACATGGTATTAAAAAAAAGGGACTTTTGAAACTTGTGATTTGTGAAAGCTGAAAATTATTCTAAGGAGAAAAGGAAAAATTTTAAAGTTAAATTATTTTCAGTAATTAAAGTAATGTGATATTGTTTTGGGATGGATCAAAAAAGAAAAGTGTACATAAAATGAGAGGAGTGTTTATTTTTTCAGAAAAATGCTTGATGTGATGATTTTCAGGGAATTGATCCATCTTCTGATGTTATTAACCGTATTCAGATGAAGTAAGTATGTGTTTATACTGATAATTTGAGAAAAAATATTATCATGTGGTTTTGTTTTTGATGTGACGATGTAAGTTGATGTAGGTATGTAGACGACGAGGAAGGAATTAAGAAATACTTTGCTGCATTCCATATGCATGATCCTGCTCCAGTTTCAGTTATCGTTGATGATTTTGCTAATTTTTTTGATCAAGGGTACTTTCTTTATTTCTAGTGAGTCCCAAAACCGATATGTGTCAGTATCATTTTTATGTATGAATTTTATTTCAGAAACTGCCAAGAGAGATACAATAATACTCGAGGAAGGGATTTGGCGATGGTTCGGGTATTAGCCTTATGTCGTAATGCGATTATGTATGCTAAGTGAGTGAGAAAACATCCCTTGAGTATTAGAAATTTGATGCACCTTTTCTAGTGCTGGTTTTGAAAACGGCATATCTTCCTTAATTAGTGAGAAGGGGCCATGTCAACTTCTACTCTCCGATACTCATAGTGGTGACTCCCCAAGGTTGTTATACCTTTACAAGAGATGGGTCTCTTCTATCTACACAATCAAAGGTAACTTGCTACTCTTCTTGTTGGTTTTGTTAACTAATGCTTGTGTTTTATTTGTTGGAGTTTCTTTCTCTTCACGTAGTTTTACTGTCTTTGAAATATTTGATTTTTCATATGGAAGAGGATGGCTTCGGATCATATTTTATTAGGAGTCTGGATGTTGCCAAATCTGCGACAACTAAACTTGCAAAATACTCCATCGCTCTTCAGTATTTGGTTAACGAAGGTACTACAGAAGATGAAGAGCAATCAGATGAATGAGTATTTTCTCTCATAGAGGGATTCGGTATGTCTGTCTTTAAATTTTCATCATGTTAGCTCTTATGTTAGCATCTCTAGAGATCCAAAGATAATTATATTTCGTTGAGTTTTATATGCTGAGCAGTGTCTATTCAGAAAAAGCTTATGTCGTCTTTATTCGTTATAGTATTACTAGTCTTAGCCAAATATAGTTTGACAAGTTCATTGAAATTTGGTGTGTCAAGAGGGTTTGAGCATTCTTTGAGCTTCGTATGCTACCATAGCTATTATGAGAACGTGGGAAGTTCTTTGTATCGAAATGGAGCTTGGGTGATTTAGGAAGGGTCTTGGATGGTATCATTAGCAAGAATACACTTACTTTAAATCTGGTAGCAGATTATGGGGAGTCACAATCAAAAGGGAACCAGGATCATTGCTCCTGGCCACGAAACAGATATTAGAGGAATAAGGTGAAAAAATGTAGAGGCCCAACACTTTTCTGTAAGTTTTTATGCATCCAACATCCTATTACGATTGGAAATAATTCTTTTTCTTTATGTAAAAATAGAGAATTGTTGAAGAGGAAGAAGTTGATTAAAAAGTTCATCTAGCTTTGTGTATGTACAGTTCATTAAGTTGCTTTCTGCAATTGAAGAATAGTAATTCAACTCTTTTTCCCATTTCCATTATTAGATATTTCAACAAAAGAAGAGTTAAATGAAGACTAACCATAAAAATAAGAAGGGCAACAGAGTTTTCATTCCAAGATAATACAACACACAGCTGTCACATTACCAAAATCACACAGCAGATAAAGAAGCACACCAGCTGGAAACAAAAAGGAAAGAGTAAAGAAAAAAACATACATCAAGACATAACACACTTCCAAAAACAAATACCTATGTACTGAAACTTTGCAAAACTTCCAGTCTTGCAGAGGAACTAATTTCAGTTTACTCAGCTATCCTCACTTCATTTAACCGTCGAACTGATAACCTATTCATCTTCACCTGATTGTTGTTGGATTCTTTTGCGAGGGCACAACAAACGTGCAAAGCTTTATCATGTTCTGGATTATAGTACAACAGTCCACTTTTGGTCACAACTTTCTTGGAACAAATGTTGCACGTGATCTCTGCATTCTCATTCGTAAAGGGGAATTCAAAGAAATGATCATATGAGACATTATCCTCCAGAGTCATGGTCTTGGGAGCTCCAGTACACTGGCGATTCATAATAAATTTGCATGGAGTGCAATAGTAGGCCCTGCTACGCCCATTTTGAATATACCTCGGCAGCCTGGGCAAGCGACATTCTCATTTTTATAATCCAAGTAGCAAGTTAGCTTGAGAGGATGCTGGGGATGAGACTTATGTTGAATCATGGATGGAGCCGAGAAGCAAATCTTATCAATAAAGTAATTGCCACTACTGCAAAAGTACCCTGTCAAATGATCACGCCGCACAAGCTGCAAGTCCGAGTTATATTCCTTGAGAGCATGGCGGTGAGAGAAATGTGTAATGTTCCCAGATGGTTGACCTGCAAGTGTTGTTGGAGGACGATTTGTTGTTGATAGAGATTGCAGTTGGTTTTGAAGTTTACCCATGGACTGATTCTCCGTTCCGTATTCTGCTACAGCAGCAAAATTGAAGTGACAGAGGTAATCGAGCTCATGGTTGTGAATAGCCAGCATCCGGAAGTGGGAACAACTTTAGCACACTGGTTATTGGGAAATAAAGGAACAGATGAAGCGGATATTTCACTTTCTGGTACAAGTATATGGGTATAGAAGCACACTCAACATGAAGACTGAAATTGCAGGACTCACAGCCATAGTATGACTGGAACAGATTATGAACAGTATCATCGCGTCCAGAAGCAGCACAATGAAACTGCTCTCGGTTTGTGCTCCTACAGGGGTGGAGAATAAGGGTGTGGTCAGAGCCAGGATGAAAATCATGGCGGATTTCTCTGGGGAAAGTACAACATATATCATGAAGGTAATAATCACAATGTTGATTGCAGGCTTAACCTCGACCAGAGATGACGTATTGCAAAAGCTGCATTTGATTCCTTCACTCTCTTGAAGGTGCAATTGAACCAATGGATGATGATGGTTGAAGTGATTCAAGGCACCCTCGCGATCAGATGCGTCAGCAAAAGCAGCTCGTAGTATCTGGCTCATTCGCAGTGACTGCTCTTCTATGCAGATATTGCGCTTAGTTTCATTGTCAACAAAATCATTCATATCTTGCTCTGTTTCTCTGGGAAATCCTCAATAGATTTGTTGCAGGTTGCAGCTACTCTCCTCTTTTGTATACTTGAATCAAGTTTTTCGGAAATAGTTCTTCTAATAAACTAAAGTTCTTGTCTAACTCATAATTCCACTAAGAGAGATTCAGAATACAATGAAATAAATATTAGAAGTCGAAAGGAATCAATAATACATTTTAGAATAATATCAAAGCCTCCTCTCAGGTTTGATCTTGTTTAACTAACCTCCATTGTTTCAGATATTATGTTTGCTTTCTTTATTTTGATTTTTTGGACAAATCTTTAAATCTATTTATTACTGATATAAAAAGTTGTAACCGGAGTTAATTCCTAGTATATTTTTTAGTTTATTAAATTTATATTGTAAGCCAAAGTTAATTCCTAAATGAATTGAAATCGACCTGTTGAAAAAAAAATTATTAGCCTTCTCCAACGTACTCACAAAAAAATTAACTTCAGCATTATCACCTCCCATTTGTTCCTCAAAAATACAATGAAGATTATCTAAAGTTTAATAAAGATAAGATTCTCAATTATTTCGCACATTTTTAAGGTGTAAATTTTTAAATAGAAAAGGGTACTATAAGACAAATTGGAATGGCATGGCAATGGACTGCCCATCACTCTACTATTGAGCTAGTAGCTACATAGGAAAAACAAGAAATTTGAACTCATAAAATTTAATTTCTATTTAATTCATAATCAATACGAGCTCAAAGCTTCCTTCCTAACTTGTACAATCACTTCATAGTGGAATTCTAAAAATTCATTTTTAGAGAGTAACTAGATTTTATCATACACAGCACACCGTCTTTCACCATGTATATGGATAATATTAACGAGTAATTTGGATGTCTAGCTATACTGTATTTCCAAAATTCGATAATTATCTTCATTGATTTGAATCCTTGCTTACATTGTGATTGTTATCTTCATGATGTGTGTAGAAGAAATTTGGCATGATTGTCATCCTGGCTATGATCACACTCTTATGGCCAATAGCTGAGATCAATTTCATTGTGGTGTTAATGATTCTGAACTTTCTCTGTTCCAATCATACTATGGTTGCGACTCGTGTAATTTCAATCTTCATCTTGAATGTTCATATCAACTATGTTGCTATAATAGAATTCTCAATGGAGACAGATTCATTGGCACAACGTCAACACCAGTTACAAACTGTTGAATTAGGTTTAAGCTAGCTCAAAGAAAGGAAGATTGTCTAAACCTTATAATGAGACCACCCATCCCATTAACCACCAATGTGGGACTTTGTGTCTCGACACAAACTTGATGCACTCACCGTCATGATCTCAAGGAATATGCCTTGATGCAACGTGA
>JAOTQJ010000002.1:17615583-17647843 GCA_025642045.1 Solanum sejunctum | reverse complement strand
GTAACATGTTTAATACAATAAGATTATATATCTTTAGTAAGTTCTATAAAGAAGTAGTTAGACCAATTTTGTTGTATTTCACGAGTGTTGTTCGCCAGTCAAGAGCTCTCATGTTTAGAAGATGAAAGTTATGGAAATGTGAATGTTTATATGGATTAGGCTTACTAGAAGAGATATCGTCAAAACTAAAGATACTCGATCCAAGGTAGAAGTGGATACCCCATAGAGAAGGGGTGAGAGGTTGACACTAGAGAGTACGAGGAGAGTACAGGTTGCTGAAAAAGTATTGGGAAGATGTGGTTATGAATATTTCAAGCTTTATCGAGGACATGACATTTATAAAAAGATATGGAAGTTAAAAATTGGAATAGAAGGCTAGAAGTAACTAGTTTCATGTCAGGCTCTTTGGCTAATAGTATTAGTGTTATTTTACTTATTTCGTGTTTTTCGCTCTCAATTTTCTACTACTTGTTATCTCATATGTCTCTATTTTCTTACCATCATGCTATTGCTTATATCTTCATAAATGTTGTGTTTTGCTTTCTTTGAGCTGATGGCCTTCAGAAATATTTCTGCCTAACAAGGTAGAGATAAAATTTGCATATATTCTAACTTTTCCAAACATCACTTACTTCACAACCTTGGAAGATCTTAGCAAAAATCGGGTCCTTGGGATCCTATGTTTTCAAACATTCAAAAACCATCAATTTAGAAGACATTTTTTATAGACCTTGCCACACACCTCGATCAATTTGTAATTTTATACCTGTGTAGATATCGAGTAACAATATCCACCAACTATCGAGGCTTACATAAACAGGAAGAAATCTAGCGCTTTTTGGCTCCACTGGAATTATTGAGTAATTGAGAACCTGAAACATTCTGAAGTCTCTAATATTTCTTGACCAAAAATGAAGAATAAGGATAATCAGATGAGCAAAATCGAATAAGAGAAAAGTAATTATGTTATTTTGATTTTTTTTTTCTAATTAATCTTCAAAACAGTGTTACAAAATAATTTACATATCTTGCTCTACAGACCTATACATGTAAAATGATCCAAGAGTGAAAAAAGAAACAAAACTGGAAAAATGCTGAAGAAGAAATCCTAGAAGAAAATTGTTTTCCTCTCTGGAATTACTTATTAATCAACCAAAAATTGCATCTCTTTTTACTGATGGACTATCTGATTCTGAGAATACAACTACTTCAAAATCCGGTCTTTTGCATTGATCATTTGCGTCTCTAGAAAAGATTGTTGGCGTATAATGACGAGTAAATTTCGAGGAAGTTGGATATGCAGTTCTTGGAGACAATTGGACGTCCTCCATAACGCGAAATTGGAGCTCAGATGGATAGTCCCTCATGCATCCGATACGAGGTCCAGCTCCCGTTGTCCATCTACATGAAGACAATTGATGAGACAAATGATTTGACTTCATGCCTATTTGTGAATGTATTCTCTGGATTATCTTTTCTTCAGGAACATGTTCTGTGCTATCCTCTTCGTTTTCATGATCGAATAAATTTTTCTTCGAAACTGAAAACTCTGTATCTGATAAGTACTCGTCTGGTGTTTGGTATCCATTTGCTGGAGTTTCCACAGGCTGCACCTGTTGGGCTGTCTCCTTAAACAACTCGAGAATGCCTTCCTTTTCTGGTATTTCAATAGCGATTTTGGGTCGTACTCCTCGGGACTGTCTTGAAAAATGTGGTACTGCACACTCTCCGTCGCCACAATCCTTGTTTGTTGAATCAATCTTCTTTGTGTCCGAACTTTTGTGGCTGCTCTCTTCGCTTGGTTGGCTGAAATCCGGGGCTGATAAATTATTACGTATGTTGGCATAAGATTCCTTCTCGATAGAGGGCGCTTCCTCCTCATAATTGGTGAATTTCTGCAACATCAGGATTGAGGTTCAACAAATTATGCATAGCTCATCTTGCCACGGAGAGTCAAAACAGTAACAGAGGTGGATTCAAAATTTAAGTTAAATATCAACTAACAAGAACACTCGACTACCTACTAGCTTTCTGCTCTAATCCTCAGTCTCTAGATATTGCAAAATATCAAATTCATTTGAAGTAATAGTTCTCGCGATGAAAAGTCTATCTGTTAGCAAATGCTTATACCTGGATTGCAGTGATATCAACGTGATGTTGCTTAAGAAACAACATGAATGCTTCGAAATTCTCCTCTGTCGGGAGATAATGTCCACTCTGAGGCCAGACCGCCTATTTCATGCAAGAATTTAGATACATCATAAACCAGGTTTCGGAGGGAGAAAAAATGATACACTTGTTGGCAAAATCATGGCTATTCTCTTTACCTTTATAATACCATCTTCCGCCATTAATCTCCCAGCAGACAACGCGGCACCACCTGCCAGGAAACTTGAATGCTGAAATGTGCCCTTTTGCTTCATCCCAACGTACAAAATTTTGGACACGCTTAGCACAAATATCCACTTTGCCTCTGGAGGGCCTCCTTTCGTATTGAGAAGCCTTCTGCTCTGCTTGTATAAGCATTTTCCATCCAGAATGACAATTTCATATGCCTCCCTCTCTATCTGTGATTATTCATAGCTCGTGAGTTGCAACTAACATTTGCTCTCGGACATCTTTTCCTACTTCGTGCAGCTTTAGAGTAATGCAATATATCTAGAAGTGGAAGTTTTTATACTCAAATTACTGATACAAATTAAGAAGGTTGCAGATCGAAAGAAGATAACACTCACCGGTCCAAGATACTTGATGCAGTCTTTTTGAAGCTTCGGTCTAGGGCACCTCTCAAGATTTATTTCTTTACCTTCACCTATGTCCAACCTGTAACACGACATACAAGGGGAAAATATCATATAAAGTTTACAAAATCAATTCTGAAGTTTCTTGTTTCACTTGAATTTCTAGCTGATGAAAGAAAATCTAACCAATAGAAGAAGGGTTGTTTACTGTCAGCTTGAAGCCATTTGGTGTAATAAAATCGAAGGTTGTGTCCATAACGGTGTCGAGGATCAATCTGTTCACCACAATTCATAAAAATCCCAAAAAGAAACTGAAATATTTTGCATTGTTAAACTATGTTCTTGAGAAGGAAACTTACTGCTTCAAGCCAATGCTGCAAAGCAAGCTTACGTGCTTTTCCGTTTTTGGACAGACCTTTACCGACCTACCAACACACACGTAAAGTCCTAAAATCACAACTTAACCAACCAAAACAAAAGGAAAAAAAAAGAATCTGACAGGGAGTTAGCATAAATGTAAAGTTAATTCATACCTTTGCAGCTCTAGTTAATGCTCGTGACCAACGAGAAACAGCAGTTTGAGGTTTCTT
Source organism: Solanum sejunctum (assembly GCA_025642045.1). NCBI lineage: Eukaryota > Viridiplantae > Streptophyta > Magnoliopsida > Solanales > Solanaceae > Solanum > Solanum sejunctum. The sequence continues at coordinate 17,644,512 of JAOTQJ010000002.1, read as the reverse complement.
GGTGTCAAAATATGATATAGAACTGTGCTCGAGTTCAATAGAATCCAATAGCTTCCACCTGAAAATTACATCAAAAGTTCCATAGTCAATGCAACACGCGTGAAGGCGTGAAATGGCATTACAAATATCCACAACAAAAGTTCCCTAACTACTCCATCAGTTTCAATTTATTTGTCTAGTTATAACAATAGGTACGTAGTTTAAGAAAGTAAAAGAAGACTTTTGTAGTATTAAACATATCATATTGAAACTGAAAAGTTGCAAAAAAACAGGAGGAGAGAGACATTCTTTTGAAATGAACTAAAAAAGAAAGTAACACAAATAAATTGAAACGAGTGAAATATCATTTATAAACCACTATACCATCTATGCTCAACAAGAACAGCACAATCAGCTAGCTGTCTTCGCGTACGAAAACTTCTATATGTCTTCTGCAATTTGACAGCAGCCTGATCTCTATGTTTTCCATACTCTGCTGGTAACATCCTTGTATCTTTATCAGAGATACTCTGCAATTTCGGAGAAACTTCAACCCTGTTCCACGGGTTGTCTGATCTAGTGATCTTCTTATCCTCTTTTTCCGAAATAAGAGTCCTCAATGCAATCTTCGCCTCCAATTCCCTCCTTTTATAGGTAAGAGTTCCCTCAAGTATCATATTCCCAGAACCAAATGACCTCATGATTTTCGACTTTCTAGTAATTTGGTCATTGAAATTCTTGGGCTGTAATGCATTCTTCATATCATCGCTTCCTAAACTTAACGTTCTCACCAAATATGATTCAACCCGACTATCCAAATCCTCAAAATTGGCAAACGGACACGAAAATGTTATTCCCATCTTCTCTGCAAAAGTTTTGCTGCGATATTATGTCTCAAGTATAAAACCTCAGAAATAAGAACATCTGCAAAATCAAAACAAAGGCATATGGTATTAATTTCACCGATAATTTTGTATGTTTATGATGCATAACAAATCTAACAAGACAAACTCTTATCTATAGTAATATAACAATTACCAAACATAGTAAAAGAACAACAATCACGCCTCAGTCCTAGACAAATCGTTGTCATCTATATGAATCATCTCTGACCATGTTTCACCATTTAAATTCATCTGACGCAAACATTATACAATATAAAAATAGAAGTACTAGAAATTCTCCACAGTTTTCTATTGGCATGAGTATTTTTGCATGGAAATTCATCATAAGACCATTTGCCAATGTTGAAAACAACATGAAACAATGTCAAAAAAACTATTTTCTGTTTTACACGTATCATTATATATATATGGTTTGTTTATTTTAATAAAAAAGGCATGAAAAATGATACATCTTTTTACCATAATACATTTGTGAAATTTTTTAATATTACAGGTTGAATCTTTGGAATGCAATGGGAAATCAGAGAAGACAGAAAAAGAAATGAGAGGAAATCAGAAAGAGAAAGAAAATGTTTAAATTGATGGATAGAAACCAATTTGAGAAATACCGAAAAAAATGGGGGGTTTAAGGAAAAACGAAAGAATTCAGACTTTTGACCAAAATCAAATAAATTTTAGTTACTCTCATGTTTACGTCAAATAAATGAATGCATGATACATATCGATAGAAACTTATCCACATTTAATATTCACGTAAGATTAATGATAATGTATATAATACTTCACCACTAAAAATAAATACTGAATTTTATTTTGCGACCAAAAAATTTTGATTGAAAATATGGAATTTCTAATGGAATGTTGCTTTCAACACTTTTATCACCTTACTATGGTCAATTAATGTGTATATTCATTTCATTAATTATGACTTAACTACCATAAAATACATTGGTTTGGTATAAATTTTTACCAATAAATATTTTTTATATACAGATTTATCACTTTACTATGGTACATGTATTTCGATTTATAATTTCTAAGATTAAATTTGATTTTACACATAATCATCGAACATGCATAAGTATTTATTTTCAGGTATTGCTATTTAGAGGTACATTCATCTTTATCTATTTATTTTTCGAGAATGAGAATTTGTGTATCATCAAAGAGGAAATTGAGCATTTTCAAGCTAAAAAATACTGAATATTGTCTGAATCATTATTTTTCAAAATTCTTTTGCGTAAGTCAATTCATTGACTTGGACAAGACATCTAGTCCATGTTGCTATTTCTGCATCCAAAGGGGAATATGTTCAGTGGGATGATATAATTTAACTCAAATTATCTTTTGCTTCATTTGTCAGTTAATTTAACGTGTTTTTATCCTAATATTATCATAAGAGCTTGTTTAGTACTGTTAATTTACAACTGTTTTATTCTAATTAAATACATATGGTATAACATAACTCTCAAAAAACTCAAGACAAGAAGGAAACAAGAAATGAATAGTAAAATTCAAATCTACTGCCATTATTTTTCTAAAATCGATCATCAAATTTTTTCAACTTGAAAAATATACTTGGTACACTCATTGTATATAGTTATACACATATTAATTATTAAATTATGAATTATATATTCATCAATTATTTTTAATTTAAATAATTAGGTGAACGATTATTTAAATTGATTCTTCAATTCATTTTTTTTTTGCGTACTCCACTTTTATGAAAAGTTAAAAGAACGTAACAGAATTTTGTAATGACGTCTAAAATAGAATTGACGGTAAACGGAAAAGAAAAATTATTAGGGACTAAAATATCTATTTCTAAGAAATATAGGGACTACAAGTGTAATTTGTTCAAAAAAATCTAAACCCTCAGGCCTCAACCCTATATATCCCGCCTTTCTGATCTCAGTGGTCAGCCAGCCAGTTGCTCCGCCGTCAACCGCCGTGCAGCTGCTCCGTCGCCGCCGGTATCTCTCTTCCTTCTATATGCTCCGATTTAACTTGGTTGCCGTAGTCTTTTTCTGCTCAATTTCGTCGCCGCCCCCCCCCTTCTTCCCCCTGGGTTTCCCATTATTTCCTCAATAGTTGAGCTGAAATTTTAATTGGGTTGGTGTTTTTTGTTATAAATCTTTGATCTTTGGTGTAGAGCCATAGTGTTGCCTGTTGAATTAATTGCTCCTTGTTAGTGTTTTGGTTTTTATTTAATACTGCATTTGCTATGGTGCAGAGAGAATTAGGGAAATATAACAGGACGACACAATGAGATTGGAAAAATGTTGGTTTTGTTCCTCAACTATATATCCAGGCCATGGTATTCAATTTGTTCGAAACGATGCAAAGGTAGAGTATTGAGCTTTCGTTCCTTGTTGATTTAAGTCACTTAAATTTGGTTTCCATTACTTGTCTATGTTATATGCTTACCATAGTTAGGTTTAAGAAAATGGTACTATACTTAATTTGCTGGACTCATTGTTTTCTGTGATGAAGTCACAATATAAGTATCCCTGTAAAATCTTGGAGTTGTTAATATCAAGCTATAATGCATAATCTTGGAGTTGTTAATATCAAGCTATAATGCATACTTTCTTGTTTGATCAGGGCTAACAATAAACTTTCACTCCATAAATTGAGCTAACCATTTCAATGTGCTATATTACTCTGCTTGAGCTTTTGGTTATGACTTGAAAATTGAAAAGAATATACCTTCTCTGTGCTAAAATTACTAGCGGAAACTGATTCATGTAAGTCACAGCGGTTCACTCCATCTAGCCTAGCATCAACAGGTTTAATCCATAATGCTATAGATCAGACACAATACCATAGACATTTGGATTATTTTTATGACTGTGGTGTTTGAGCCAGTTTTTGCGTACCTCAACTAATTTCACAAGATATCTAAGAATCCCTTAGGGGTCGTTTGGTTTGAATACAAGTTATTATGGGATAAGTTATGTTGGGACTAGTTATGATGGGATAAGTTATGTTGAGATTATTTCTTATTGCGTGTTTGGTTTGTTGCATTCAAAATAATATCGATTATATAAATTTTAAGAACAAATTATTTATTTACAAAAATATCCTTTGTGAATATGAAAAGGGTTTTAAGAGATATCTTTGTCATTTATACGTTATTCCGTGACAAGTTATCTCGGGATAACTATACCATCCAAGGGGACGGATAACTTATCCTGGTGCTAATTATTAATCCTAGGATAGGTTATCCTAGACTTGCCAACCAAACAACAAATTGAGTGGCAGTATTATTTAGTTCCAAGACTATTAGATGTTATCCTTCACATCAAAAGACCCCTTAGTATTTTGTGTCTCCATTAGAAATTGAATCTGAGACCTCATGGTTCTCAACTACTTCATTGACCACTAGGCCACACCCCAACCCTTGGGGTGCCATAGACATTTGGGTTCTTTTGATGAAGTAATAATTTATCAAATTAACAAATTTTATGAAGGAAAAGAGGCAAACTAAGATTCAGGCATGTCTTGTGAGAAGTTAAATATTCATATACTGTAATCATAATCTGTAAACATTACATTTGGATTGTGGAACTACATGATTTTCACTGTTTGTGCACATAATCGGGAACTTAATCAAGAAAACTTACCTGACTCCATTATGTTCCCTTAAACTTTGATGATGCTAGATGCCTTTGTTCTTTAAGTTGTCAGGGATTCCGATTTCTCTTCCTTGTCTCTTTCAATTTGCGTTTGTAAGTAGTGACAATTGGACAGAACAGAGACAAGTGTGAGGAAAAAGAGAGGAATGTTGGTTTTTTCCACAGCTTCCACCTTTGAGAACTAACCTGCTATAGGGTCCTTTAGTGATTCTTTTCCACAGCACCTCTAGAGTAAGGATTTAAGTGATTATCTTGTAGACACCACTCTATCTAACCTTGAGCTTAAGTGGTGTACTTCATTCAAAGCGAACTAAATAACTGTGCAATTACTAAGTGTGTCGCATGCAATAATAGGGGTAGTTTATCTCTTTACCTAATGCTCAATTGGAATTGAGCCTTGAGTGGATAAGTCGTTGATTTATGGTCTTTCTGGTTGTATTTTTTATGTCATGCCATGTTATCAAGACACAATTTAGATAAGTTGTAGTTTTGAGGTTTTCTTTTCCTCATTTTTTTCTCGGCCTTTTTTTTTGCTTTCCAGTTTCTTGCGGTTATCATGAAAAGAGTGGGGTGGGGGGTTGAATATTCGCAAGGAAATAAATTGTTCTGAAATCTCGGCTGTTCGTCAAGTAAAGAAAAAGCTTTCTGTGTTTTCTCTCTGTGCAGATCTTTCGGTTTTGTAGGTCTAAGTGCCACAAGAACTTTAAGATGAAGAGGAATCCTCGTAAAGTTAAGTGGACTAAAGCGTATAGACGGCTGCATGGGAAGGACATGACTCAGGTACACAATGTTGTGTCAATACAATTAATATGCTTTTTGTTGGATTTAATTTTACCTACTGGGCCTTCTTTTTCTTTGTTTTATTTTACTTTGGATACTGAAAATTCCTTTCCTGCTGCTAATTTTCATTTGAAGGACTCAACATTTGAATTTGAGAGGAAGCGTAATAGGCCGGAGAGATATGACAGGAATGTAACTGAGAACACTTTGAAGGCCATCAAGAAAATTGATAAAATTAGAGTCGACAGGGAGGAGAGACATATTACAAAGAGGTTCCTTAGACTCTGCTCCACTAAATTTCCGTTGTAATTTATTATAAGCCTTTTCTTGCTAATAACATTAGTTGGCTAATCATACAGGATGAAAGGAAAGAAAGCCAAGGAGCAGAGAGAAGCAATGGAGGAGCTCCAGCAGAGCATTCACATGGTCAAAGCTCCTTCTGTGCTCGACAAAGAGCCATCACTTACACTGCCTAGCAAGGTCAAGGTTTCACAAACGCAGTCAGAGGAAAATCGCATGGAGGAATGAACATTTTGCTTCCATATTCTATATCTTCAAACCAAAAACACTAAATCAGTTCATGCTTATATTTGCAGTATGTGTAACAAACGTTTTGATTACATTGACATGCTTAGCTTTCCCTTACCTTCAGAATAGTAATGGTTAGATTCGTGTGTATTGAAAAGAACTCGCATATTATATTGATCAAAAAGTAGAAACTTTTGAACATCCAATATGAGTATTTTGATGAGGAACCAAAAGCCAGATTATAAATCTTTGAGAAAAATATTAAAAAGAGGGAACCTATGGAGCCACATTTGCCGTAGCAGAGGGAACTCAATGCCCTCAACGTTGTCACTGCAAAAGTGAGTGAGGTGTTTCAGACGTCCAAGGTACAACTCATATAAATTGGGGAGCTTGATTACTTCATGTGTCCTCTTCAATAAATGTGTCACTGAATCACAACCAACGAGGCAAAATATTTTACGTTCTGGAATTCATTAAGCTGCAACACACTCAACACATTATTACAACTCTCTCCAGTTAAATGCATAGCTTCGCTCTCCTTCGACAGCTGGTGAATCCAATCAGCCAATGGGGCAGTCTCATTGACCTCTAAAGAAATAATCTTGTTGTAAACATCAACTTGTTGGAGGGAAGAAAAACCCACTTGAAGAGTGTACCGTGCCAACTTGGAGGGAAGGCCCAAGTTCTTGTACATCACATCTCTGGAACATTCACTTAGTGTCAGTGCAGTCAATATGGATAATGATTCCACTTCCCTCAAGATGGAGTAACTACAATATTGTACGTTCACCATATGTAGCTCCTCTAATCGAATTAGTCTAGAGAAGACACCTGATGAAATACTTTTAACTTCTCCGTCCTTATTTTGTAACTCCTCTAACTTAGAATCTCTTATGCTGAGAAATTCTAGTCACAAGTTCCCCAATAATGGATATGTCATCCAACTTTAGACTCAGACACAGAGTCCTCATATTTGACAACCTCTAAATGGATGCTGGAAAAGGACCAACGGAGTCCCAATAAATGGGTGGTGGAAAAGGACCAATGGAGTCCCAATAATTGTGTCCACGCAGGCTTAAGACATTGAGTTCACCCATTCCATCAAAAAAGTTTATCTTGTAATTTGAATGACTTTTAAAATCGAAGTTTCAACATTAGAAGCTTCAGTTTGGGGCAAAATATTGGGCTGGGAAGCTCATCAAATTTATCTGCAATAATGGACATGTGACTGAAATGCTCGTAACAGTCTTTTCTTGGGAACTCTTGTGAGTTTACATCGTGACTTACCAGAAATTTATGCTCTCCCTCAGACGCAATATATATAGCCACATCACGCACCATATCATGCATTGTGACATATCTTCTCTTTGAATCTTGGAATAACAAGAAAGTCTTTCAATGTTTCTAACAGAAGACACGCCCTCTTTCTTGCTCCTTCTAAATTATTGATTCCCAGAAAGATCCGAAGCCCCATTCCATATCTACATAATTCTTCAGCAGGAATATCACTATCTTCCCCCAACAAAGAACAAACCAAAAAGAGGTACTTGGCTTCATCACTTTCCAAGTAATCATAGCTTAGCCTCAGAGGTTTATACACCTTTGCATGCACTCCAGGAATACTTCTTGTTTCTGCTCTACCTAATTGTTTAAGGGCATCCTCCCATGATGGCTTGCTTTTATGCTTTTTTAATGCTCCTGCAACTGTAATAATTGCAAGCGGCAGCCCCTTGCATTCTTTGACAACCTCTTTTGCTGTGTCAAGTAGAGAAGGATTGTCGACAAAATCACCTACTTTTTGCCTGAAAAGGGCCCATGCTTCATCTTGAGATAATGTCCCGACTTCCATGATCTCCTGAGCTTCCATTTCTTCACAGACAAATCGGAATCGCATTGTCAACATCATTTTGCACCGACGATTGTGGTTTCTACCGCTGGGAATTCCAAGTTTCTCAAGATCATCAAGAGCCTCCCAAACATCATCCAAGATTACAAGGACGCTGCTGTTGTCATCCATTAACCTCGTACGCAGCTGATCTCCACGACTCCACTGATTATTCCCGTCTAATGTCTGCAGCCCAACTTCTTTTGCAATCTCACCTTGAATTCTTTTCAAATCTGGTTGTTGACTGACAGTTACCATGATAACATCATCGAACAACCTTTCTTGTTTAGCCCTCTGTCTGATTTTGTCAGCCAGTGTTGTCTTACCAACACCATCTATACCACATATCCCGATAATAGTGACCCCATCATCGCCATGACCTCTTCCTCCTTGTGTTTTCTGGAGTCAAACTCCTCATGAGTGTTAGTAGATATGGCCTCAGTTTGGATTGGATGATCAAATGAGACAACAGCAGAATTTTTTCTTTCATCTTGATGTTTAATCACCTCCAGTTTAATTTTGTAAGCTCTCCTGCTCAGGGAGTGACGTGACTTCAAGTTTTTACACCAACCATAGAAGCAACCCCTTTCAACCTCAGCTCTACCTCGCATTACGCCTTCCGCATCTGCAATAGTGGTATCAACCTTAGTTAACCAACCCCTGCCATTGGCTGAAATGTCGTGTAAGTTTCTCCGGGCATCCTGCACTTCATTTTTGATATTCTTCAGCCTGTTTGATTCTGTTGTAGTACGAGACATACCCAATCTGTCGCACAACTGGCTGGATTAAGCAATCTGCGACTTTCTCCACAAAAACAGTTAAGAATTCTATAGCTAGTATTGTTTATAATAAGCCTTTTTTCAACTCTGCTATTGGTTTTTCTTTTTTCTTTCTAATCCTCTCTTTTTGACTGGTTTTCTTAGTTAATAAATGAGCAGCAGTGAAGAATTTGGTATGAAAATCAAAGAGTAGCAATATTGATGTAAAAATGAAAGCTTTAGAGAGGCAGTGGAGAGTTTGATTGTTTTATCCAAAGCAATAAATTCACAGAGCTGTGCATTGAGGCTTGAGAATAACAAGATAATGTCTTTGAAGTGAGTGTTGATTAGCTAACATTTTAAAGTAGTGAACATCTCATTCCATGTCTTCATTCACTCAAACTCATGTTAGGACTTTTCCAACATATTATGCTTTCTTGCAATGGCAAACACTATAAAGAAGAATAAAAGGAAATGTAATTGTTGCTTTCTTGAATTTTCCATTTGCTTGCCATGTTCTCAAAGATCAGCTTTTGTCCATACATTCTCTCCAATTTGTGCCAAAGTATTTCCTTTATAGTTTTTCCAATCTGTCTAAGCTTTGGTGGACACAATTGCCTGTGTTTGGACAGTAAAAGGTACCCAACGAAATAGTCTAGATGACATACTTCCCTTCTCTTTGAGAATAATTGTGTTTAGAATAGATGTGGACTTTATCTGAATTATTCTTCTTATGGCCATGGTGTCCAAGCCAGCTTTTGACTAATTCCATGGGTTTCCTATCACCTCCCACCAGTAATAGGTATCACGTATCCATTCACCAAGGCTAAGAAAGATGAGAAGAATTAGTCACATGAAGGTCCCTATACATAGTAAACTAGCCGCTTAAAAGCTTTGATGGAGCTAAATTTCTATCCGACCCTGAATTTGTGTTCAACATCTTTGAGGAATCTGTATCTTCTACGCAAACTACAGCACCAGAATTATTTGTTATACAAGACTGACAGATTTAAATTACTGCTTGAAACTTGCCTTGATTATTTTAAAATAGACCCTCGATTTTTTTATGACAAGGGAATCTACCGCAGCTATCCTTCGGGTGCACATAGGATAAAACTTCACTCTATTGTATTAGCCTTCACATATAGCATGGGTAAAACTGCACTAGGCAAGTCCATGCAACCAGATGAAAGATGTGTTTAACAAATTACATCTTGGTCTAACACAAACCACAAAAGTTAATTAGCTCATGACACAGAATTGTCTTAAGTCCGTATAAGCAAACCGCCACGCCATGAGACTATTTCCTTTTCTCAAAGTTTGGACAGCATATTTGAACGTTTTTCCTAAAAAAATACACACTTTCTTAAAGAGTGTCAAATCAAAATTGAAAACAAAAGATACGTCTGATCACCTATTTTACATTTGCTCGGATGGGAGTACTTTAGTTTAAACTGGACAAGTGCAAAAATCTTTTCCTTCTCCCAAACTTTGTAACATTTTCCAAGTGAAATGCAAATCAAAATACAACTAACTTCCAAGCACATTTTTCAACTACAGGAACTCTTTTTTCAAAGTTTCAACCACTTAACTACTCATCTTCAAAGAGTACATCTCCATATAGATTCTCACTCAGATCAAATTCTAAGCAAACAAGTAATAACCAATCTAGACAATCTTTTCATAAGAACTGAATAAGATCATCCATGGTTTTGTGATTCTAAATACAAGGGATATGTTGCCAAATAAGTACCCCCATAGTCTGTAAAGATAAATACTCGTTGTATCAAGAAAACTTGAAATATATGACATCCTCTCAACTCAACCTTTACTCTCCTTGCATCAGGAAAGAAACATTTTAAAAACTCCAAGCAAATCAAACCATATAAAGGAAGTCATGAAATAGTAAAAAAAACATCCTGAGGTGGATTATTGTGCACCAAAATTACAAGTTCTCAAACTCCCATCACTCAGCAGAGGATAGAAACTGAAATCTCAGGCAGGCAGCCACCTTCTCTATCTAACTATATCGGAAAAGGGAAACTCGATTCGATTTGCAAATGGGTTGTACTCTTCAATGGGTTCTTTCTTATTGCAGCCACTTTCACCCACAATGTGATTGGTTGTCAAATTTGAAGAGATGTTCCTCACCATCCCTTCTTTTAAAGAAAAAGGATCAGGTGTGAAAGAGAAAAGAGAGAAGCCTGAATTTCTAGACTCCTCAATTCCACTGGATCCAGCAGTCGTCGATTTCTCCATTTTGTGCTGTCCAACTGGAGCCATCCTACTCACATTAGCTTCATGATGGGGATCGTTTAACCTACCAAGCGTTGAAACCTTGACATTTTCCTTGATGCATCTGTCGTTGGTTGGAGCAACCGACTGAAAAACAGGCAAGGGACCATGGTTAATGGGTGGAGGGATCAGATGCTGCAGGGCACCATGCTGCATGAAATGAGCATTCGCGCTTAAACCATATGAAAATGGGCTAGCAAATACATAATGGTTTGGATGAGGAAATGGCATGAAACCATTTACAGGAGCAGTCGCCCAAGAAGGTGTAGTTTGATAATAATAGTCCATTGCAGGAACTTGAAACCTTGGGAAGTGTGTGCCTTGATTGTGGACTGGCGGACGCAAGGACTGAGGTCGCATGCCAAGAGTCCCATTCACATTTGCATTTGTTGAAGCAGCTGTGGTCGGGGAACTTCCCACGGGAGCTGTTCCTGCAGAATTTGGTGTCAGGGAACTAACATCCTCACCTCTATCAGTAACATTTCTTTTTTCTTGTGCACCTTCGAAGCATTCAGCAAATTCATTCTGCATAACTTCAGAAGTTTCTCTTCCTTCAGAGTTTTTGCTGCAATCTTCTGAATCTGAAGTCGATGATGATTCTGAATTATGTGGATTTGAAAAGGACGTAGCACTGTCTCCCTCACTAAGGCAGGATGAGCAATTATCAGAATTAGAAGAGCTGCTTTGTGATAAACCCAAAGTTCTCTGAGAGGAAGACCTCGGCATCAGACAGGAACCAACTTCATCTTCAGCCACGTCTTTCACAAAATGAAGTGATTTATCTTCCAAATGAAAACCACTAGCACAACTGCTTTTTGTTTCAGAACTAGACTTTCTTACTTCTTGTACGCTTTTTTCTTCATTTATCTGAGAAGAACTGGATACTCCCAAATTATTAGAAATGGTAGGTTCAGCATGCTTATCAATTCCAGTGCTCTCAATCTGGAAGGTTGAAGATCTCAAGGTAACATCAGATTCAGAGCTGCTCCTTGGATATTTCTTTCGCAGTTCCATTGGTTCCCATACCTTCTTAGTAACAGATGAATCTCTGCTGGACAGATTATTACGCACAGCCATTTTGCTTTTGGGTCTTGCATAATTTTCACGCACATATTCAACCTGATTATATTTGGTTCCATAGTAGGGCTTGGAGATATCTGATTCACATCCCAACTTACTCACAGGTTTGATGTTCCCAATTCCTCTGGCCATGTTTGGGTACAACTTAGCTCTGTCGTCAATGTGTTGGTTACAGCTGCAATCTGAGGATTCAAATCGGTCATACTTCCTGATATTGGAACAATTCAACTTCTCATGGAACTTGGAAGCACCATCTTTCATGCTGGATTTTGCAGCATTACTTCTTAATTGCTTATTTAACCTGTTGGTACCCCTTGAAGCTTCAAAGTTATCACAGCGATGTCTTGGCTCATACTTACTTGCCACACCTCCACTGCCTGAAACAGCAAACCGTCGTCCATCGAACCATTTCAGGCTTGAATCTGGTTCAAATTCTTTTCGAAATTTCGACCTCCCAGAATGTCTCACATGGTCAGCTGCAAATGAGCCATTCCCCTCATTCATATTGAATTCCTCAAAATAATCATCGGAATGGATTTGCATATTTGGGTGATTATATCCATCCAAAAGTAGATCATCTTCATCATTCGGCGATAGAGTGTCGGATAAATTAACTTCACCAGCTTCACTTACCGAGTCTGTATAGCCCACAAGATTAGATTCCTCATCAACATTAGGTGATAATACCTCCTTTGAAACATCATCAAGGGCATTACTTTGGCTCGAGTCACAACTTTTCTTCTCTCTATCCTTTTCTTTTTCTCTTAATCTCTCCTTTCTCCGCAGTTTCTTTTCCTTTTCTTTTATCCTCCTTCGCTCCCTGCGTTCTTCTTCTTCACGTTTTTCCTTCTCTTCTTCCTCTAGAAGTTTCATCTGAACAGATTATCAAAGATTTAGAAATATACCTCTGAAAATTGGAAATGGCATCATAATCTCATGAGTAGAACTTCCTACACCAGAATTATAACTACTAAATACCTGCTTTTCTAAAGTAATAATCTCCTTGCAGGCAACATGAATGCGCTCCTCCAGCAACTTCAACGCAAGACATACAAATATGCTGTGTGCATTTTGCCGTGCAGTTCCTTCTCTAAAAGCTTTTTCAACCTGCAAATAGTTTTGAGTGTCAAAACACTTTCAACCACCACAAAGACCAAAAGATGAAATTCAATTGTCTAAGAAAGTCTCAGTCCAAGAAATGGAGACCTCCACATTCCAAGGCAGATTCATTTAATTGTAGCGCATAGCAGCCCAAATCCTCATACAGAAGGAATGAAGAACCAGACTTGCAAAGACCAAACATAGGACATTAAAAAGATAAAGCTACTACATTACAGTGTTTAAGGTCTCCCAATATTTGAAAATACCACAGAAAAACAAAGAGTGGCTCCCACATTATTAACTGAAGTAAGCAGAGTAAAATCTAAAATCCCATATAAACTTATACACAATGCACCCCTTACTCACTCTCCTCAAATCCTCTGCAAGTGGATTCTGTGGAGAGAAATTTTCAAAAATGTCCAGTCATAGTTTTCATAGAACAGCCAACCCATACTCTCTTTTTTCATAACAATGGAATCGCTGCCGCTACCCTCTCTGGGTGCGCATAGAGTAAACCCCACTCCTATGCAATACCTCGGCAAATCAAACTGCAGAGATAACAGCCGACATCTACTTAAAGAATCATGTAGGTATATGATTGAAGTTACTTAACTAGGAAGCATAATGGCAAAAAAGATTGTCAGGAAGGAAGAAGCTAGAATTCCAAGCAAAGCAGACTATAAACCTCTCTGTTGCTTAAGAGGGATTCAACAAAGCAAAATCAGTATTTTATTAATAATCCTCCTCCTTGCCGCACGCCAAGTGAGTAGTTTGCTCATTTGATCTCAGCCCGAACGCAGCATACAACTCTCCGTTGTACTGCGCTCTCCAAGTGTGCTTGTTCCCCCCTTCTTCCGCTCCTGCATCTATTCGATAGAGTGGCTTAACTCATCAAGAGTGACATGGATATCCCCCTGGGTCAACAGCAGAAGTCGTCCGTATCAAGTGAGGCTTAGGCTTTCGCGCAGCTGCTGCGCCCTTAATCTAATTGCCTGTAGTTAGCTTTACACGAATTTTCAAGTGGATGAAATCGGTCGATTCATAGTGCTGCTTTATAACCAAGTAAATAAGTTCAATAAAAAAGGATCAAAGTAGAGATGCTCTAAGAACAGGTTGACAGTTGACTAAGGCACTTGATTAATGACAACAGAAGCAAAGGAGAGACTTGCCTGCTCCTTAAAAATTACAGTTGCAGCATCTAGAAGAAATTCCCGAGCAAGTTCAGGACTCTTGGCATGTTTTTGAGGACGAGAGCATTCACCATCTAGTTCATTTCCATCCTTGTCCATGGAATCCTCATCCTGAAAAGAAACATCAAGCAACATCCATAAGGTGAGAAATTCTGACATAAAGAATACCATACCATCCAAGGAATTCATAGTGGAGATAGAGGCATAGATAATAGGCCAAACAAACTTGACTACCTCTTCTTCTTCAGCTTCTTCAGCATGCTCAAAGAACCTCCTAATGCTTTCCCCTCTTGTTATTGTAACAAAACCATCCCCAACCACAAGCCTGCAATGTACACACTGTTGCCCCTTCAATGCATGTGCTTTGACAGAAAGTTCAGTACATCTACCATCCAGTTTCCATGCCCGTAGAGTGATATAGCAGGCATTGAAACTGCTCAAGTCTAGACCACTGACTTGCACTCTTCCACTCAAGCCAACATTTTCATAGTCCATTATATCACATTTTCCTTCTCCAGTTCCAACTGCCCATTCAAAGTGATGATATGTCCCAAAGGTATCAATGAATGCCTGATGCCAGTCGGCTACAATGGTGTCATGAGAAACCTGAACACAAGAGAGTAAAATGGCATTAATCGTGGTGCAAATAACAGCCTTTTCACTTTATCTGAGTGGTAGCATTTTTGGGCCGTAGCATTAGAATTCTGTTCCTCTGTGATTTGCCCTCCTTTAATTCCACATTTGGTGGATAGCTGGGATGGTGTAGTGTAAGGGGGAAGTGGTACCAATGATTCACTCTCACGTCCTTTTTACAACCAACTGAATCCCATCAATGATATGATATGCAGACAATTGACCATAATGGTAATCATTCACTAATAATCCATGAAACTAAAAATAAGAAGGGTAGAAGAAAAGGCTAAACCTAGTTAAATCTAAAAATTAAAATTGAAAAAAAAAAAAGGCAGATATCAGTCCCCTATAAGATATTCATGGAAAAATGAACTTGGGCACAAATTTAGATAGCTTCCACTTCATACTTTGCACACCACATGAACAATGAAAGAGATAAAATTGAAGAATTGATCACACCTCATACTGGAATGCCGCATCAGCAACACAAAACCAAATACTGCAATGAGGTTCTCTGCGCATGCGTTTCAATTCCTTCAGCTCCTTGAATTCACGGATAACATTCCTTCTACAATCTCTACAAAACCTCTTGCTATCAAACCTGTGACAAGCAACAAACTGACAGTAAGTTAAACATCTTATGGAATTGTCTTAAAGTACATTAGAGATAGTAGAACAGATTTCATTCATAAAGCAGGGAAACCAATGACAACTGCAAAACTGGATATTAACTTTGCAAATATAGAGCAGGCAAATATAAGGATTTCTTGTCTAGACTTTTCCGAACATCATCACACATCATAAGCTTAACTTCAACTTGCAGCATCGTAAAAAGTAGAACCAAATGCTCATAGCATTGCTGATATCTAGTCCCTTAAAGAATAAGTTGTCTATGATTAAAAAGGCAAACATTAATTAGATGATGCTTCAGGTCAGAAACAGAAACAGTTTAGCTCTAGTACATCACACCATTACTCCATCAGGCTTCTAGACTATGCCAATCTAACTTTTTGAACTATGCCGATGAAGTCCAAAGAAACTTATTTTCCCAACAATTGTACCACATTATATCTACAAACTTTTTCCACCACTCTTCATTGTCATAAGACGTCAGTAGTTTTAGAGCAGCATAAAATAATCTTATCCATTCATGCAACCCGATTGCAAAGAGCACACGCTACCAAACACCTAGAATAATAAAAAGATAAACTGCCAATTACACGACACTTACGACTGGCAGATTCCTGAACCTTCCAATGACCTCATGTAGAATGCCTTTCTCCAAAGCACAATAACATAGACAGAGCGAAGGCAAGGTATCTAGTACCATTTAACTTTATACTAAAATTGAACCCATGGAAAATTAATGTATGGTTCATGAAAATTGAAGATCGGGACCTTTACGCACAGATGTCAAGCAAATGAAAGCATATTTAGCTGCCAAATGCATATATCATCAAACTAGGAAGCTAATAAAAGCCTAGTATATACTCCCAGGCCCCAACAACAAAAAGGGAGGGGTCTGGTGTCATCTTATTATTTTATCTGATTATTCCCAATTCTGGACAGATAACAAACAAGCTCCAAGCAACACAAGATGCAGTGCACATAAGAAACTTAATGGAAGGCTAATTATTGTGCCAGAAGTCCTTCATCGTATGTAATTGGAACAAACTATCATTAAGTTGGTCATTGGAAGAGCTTCATGTGCCAATAAGGAAGTCCTTAATAAGCATAAACTTTCACAGCTTTATGACTCATTGTTCTTACTTATTACTCCAAAATAGCGGTACAAAATTCAACCTTCATAGACATCATTCACTTTGATAAGGAAATGACAAGAAAAGGTGGAGCCTGACTTTTCAGACACACAAGGCAGCAGAACTGAAAATATCACCCTGAACATACTCGAAATGGAGTGCACTCTTTAACCTAGGCAGCCTTAATTGAAAAACTCCCACAACCTGAATGTTATTGGAGCTACCGCATTCAGCTCTGAAATTCTAATCTGGTATGATTATCCGGAGAAAAGAATCCATGTGCTATTGATGACTGGAGTGCTAGATCTATCCCTTGCTAGCAAGTGAAATTGATCTTCTTAAAAAACCTCTCTACATTTAATTTCCCTCCTCCCCTAATTTGTAGGATTCCATGTGCTATTGATGACTGGAGTGCTAGATCTATCCCTTGCAAGCAAGTGAAATTGATCTTCTTAAAAACCTCTCTACGTTCAATATCCCCTCCCCCAATTTATGATTTCACTGGGTATGGTGTTGTCTCTACGTTTAACACCAGTCATTCACCTTTTCAGATAACTTATAACTCAAGCAACACTCCCCCATATCTTGATTTCAATTTGGACATGATCTTCTAGTCAGTTAAAGAAGACAAGTGCTAAGATCAGATTTGAACAGTAAAATCCGGAAGCCGTCTGACCTACTGACCATTGTTTTTCATAGGATGAGACTTCAAAATAATAGAACCCCTCAATTAAACTTCCAATTCCAGAGTTAATAACAATTGTTAATTCAGCACATCTAATGCTTGAATTATATTAATGATAAGACGAATAGAGAGGATAATAGCAA
Organism: Solanum sejunctum; assembly: GCA_025642045.1. Classification (NCBI taxonomy): domain Eukaryota; kingdom Viridiplantae; phylum Streptophyta; class Magnoliopsida; order Solanales; family Solanaceae; genus Solanum; species Solanum sejunctum. The sequence continues at coordinate 17,627,149 of JAOTQJ010000002.1, read as the reverse complement.
GTTTTTAGAGGACAGCAAGCTAAAGAAACGGCCTTATACGCACCGGTACATGAGCCTTTCAATAAAGTCCTCTTCCTTCATTTTCAGAAGAGACTGTCTTGTCTCTTCCCCCAAGGCAGTCCAGAAGTCTACCAACGTGTCCACAGAAAGTCTGGTAGTATGAAGAGCACATGTTTCTCTTGTTCCATGCCCTCTGCCATAAGTTGTCATCCCTTGGCTTATCCAACCCCTAGCACCTCCACCACAAGCATCAGGATAAAGCAGTTCTCTCTCTCGTTCCCTAGCACGTGAACTGTCAAACACCTGATTGAAAGGGAAGGTCAGAAAACAAATGACGAGAAGAAGGAAGAGATATTGATGAGCTAAAATAAATTTACATTTTGAAGTCCTTTCAGGGATTTGGTATATAGATAACAATCCAACAAGGTAAGCATCCCATCTCGTGTTGTGGTTAGACCTCCCCAAGGATGGACAGATGGATCTTGAACATCATACTCAGACCCTGTTGTTGCACGCAACTCTCCGTCACCTTGATCCTTCAAGGTCCCTGCTCGGCTGCAAGGACGGTGAGCACCTGCATCCTCGTGCTGCAAAGACTTTCCATACATGACAATTTGGAAAAAGCCTTCAAGCAGTAAACCATTGCATCTAGAACAGTACATGTTCTTACGAGCTTGCTCAAAGAGAGTTTGTTTATCAATCTTTAGAAGCTTCTGCCGAGCTTGAGGTGATAGCTCACTCCAGAACTACAATACAACCAAGAGACCTTTAACATTTGCCAGCTATTATAACCAAACAGTCTTCCTGTTTGATATTAAAGCAACTAAAACTTAAATAAAATTCAAGATACACCCCAAAAAAAGGATGAACTTTAAGGTAACTAAGTTGTTTTCCTTTAATAAAAGATAAATCCGGTGAGTCATGAATTAACTTACGCAACTCTAATTGTTCTCACATGTTCAGACTCAGAGTATAGACCTCACATCTACTCTGCTCCACTTAAATACCAAATTCATGTCAACAGCAAGGCTCAAACTCATGATGTGCGCTCAGTTCACACATCTCACACTGCATCCTCACCCACTAAACCAAAACCCTAGGGCTTAAGGTAACCAACCTATCCCAACAAAATGCTACATAGCACTTGATTTGTAGATGGGCATCTCTATATATGTGCCAGTGTTGCATCCTGACTAATCTCACTAAGAATTATAATGACAGTTTGAGCGCAAATCGACTAGAACTAATCATGCAAGAGAAAAAGGGAAGGTTCGCCAGAAGTTATTAGGGGGTCTCATAGTTAATCAATGTTAAAGCATATTTTCAAGCGAAAACTACACCTATTACAGATTGGTATGTAAATAACAGTAGTTTCATGAATGCCTACCTGATACAGAATCAGTGTAATATACTAATGTTATCCAAAACTAGAGAAAGTAAGTGATTCGAAGAACCCCTATCTTTTTAATGTGTCCAACTTATATAACGGCAACATTCTTTCCATTTTGGTACATTTGAAATTTGTTCAAAGCTGTTTCATTTCTACACAACTTTCACATTTCATCAAACAATTCAAGTTTTACACACTAATGTAATCTCTTCTCTGCTAAAATAACCTTTTATCTACTACCACTACTTTAATATCTTCTTCAACTACACCAGATACACTGTATAAATCAAATTAACATCACAACTCCATTCGCAACAAACAGTAATTCATTAACATGTAAAATACTAACAAACAAGCAGATAACTAACCAGCTCAACCCCATTTACTGAAAATTGCATCACTCAATCAAAAAAACATCTGCTATCACTCATAACTCCAGAAAACAATTAATTTATCAAAATCATCAATCAAAACTCAGCAAAAAAAAATCAACATATATTTTCACAAGTTAAACCAATTCAAATTCAATTACTACCTTCTGAAGCTGATTGTAGCTTATATCCTCCCGATGCTTTGACCAAAACCCGTTACTCGAAATCGATTTACTAGAAACATTAAACGCGGGCTTTTCATTATCATTTTGCTCATCATTTCTCTGCGTTAACCCTGGCATTTTTCCTTGTCAATCTCTTAACCGATTCAACTTTCACCTATCTATCTACCCATCCCTCTCCTCCAAATCTCCGCCGTCCGATTTGATTCAGGAAAATTTAACCGATATCCGATTAATCAATTCACCAAATTACAACCTAACAATCAATCGGTTTCTTCCCCAATAATCATAGATCGAAATTCCGACACCAATAAATACAAATTTTAATCATATAAATCCGATTAAAACCGTATAAACATGGGATTGAAGGTCCACTGAGAATCTAACAGTGACAATCGAAGACGAAGGATCGAAGAAAATCGAGAATTTAGATAGAAAAAAGGGGGAAAAAGGGGGGCGAAATGGAGGATAGAGGTTTTCGCTGATGAGATTTGGTGCAATGTGTATCTGTATTTATGTACGTCCAAAAAATTTACAGAGAGAAGATTTTAGGGAGAAACCAACACCTTGCCTTTTTCGTAAGGGTTAACATTGCAAATTTCCAAGCTTTATTATTTGATGGAAAAATGTCCAAAAATTAAATTATATCTCATCTACAAATTTACTCATGTATGTGAAATGAAAAAGTTTAATCTTATCTTCCATTATATTTTAATTAATTTAGTCGATGTATATGTATAGTTTTTTTAAAATAATCATGGTGTTTGGCTAACTCATATTAGTGGAATTCGTCATAGTTAGAACAGATGAGAAGATTTTGCATTTCAGATTTTACAGTATTCAATAGACTTTACTGATCATTAGGTCATACTTTTGGGTGCTTTTGATGTAATTGATATATGATTTTCTACTAAAATTGTACAAGTAACAAAAAAAAATGACGACATATGTTATTGTATCGATATTATATAAATGGTGTATAAGATCATATGTGTGATGTATAACTATGTATCATGATAATTAGAAATAGACATTCACAGTTCTTTCGATTTAACATGGATTTTCAAAAGTAGATACAACAGAGATGAGCAGAGGAACCTGACGAAAGTTGTTGATCGTATCGCTGATGGGATCTTTGACGGACAATCCAACAAGGAAGACGACATCCTTGAATGGCTTAAAGAGAGGAAAATGAAGAAGAATGAAGAATATCATACTTCGCTAAAAAGTTAAAGTGATTGAGTGACTATTTAAATAACAAATGACGATTGAATTATTTTAGATAAGAAATTTTGACCTAGTGAAAATTTTTGTCTAATTTATATGTAATATATTGTCTCATATGTATTTTTCATATTGACCAAACTTCGTATTGAGATAGGTAGATATCGCAAATCTAATTTATTTGAGAAAATGAAACTAAATGAGTCCTTTTTATATGTTTGATTATGTTTGAAAAGGAGATTGGGTGTGATCATTTTTTCGTAAGTCTTCAATTAATTAAAGATCTTTATTTTCTTTATTTTTTTTTTGTCTATTAGTTTAAAATTAAGCCAGTGACCTTGTCGATTAAGAAATAGATTGATCATCGATCATAAGTTTATTTTTTTACTACTTAATCCTTCAGATAAATAATTTTTTTAATAGAGAATGCGATTAATAAGCTGAATAGAAATCATAGATTGATAAATGGTCAAAAATAAAATTTACCATGTGTGCACAATAAAATTCTATAGTAATTATTATGTTGTTCTAATATCTAATGGTGCGCTAATATTCAATAACAAATAATTTTAAACAAAGGTAATCCCCTTAAATATCTTCTATTATGGTTTTAATTGGAAATTTCTTAAATTTTAGGTGAATGACCTTTTACATTAACGTTCACTTAGGTACAAAAATAAATATAAAATTATGTTTTAATGGCAAGAGTATAAATATCAAGTAGCATACAAATAATAAATCAAAATACTTTATATAGTAAATAAATTATATTTTTGCTTAATTTATTGGATTTCTATTTTAGCTATTAACTCTCATTAATTTAAAATAAGATTTAGTAATTCAAATAGCACTTTATTTTGTCAAAATCATTTTTAGAAGATTCATAAATAATAAAATAAGATTTAGTAATTCAAAAGAGCACTTTATTTTTTTTAGAAGATTCATAAATATGTTACCTATTTTTCACAACGTTGACTACATTTATCCCTTAATTTAACGTTCTACAAAGGTACTTTATTAATTTATATGGTTAAGAATAAGTAAAGCATAAAATATGAATATTAAATAAAAAATATTTTTTTAAAAAATATTAAAAGTGAATCAATATTTCAAATATTAAGGATTAATAATGTTCCATGTGAAAGAAAAGAATTGACTTTGAATTTAAAATAAAAAATAAAAGAATATTTATTTTGTAATAAACGAATGGCTTTTTGGAACTAATTTATGGTGTTCTTAAAAAAAAGAGAATTGTAATTAATATTTTCTTATCCAAAATTGTCAAATAACATAATTGTAACTATCTTTCATTTTATATTTTTCGAATCTTTAAAAAAAAAAGAAGAAGAGAAAGTACAAGGTAAATGTTATATAATTTTGTTTATTTGTTCCTCTAATTTTTTCAAAAAATATAGTGAGTGACTTGTATTTTGATGATATTATATCAGACAAAAAAAGAGATGATATTATTTATTCAAGAAATTAAGAAAATATAAGTCTAAGTAGTTTATCGATTATTTTTTAAATTTCTCAATACAAATAGTACGATTTAGTGAAATAGTTTAAATTTTAATTGATCATATAAAATATTTATAAAATCAAGCTCCTGATTAGATAATTATAAATAAAAATCCATAACAAATATTAATTGATAATCTAATAAACTATTAAATAACCTACTACTAAACATTATGCTATCTTTAAGTATATACATCTTAAAATATTTTGATATTTTAGAGTGTCAATAAACTTTATTCATCAAAGCAATTTAAAAATATTATATAAATTATGCTCGATAATCACCCGTCACATAATTTTTAAATTTAATTTATGATAACTTTCAAAAGATAAAATCAAAACGCAATATCTTTTTCCTCATACTTTTTTATATTGCTTAAATAGGCCACCATATTGGACTATGATGGACTTAGTGAGGTGACCACAAGGACAATGGCTTATATATAATTTCACTAAATAGTGTTGTCATCCTAACAAAATTTGAAAAACACATGATGTGATATTAATTTTAGAAAATATGACGATCAGGAATAATCTTAAATATATATAATTAATTAATTTATTTAAAATAAATATAATTTTTTTATTATTTATATAAAAATTAATCCAAAATCATAGAAAATATATATTGATTATACAATGTAAAATATTTACACACGAACTGTACACTAAATATAAATTATGATACACCTAAAAAATGAATATAACTTGATTATACATAAAATATACATAAACTATATAAGGCTATATTATATTTTCATTAATCTCGGATGGAGCCAAAGATTCACTATTTTTTGGCTTTGGGATAAAATGAAATAAAGCAAAATGGCTCTTTAAACTGTTTGCGCTTCTTTCAATTGTGAAGTAACAGTTAGTCAATGCAACTTTCGAGTGCGGGAGCCTTTGAGATATTACGATAATATTGTTGTTTCTTGTTGTTGTTATATAAAGCTATACTATGAATGATATTTCTTTTTATAATTATTTTGACTGAATAACCTTGCACCGTGAGCATCCTTAGTAAAACTTGATTTCTTTTATATCTAATATTATACCTGCAAATTAAATTTTTATAATATTGTATACACTTTGCTGTTAAAAATTATTTTAAAGAAGTCGATGGTACTCAAATTAGAGTAAATTTTACAAGCAACCATTATAAGTATCTTAATTATATTATTTAACTATAATTTATTTAATTATATTTGATAATTATAGTTTTATTTGTTATGGAAGCTTTCGTTTATATATTTTACTATACAAATAAAATAAATATATACGAATTTTGTATTTATACATTTAGGAATCTTTCAAGTGTCTGTTTACATATTCCGCTTGTCAATATAAAAACAAAGTATATACAACTTCTGTATTTATAAATTTAAGATTTCTTTCATAGTTATACACATCAAACAGATTGATAAATCATATACAAATAAGATAATTATAAAAAAAATTGAATTTGTATAATTATGATTTTTTCCTAACTTACACAAATCAAATATATCAAAAAATTGTATATAAAAGTAAGTATATATAAAACCTAAATTTATACAATTAAGGACTGAATTATACAAATTTAGTTAGGCCTCAGTAGTAATCAATATCTAACCGAAAAATAATTTAAATATATAATAATTTTTAAATATTTATCATTTCGCAATAATTTTTCCTTCAAATTACTAAAATTTGATTTGTCGGCACAAATTACTTAATAATTTTTGTTATATCATTTTAAATTTCATTTATTATGCCATGGGTAAGTGAATTTCACCAAAGAAAATATTCACCAGCTCAATAATCAAATCAATAATGATATATAATCAATTGATCAATATTCAATCAATTGATTATCTTAATGATTTTTTAATAATATAATCTAATTTACAAATTTCATAACTGATAAATAAAAGGGATGCATGGATTGAAATATAAACAAAGAAAAAATATAATCCTTTCTCTTCTCTGAAAATCATCGTCCACAGATCAGCTGTCTCTCCTATCATCAATGGCGGCGCCGGCGGCGTTTTTCTCCAATATCAAATACTCCGACAGCTTAACACTCGTCGGAATTTCAATCTGCACAGCTATAGTATGTGAAGCAATTTCATATTTCCTCATATACCGTACTACTTCATACAAATCCCTCAAATCCACAATCGATAAAGCTTCAAAAAAGCTCGAAACTATGAAGACCCAGGACCCGGTTTCTTCAGTACTCACGAAGAAGTCGAAGACGAAGAAAATTGATCGGGTCGAAACATCCCTTAAGGAGTCAACCCGGGATCTCTCCCTTTTCAAATTCAAATCCGGATTCGTCGTCGCCGTTGTGTTGTTCATGGTTTTCGGGTTCCTCAACAGTCTTTTTGAAGGGAAAGTTGTTGCTAAATTGCCGTTTGTACCCTTTCGTCTTGTTCAGAAGATGAGTCATAGAGGGTTGCCGGGTGATGATATGACGGATTGTTCAATGGCGTTTTTGTACTTCCTTTGTTCGATTAGTATCAGGACGAATCTTCAGAAGTTCTTAGGGTTTTCGCCTCCTCGTGGATCTGCTGGAGCTGGGCTATTCCCAATGCCTGATCCAAAGACCAATTGATAGATCCATCTGAATTGGGTATTCGTTTTCCTTTTGTTATTGTTTAGAGTAATAATCTTTTCTACGTAAAGGTTTAAACTTGATCGATTTTTCTACTACTAGATTTGGAGTTTATAATAAGAACTTTGATTAATTCGAGTTGTAACTGAATTCTGTAGAGTTAGTTTTACTTGATCTTTTGCTTATATATTTTGACTCCTTTTTCTAGCTATTGAGCTTTGCTTGACTGTTTCAATGTCATGTTAAATGAGAAGGGGGTTACTGGAGCTTGATGGTTGATGTGAAAATGGTCCTAGTATGATGGAATCCTCTTCGAGAAACGGACGAATAGAACAGGTTGGATAAGGAGAATTCATATAAGCTGAACCCAACTAGTTTAGGATTGAGATGTTTCGTTGATTTAGTTCATCGAATCCTTTACAGATGAGGGTAGTAGATCTTACCAGTATTGCTTTAATCTTTGCTATGATGTAGCTCTACTTACAAAAAGAGAGGATCTTTACTATGTTGGAACTCTATTGTGTGTGTTTGTGTCCTTCTCCTTTGGAGGATAGTAGAAATACAATCTAGTATTCAATGATTCCTCTATAAGCCAAACCTCCGAACTAATGAGGCTTCTATCTGTTTGAAGCATGAACTGTGGCGACTTACCTTTCAGTATCCCAAACCTTTCCTAGGACCTCTATTTGTTCATATAAGAGAATCCATGTGGTGGTGTAGTTTCATTAGTGGATCCCTTCGACTTTCATTGGTTTACGTTTTGCTAGATCAGACATTCAGGAAATTCTCTGGACACATTAGTTACCTGCATCATGATATTTCAGTGGATTGCAGTTGAAAAGTTGTCAGCTTTGATGCTAAAGATATTCATATGTATCTAGGTATATCCAAATTCAAGTGGTCTTTTAGTTGGTACACATCCCTGAACTTCTAACCGACTATATGGATTGTTAATAGTCTGCATCCTAGCTCTCTGCAGTGCACATCTGAACAATGTGAATATTGAACAGTTACTCAGCAGTTCATTCAGACAAACATGGAAGAGAATTTGGTCTTTCTGAAAATGTGTGTAGGCTTTTCTGATGAAGTCGACGAGCATATCAAACTCGTCTGACTTGGGGCTCACTTACAGATGCAGTAGGACTGTAGGGTATAAGATGTATGAGTTCCCTCTTGAAAATGTTAACTATTCTCCATTGCTTTCCATTCTAACTGATCCAATGGTCATACTGTATATGGGTAACCTCCGGTAGTTTCACTAGTTTAGGATTTAATTACGTGTTTTCTCGTGGGTTTTTGAAATTACACTTCATGTCAGATTTTGGTATCCAGATACCTGTATCTGATGCATCCAAATGCATGTATCTCGGATATATGGGATCGAAAGTTGGTGTAATTTGCTCTAGATATGTTGTATTCAAGTGGATTCACATGTATTTAAGATACATAGACAAATCTTGCCCGTCTCCCTCCTATCTTGCTCATCGCTCCTCTATCTCGCTTGCGTATTTGATATCCCGGATACATGTATGGTGTATCTAGTGTGAGTCGTATGTATCTGGTACACATAGACAAATCTCACTTTCCTCCCTCCTTACATGTATGTGACTTAAAATTTGGTATGAAATTATTAATTAGTGAGATAATATGTAATCATTTCAAACTATAGTGAGAATTAGTAAATATGGTAGGCATGTTTGTGTAATTTTCCTTCAGAAAAAAAAAAGAGAAAAAGGCCGCTGTATTGGGCTTTTCTAGACCATAATACAGATCATCAACTTTTTCTTCAGAAGTGGGCTGGATCTGTATTCACGTTTAAAAAGCTTAAAAGATCCATAAATAGGAATCGAGGAATTTTGGCAAATAGTCACTTAAAAATATCTTAATTATGCTCCATAGTTATAATTTGGGTAATTGCATTTTATAACTTTAGTTATAACAGTGTTTGTATAATCTGTGCAATATTTGTATAAGTTTGTATAATTTATTATACAATTCACAGTTTTTTTTAGAATGTTTATATATTTCGCTATACAATTCGTGCACAACGTTATATGATATGCTATACAATTTGATTTGTGTACAACTTTTACATAAATCACGTAAATTATACAAAATTTAAACTATAATTATAGTTAGATGTTTGCCGCGAGTCGTTATTAAATTTAACTATAATTATGTTAGCTAGTTAATTAGTACTCTATATATATTTACTTATTCACATAATTTTGATAGCCCGAATAATAATTTAACAAGAAAATTTCATTGGAGGTCCGATGGTGTTCAATTTTTTGGCCATGTTAAAGAACTTGTAAGTGAAAAATTAAAGACTCGTTGCTTATTTTTAATTGATTTGGGTGAAGAAACTTTTAAAAAATATCATTGTTCAATTTATTCATTTTTTTGAGCTTGTTTGTCAGAAGAAGGAAAAGTGGGTCTATGTATTGATCAAACTCCGATTTCTTACTTGAAATTTGTATAATTTAATTAAATTATGTCAAAACTTTAAACAATATTACTTTCTTCGTTCTTTTTAAGTTTTCACAGTTTCTATTTTAAAGTCAAATTATATAAATTTTGACTAACAATTTAAGATGCATTTGTTTTATCATATTAATTTGAAAAAAAGTTATAGTCAATAATACTTTTCTTATGATTTGTGAATACCAAAATTTTTATTTTTAAATATTAGATTAATTTAATCTAACTTTACTTTAAAAATTAGTCAAATTAACTTTCGAAAAACATAATATAATAACTAAAAATGGATTAAGAGAGTAGCACAAAAAATATCCTATTTATGTAATACTATTTAATGGCTTTTGTGTGCTTTTTGGGAACAGTGCTTTTGTAACCAAAACTAAAGAAGTAGTCTTCATTTATAATTTTTAGCTTTAAATATATATATTTTTTCTTTTGCCTTCATCTTTAAGAAGCTCCCAAATGGATTTTATTATCATGAATCCATCAATGGTCCCTTGTATCCTTATTGGGAGAAAAAACAAAAAACTTTATGGATTTTAATTTAGTTAATGTAATTTAGTTGGACTTATTCCTATATATGCAACACTAAGATTAGTGCTTTACGATTCAAATACGTGACCATTTTCTTGTTACTTCAAGGCTTTCGTTCAAAAGATTAAAATTAAAGAGTGTATTTAAATAGTTTTAATAGTGTAAGAGGTCCCATAATTTTTCCTATCACATGGAAAAAGTAAAACCAATGAATCAACAAATCCTCTCTAATAAAAGGGATTTGTTCCAATGGTAAGTATTCTCACTTCCAACGTGAAGATTCTGCGTTTTAATCATCAAGAGAACCAAAAGAGTTAAAAAGTATTGTTAAACACATGATAACATAGACTATACGTTAAAATGTTGAAAAAGGTCTTAGGCCTAACTCACACCTCAAAAGCTAGCTCAAAGGAAGAAGGATTGCCTAAGACTTATAAAGAGTCCACCCATTCTATTAACCATCAATGTGAAACTTTATGTCTCAACATCTCCCTCACACCCAGTGCTTAGCATTTGGTGCGTGGACAATTTTTAAGGTCTTAGGCCTAACTCACACCCCAAAAGTAAGCTCAAAGGGAGGAGGATTGCCTAAGCCTGTAAGGAATTTACCCATCCCATTAACCACCAATGTGAGACTTTGTGTCTCAACATAAAAGGGTAGGTAAGTGTACTAATTTCCATTATGCACGAGTCTAGAAAAAATTAAACTAGACTGGATCTATTCTCAGCTCTGCAAAAGACTGTTTTTATAACTGTGATCTACTAATCAAGCTACAAAAACTTCTAATTACAAAAGCATTTTCCTTCATGATATTATTGATATAATCAAATAGAAAAGGAAATACCTAAATTGAAAACAAGAAAAAGAACTTAATTGCTATGAGTTAAGCGATATATCCAGAGTACAATCAATATTTTTACAGGAATCAATAATTTTAGCATATACTTTTATATATAAAATAATTTTTTTTACTAAATATCCATAACGATTTAACTATAATGAACTAACTTATTATATTTTTTCATCAATCTCGGATTGAGTCAAAGATTCACTATTTTTTGGCTTTGGGATATGATGAAATAAAGCAAAACGACTCTTTAAATTGTCTACGCTTCTTTCAATTGTGAAGTAGCAGTTAGTCAATACAACTTTCGACGCTCATCATGGATCATCCGGAAACAGTCGCGCTATGTTTTTAAACATAGGGGTCAGACTGCGTACATCCGATCCCCCTTACCTCACAATGGGCGGGAACCTTTGAGACATTGG
>JAOTQJ010000002.1:17583116-17603955 GCA_025642045.1 Solanum sejunctum | reverse complement strand
AAAAGATATTATTTTTTAAAAAAATTATCTGTTAATTCTTTTAAAAAAATTTTTTTTGAAAAACTAACGGACAAACATTGATATTAAAATAAAAATAAATAAAAAAATAAAAATAAAGAACAAACATAAAAATGAAAAAATATAAAATTAGTAATTATGCTTAAATGCTAAATAAAAAATAAAGTTGAAAGGTTAAAATAGAACAAAGGTAAAATAAAATGTCAAAATAAAAAATAAAGTCAAGTTAGAAAGGTTGTATATGTATTTTGAATTGTCTTTTATGTCATGTCTTGACATGTGAATTACACTCTCCTTTGTTGATTCTTTACATAGAAATGTCAAAATGAAATATAAAAAATAGAGTTGAAGGATTAAAATGAAACAAAATTAAGTTAGAGTGCCAAAATGAAATATAAAAAATAGAGTTGAATAGTCAAAATGGAACAAGATTGAATTATAGTGCCAAAATGAAATATAAAAAATAGAGTTGAAGGGTTAAAATGAAACAAGATTGAGTTAAAGTGCGAAAATAAAATATAAAATATAGAGTTTAAGCTAAAATAAAACAAGGTTGAATTAGAGTGCCAAAATAATATTTGAAGCTAACTTTAATGGCCTAAAGATGTGTTTCGCCTAGTTTAATTAAATACTCCCTCTCTTTAAATTTACTTATCAAATTTTTACTTGACATGCCTATTAAAAAAAAAAAATTATTGATATTGTAACTAGTGAGTTACCAGTTTATTCCAATAAATTGATAGGGTCACATATAGTATATATTTACTACCTACATTTTTCAAAGACATTAACTCAATATTAATAAATTGAGAATATAATAGGGAAAAAAAATATCCTTCCTTCAATATCAAAAAGTAGAAATCAAATTAGAAAATATTCGACAAATAAATTCGAATAAACGATGTACAAGATTTAAACCCACGCTCACCCCCCGCACCCCACTCCACCAAACCGCCACCACCACCAATACACACCCCCCAAAGCCCTTCTTCATAGTCCATTTATTAAGGTTGGGGATGGGATAATCATGTCGTTTTTTCCAAGTATATTTGTCCGTCTTTTCGGGCGTAATGAATTCCGCGCCAAGGACAGTCCAGTCCATGCACATGCACAGATAATTTTCAGATAAGAGTTCCGCAGTTGTTCATAACTTAATGATTAACTATTGATGCCATACCTACTGAAAATTTTGTTTTCAGTACAGGCTTTTATATGATATTATTACATTGCATTCATTTTCTAACCAGTGCTCCCCCAGTCCATATATATTGACCATGTCAGGCAATTTAGTGGCATGAGCTCAATTGTCTTTCAAACGAGCCAGCACAGAGAGAACAAAATGACTCAAACCTTATGCTAAATTCAGTAGATCACATTAATATGATGATCGCAGAAACAGATTACGTTACACTCTGATCATAGCACGATGCAATTCGACATACACAACCTAAACGGCGACTATTTGAAAGCAGCGCAATAATGTGCAAGTAGAACAGGAGTTTTTAACGTGAACCAGAGTACTCAAATAATAACTGAAAGAAAGTAAAGGGCTCTTTACTCGCAATTAGCACTGATGAGGATGCAATGATTTACGACCAATGACAAGACATTTTGTTCTAATACAAAGCACTTAGATGCAAGATCTAAAAACTATGCCATTTTGGCTATTTACCAAATGTTCAAAAATATCAGTTAAAAACAGAAGCACGAGTGTTGTATTCCGAGTTCAATCGTTCCTATTATTATAAAGGAAAAACTACATATTTTATCAAAAAAGAAGTCACCAAAGCACAGAACATGCATCTTTTGAATAAACAATTGCTCCAACTATATATAATTTGTTGCAAAATTTGAAGTAAAAATTTGGCTCTGATTTTGTGCACCTTGAGTCAATCAGCTGAGTCTTTCATGTTGAACACCAGAAGTATGGACCTCCTCAATACGTCTGGTAAGCAATGATATCCCGTAATGTGATGCACTTGAAGCAGCATAATATGAAGTCACCGTAAGTTGAGTAAACCTTGGAAGTGCATATCCTGTAATGCAAAATTACCCATAAATATGGTCATTAAAACAATTACTCAAATAAGAAAGATGAAGGAATGGGAAAAGATCTTTGATTATTGTCATCAAAGTACTTTCCACTGGATATAAAATGAAAGTTGGGCCTGCATTTTCGATCAATCTCCAGCCGCTCAATCCTGAGCACATCTAAGTGAAAAATAGAAAAAAGAAGTGCATGGATTTCAATTGAATACCCTTCTTCACCCGCCCTAAACAACATCAGTTTAGCAGGCCCATTCACGTATCTTCCAGAGTACCGACCCCAGCCCTATGAGCTAACCTGTCCCCTGGATACAATATATTGTTCGGGAAAGGTCCAAGTATACCCGCATACTACGTAAAATTGAGCATATTTTCCGTCGGTTACTACTTCAATTCACTTATGCCCTTACCGTCAAAAATACTTGGTCCAAGTACGCCCTTATTTTAAATTGTTCTCCCATTTAAGTACGAGATTAATTATTCAATGAACACATATTTCACCACACCGTCGCTTCAGACATAAAAAGCGATAGAGCTGAGCTTTGCTTTGCTTCACCGCTTACAGCATGAAAGTGCTCAATTACAACAACACTGCCACGTGGGGCCAAATATGTGAAGATTTGGTGCTAATTGACTATTTAATCTCATAATTAGGTCATGTGGGGGAACCAAATAAGGGTGTATATGGACCAAATATTTGACAGCAAGGACATAAGTGAACTTAAGTACTAACTTAGGCCAAATCTTCTCAATTTGGCATAGTATGAGGTATACTTGGACCTTTTCTTCATCATGTTTCAAATTGATGCTAAAAAACTGAGTCTAGTAAACGTGAGATATGTCTACGATTCCCCAAATTTAATGTTTCTGAATATTTTGGATCCTTGATTGTGCCTGACATGACACTACTGTTCACTGACCACACCTCTTATTCAAGTGCTCAACATTTCTTATCATGACAAGAAGATGCACATATCTTGAAGAAGACGATTAACCTTAGCATAACAGAAAGCTTGCTCAACAATGATCTGAAACTAACAATTCTGAATGTATGGCATAGATTCAACAAAATATGGGTGCCAAAACATGTCCTATTTTTCTATAAGAAAAAAAGGAGCACCTAAACTGTAGAAGACATAAATTTTGTGCACTTGTCCACTTTGACATTTAGCTGTAGGGAAGGAAATGGTGCTTCAATTGTTTTTTTCGTTACCAGTTCACATGATTTGAGAATGAACTTCTCAACCACATGACCACAGAACAAACAGGTGTGATACAGACTTTTCTTCTCTCCGAGAATTATTTCAAGTTGAGACTTGTCTATGTTTCCATTAAGTATCCTACTTTTGCATAAAAGGATAGCAAGCGATGTGAAGAAAGGCATAAATGTTTATGTAATAATAGGAAGTTCTGAACTTCCATAGTGTTACACAAGATATAAGTAACCAAATATATGTTACTTCACCACTATCCAATGCACGACTTTAACATGGCCACGTAAGTAACCAAATATATGTTACTTCACCACTATCCAAAGCACGGCTTTAACATGGCCACCTAAGATAGATATTAATCTTGAGCATGATTCTTTAACATGTACATTTATAAGCAAACTATCATATTAGGGGAAACCCTTAATGCAATTTTAAAACAACAACATATCCAGTGGAATCCTACAAGTGGGGTCTAGGGAGGGTGAATGTACGCAGACCTTACCACTACCTCACAAGGTAGAGAGGCTATTTCCTGGGAACCTTTGTTTCAGAAACCCTTAATGCAATTTTGAATTAATCAAATAAATAATTGGCGCAAATTTCATTAAGAAATTGATATTCCAACCTTAAGCAGTCAAATGAACTTACATCAAATGAGAGGGGGGTTATTATATTCTCATAGAAGTGGTCTTAAACTATACCTGAAGTTAATTTGAATATCTATTGGAGTAAAAGCAGGTACTGGCCTTTTTTAATCAAAAGATATGGTAAAGAAAAAACATAGAGCAAAAGCTTCTCATTTGGAGAATCCAACTTGAGACAGCCCACTACCAATTAATCTGGAAAAAAAGATGTCATTTAAGACTTCAATTATCATTCAACACTCTTGTTTATTTTATCAAACCAAAAATTTTTGTCACATAAAACTAAGATTACTCTCAAACAATTGTACTTACCAATTTTTCATATAGAAGCTCCTTAACAGATGAATTTATAAAAGGGGAGGACATGAAACAAAACCCTAAAGGGATCTTGCTTTCATTTTCATCAGCAATTCAGCATAAGTCATACTTTGACTGTTTAGACATCAGTTATCACAATAACATACCCAGTGAAAGTCCGACAAAGTGGGATCTAGAAGGGGTAAAGTGTATGCAGAACTTACCTCTACCTTGAGGTAGTTCCGATAGACCATATCTCTACCACAAAGGGAGGTTTAAACATCAGTCATTCAATAAAATAAAATGCACCCTGCTGAGCACACATAATATTGGGGCTGCAATTACCTTATTTGGTCAATTAAGTTACGCTTTGAAAATATGACAGGCCAACAATAGAGGGGTTATTTCTGATATACATGACAGTTAACTTCTCACTTGACGGAACATGAAATGCAAGACCTTTAGAGAAGTGGTGATCTCTCTAACCAAAAAATCATGTTCTTTCCATCAAAGAAGTAACTGGTGTAAGGTTGAACAGGAGCAAAAGCAGTTTTTCGTCAAGTTTAAAGAATCAAAGTGATTCTACTCTACATTTGGCAAGAAACAGATCAAGGTGTGTCGTCTTGATTACAGCATTCTTTTAGCATTTATTATAAATTCTGATTCCTTACAAAATACAGTTGAGGAATGTTCATTATAGAAGTACATAAGCACACTCGAAAATATCACCAACAGTTATATACTTATGTAATCAGTAGATTATAAATTAGTTTATCCTAAATTGCTCAAAATACTGATAGGATAAAGTGATATCAAATTATATTAAGATAGAGAAAGAAAACTAAAACAGGGATGCCCATATATTACATAGCAAGAAATGATTGACATTAACCTTCAATTTACCAACATTTAAGCATTAGTGCATGGGGAAATATTGTTACTGAAAGTTACATATCAAAACCAAAAAGAAAGAAAATATATCTGCTGAGTGTCATGGAAACTTTATCATCATAAAATAACATAAGCTAAATTGAAAGAATGAAGATTAGAATGAAGATTAGAATGAAATTAGAACTTCACAGAATTACCGCCAAATGCCGCACTAGCAGCAGAGAACATGAGTAGTGGAGGAAGCTGCAAGACCAAAACAACGGGAAGGGTAAAGCTTTAGATATCACATCAATTGTACTCAACTATACATATTGTTGAGTAAAACACAATAATCGAAAATAAAATGAATAGGAGGGAGGGGGGGGGGGAGGAAGAGAAGAGTTCAAGAACAAAAAAGTGCATTAGGTGCCTACCCCTATAACAAATGGAAGCCACTTTGGACCCTTTACATGTCTCTGGACAAAAGGAATTCCTGAAAAGTACCAGCGTTAAGACTTCAGCTATGAATTCATAAGATAAAAGAGAGTGAAGTATTAAGTTTATAAGTTCAACAATGATTTACTATAAGGAGAGCAATAACACAAAGATAGGCACAGAAGAGATAATTAATTAATCATGCCTGCATTGAAACCATGAATTGCACTGAGCAGTCCACCAATTCCAGAGCCAGCCTACACAAAGGTAAAGAATATTAATTTAACTAGCTGGTAAAGCTCTTCATATTATGATTGCGCTATAGCTCTGTTCACTATGGGTTTATTAGCCTTGTCCAGCTGGTTTCAAAAATTATGATTAGTAAACTTAATCTTTGAGTAAAGGATAGTCTTTCAGATTTTCAGGTGGAAGACACATGGAACTCTTTCACGGGTTACAATAGAAACTTTCCTCTGTATTGAACTCAACTTACCTTAATTCCAATTTACTGAGAACAAATCCTTGAAGTTTTGGACACATACAAAACATTCATATAACATTAAGTGCTCTTTGGCATCAACCACTTTCGGCATTCACGTGGTGTGATATTTTTGGCTTTGGACCAAGCCCACACAATTTCTCAAAAGGTCTCACGCCATTAAGACTAACCCTGTACTTCTTTCCATGAGCGTTGGTCTAGGTTACCAACTCAAAAGGAGGATTCAACACCTTATAAGTAGCTTACTTTTCTTTTATAGCCACAAATATGAACTTTGTTCACGCACACTTGACAATATCCCTATTGACTAAGTTCCATATGATCCATTAACATTCATGGGATAATTTAGGCCCTATACCATCACTAGACCATGTCCCTTCTCATCTCGCAGTCATTAGGTTAAACAGCCAAAAGATACACTTAACTAAGTCCCCCCATTAACCAAGTTCCACATGATCCATTACCATTCATGGGCTAATTGGGAACCAAGCCTACACCATCACTACATCATCTCCCTACTCATCCTGCAGTCATGAGATTAAACGGCTCAAAGATACACATGACACGTGTGATACGTCCACTTTAGGCCAAGCCCATACAGTTTTCCTAATCAGCCTCACACTATTAACAGTAACCAACACTTATCAGTAGCTAAAGTTTCTTTTCAGCTACCACGCAGGACTTTGTTCTCACACAACAACAACATATAATCCTAAAATTTGAGCCAAGACCATTTGAAACGTCTCACACTATTGAGAGTATCCACCAGCTTATACGTAGCTTACTTTTCTTTTCAACTACCAGTATGGGAGTTTCTTCACAAACACCACCGCCATTCAGTTTTGCAATTTGTGAATACTTAGTTAACTTTTAATCATAAGAAAAATTTTGGATAGTTTAAATTTGCAGTTCAAATAGGATACTAACCACCGCCGTGAAATCATGCAAAACAGGAGTAATCCCCCATTCTCCACTTTTCTGCACCCAAATAAAACAGAAACAGCTAGGCATTTCATCGAGCATGTAATAGGCAATATGTATACAATTACAAACACACAGAGAAAAAAACAAGTAGAATCTGGTACATACTGAATTGGAGTTTAAGAGAGAGAGGCAACGAGGACATCTAGCAGAGCCGAGTCCAGGTTTGATTGTAGGATCGTGATGGAGATTCCCTCTCTTCAGTTTTTCTTCGTATACCTCTCGTGTTCCCATGTCAACTAATGGAGAAGGCAGGCTTCAGCTTATGTGTAGAAAGAACGAACATATAACATGATTCGAGACTGGGCTTGTCGTGGATGTTGGACTTGAGCGTTACGGCCCAAAACATGGAAAATAAAATTGACAAAGTATGTTTTCAGTTAAAGGATTAGAATTTATTAGTTTAATTTCATTGTATCGTATTGTTTAGTTTAAGTTCATTGTTAGATAATATAGAAAAGAACCATTTAATGTAATGAGCGATTTTGGTGTGGTTTTGTCATTACGTTGATATCTTCTTCTCATTTTTTACTCTATTTAGTATTTAATAATTCTATTTTATCATTTACCATTTCTTTTCATATTTGCTCTACCACATATCCTATAATTTCTTGTTAGTTTATCATTTAAATTATGGATGTATGATATTATGTAACGACAGAGAACAATACAATTTATTCAAATATTGCATCCATTGAAATAATACAGTGCGATACAATACATTATGATGAAGATGTTGATCTAATTAGATAGTTTTTTTTTCATAAAATAACGATACTCTTTTTACCTTATCAAAGATCAAGATAATTGTATGAACACATTTATTCTTTCAAATTCCACTCATAAGATTGCATTTGTATTATTATAGTTGTTAAATGACAAAGATCCTGTACTCAACAACAACATTGCCAACTTTGATCAATGCCTCAAAAGTGTGTATCTTTGTCAAAGCATGGACATCAGGCATCTCCTTGACACTTGAGCGTGATCATATTTCAAAAATATATACATACTTTGATGATATTAAAGAGGAAGAAATAATGCTTCAAAGAAAATACTACACAGTTCTTAATAACATTAGAGTATATATACCATGATGACATCAAGGAGGGGCAACCAACGCTTCAATGAAAAGACTGCTCGATTATAGCTTGATATTGTTGAAGTGTGTATACTCCGATAATATCAAGGATGAATAAGTAGCAGTTCAGTGAAAATACTACTTATTTGCTCCTTAATACCATTAGCTAGTATACGCTTTAATGGCACTAACAAAAGAATGCAGTGCTATAATGAAAAGACTATTCAGTTATTGATTAATACATAGATACCATTAGAGTGTATAATACTATCAAAGTGTCTATATTCCACTAGTATCAAGAATGATTCAACAATGGATCAGTTAGGTAAATAATTTGGGCGATGGATCCATCAAATGATGGTAAATACTTTACCTAATAGGTCAAATTTGTATATTTTTCATTTTTTTTATATATTGGAAAATGGTCATTTCCGCACAAATGTCAACTTTAGTGCAAGCTATAAACCCAAATTGTGTTTCCCAGTCCATGTTGCTTAAAGCCCATATCTTCCAGGCCCATTCAGAATCTAAAACCCTAGAAACTCTAATACATATATTCAAAGAGCTCTTTGTTCATCTCCTGCTAGGGTTTCAGTTGCTCTCTCTCTTTTCCACAAGCATCTACAGCGAGAGCAGAGGAAGAAAATGCCGGCCGGTCATGGTTTGAGGTCTCGAACGAGAGATTCATTCTCTCGCGCCTTCAGGAAGAAGGGTACCATCCCACTTTCAACCTACTTGAGGATTTTCAAAATCGGAGACTATGTTGATATCAAGGTGAATGGTGCTGTTCACAAGGGAATGCCTCACAAGTTCTACCATGGACGCACTGGTCGTGTTTGGAATGTCACCAAACGCGCTGTCGGTGTTGAAGTCAACAAGCAGGTCATTCCTTTATCCTTTCACTCTCATACGCAGAAAAACTCTAATTCTGAGCATTCGTTTGTATAATTGTATCGTAAATTGGTGCTGTTACTATGTCTGTTTATTTTTTGTTGATTGGATTTATCAGGTTTCAATTGTTGTAATTAGTTTCTTCGAAGAGATCTAGCTTCTGCTCGTTCTGCCGTTGTTAGTTCCTTGTGGTGAATGCCTGCTTAATGTTTGTTGATTGGATTTATAGGTTGATATAGTAGCAATTGATTGGATTTGCTTATTTGATTCATAAGTTTAGATCGTTATTGCTAGTTTCTGGAAAAATATATTGTATCATCTCATTTTATCGTTGCTGGTTCCTTGTTGTGTGCTCTTAACTTTCTGCTCAGTGTCGGCGGATTAGTTTGTAGTCGTTAATGTTTGCTAAGATTTTGTTGATTGGATTTATAGGGTGAGACAGTAAATGCTTGTTTCTGTAGAGTTATATGGTATCCTCTCATTTTTTTCTTTGCTGATTGTTCCTTATCGTGAGTGTGCGCGCTAACTAGATGGTACTCCAATAAATAGTTCATGTAAAGTGCTCTGGCGATACTTTGGTTTTGCTATTGCTCAATTCATGCTCTGGAAGCTGTATTTTTTTAAATGCAACTAGCTAATGTCAATCCGTTTGCATATATGCTTGTTTGGTTTAATGCAATAGCTGTGCTGTGGCTGATCTGGGGATTTGCATATATGCTTGAGTGTGGTTCCATAGGTTGGAACCTATGGCTTGAAGTAATGTTTGAAGCCCTTTTGTCACAAGACTAGAGTCTTTCCTTATATTGAGGGGATTCAACAGTCAGTTGATAACCCGTGAGTGTATTTTGTATGTACGATTTTTACGGCAGAGTGTGAACATATTTGAACCCTTTACCTCCATCTGTTGCCTCAGGTGCCATCTTATGCCTGGGGTCTGATCCATGGCTAACCCCTCCATGAACTGCTTTGTGCTCCTCAACCTTCCACTTCCTGTATATGAAAGTGCTTCGTGCTCCCCAACCCTTCCCTTGCAGTATGTGAGAAAGCTCCTTATGCACCTCCATTTTGTGATTTACTTTTGAAAAGAAAATGAATTCACACAAAATGAATCAATCTCTGGTCTTTTTCTTTGAAAGGAAAAGTTTGATGATGTAAATATTTGTCATGAATTAATGTAGTAATGAGAGTCTCGTAGAGGAATTTTCAGTTCTTAAGTTAATTTTAGATTAATGGACCTTACTGAGAATGTACATCAGTTTAATGTAAGCCTCGGTGTATTTTTGATCAGTGGTCACCAACAAGAAGGATTTTGAAAGTTTTGGGGATAAAACATTCTTGATAATAAGACCTTATTTTATTGTATCATTCAATGTTGATTTCATATGTGGTTTATGCGACTTCCAGCATAGACTAGATTAAAGACATTGAAATTCACTTTATTGTTCCAATGATATTTGGCTGATCATGCAGAATCTTTTTTGTTTTCTGTTGTTGTGTTTCAACTGTTTTTCCATCCTTAATGTGAAAAAGTTTGTTGCAGTTATAGTATGGTTGCTTTCATTGTTCCTTCCTTTAGTTCATGTTTTCATAAAACATTTGCGCTATGGGTCAATCTGATTCCTTTTTCTTGTTCTATTTCTCAGGTTCGTAACAAGATCTTAAGAAAGAGGATCCATGTGAGGATTGAGCACGTTCAGCAGTCTCGATGCACTGAAGAAGTCAGAGAAAGGATTAAGAAGAATGATCAACTAAAGGCTGAGGCCAAGGCTAGAGGAGAAGTCATCAGCACAAAAAGGCAACCACTAGGACCCAAACCAGGGTTCATGGTTGAAGGTGCTACTCTGGAGACAGTTACACCCATTCCATATGATGTGGTTAATGATTTGAAGGGAGGATATTGATCTTAGTCTGTTTCTGAGGTGTTGCTTTTTTCTATTTGCTTTTCTGAAATTGGAAGACAGAATTAGTTTGTTGACGCTCCAGACAATGCTTGTTAGTTTAAATTTTGTTTACGTTGCCATTAGAGGCCGTTGTTGAGCTTTTGCAACAAAAGTGAAGTCAATTATGTCTATCTATTATCTGAATTCCCTACATTTTAAGATGTTTTTTTGGATATAGTTTGTCTTAAGCGATTTGATTTACCATATTTTATTGGACTAATATCTGCTATGTTAGAGTTGAGAATTATTAGGTGCTGGATTCAAATTTTGATGGACAGACTCGGTCATAAGTTGCATTAGTAAGCACCTATTATATTTTTGGATTCGTTGAAATTTTTGATTGTTTTTGTATTGAGACTGCAAAACCCAAAAGAAAAATCGACGATCGATTAGAATTGATAATTTTTCCATCACAATTATTGAGAAGGCACATCTAAAATAGTTAATCTGGGACAACTTATTGGGTGACCACTAATACAAAAGTAGAAGTTCTAGGAACATGACTAAACAAATAGTTCTATCTTGAGGGTTATAATAAATGAATGGTGATGGCTTTCGTACGTGAAGAGGCAGAGGTAAGTTGAAAAGTATTGAGAAATAGTATATGACGTACAGGGGTAGGAAATTAGTATAAAAAGAGTATTGTCTTATCTTGTGAAGAATTAGGCTTACTAGTACTTGTCATACTATAGTGAGGCTCTTGTAGTTCATGTAATATATTATTTATAATGTTTCAATTATAATATTATTGTGTTGTTACTGTTTCGTTCTTGTAGACCTTACAAGGCTTTTTTATTAATAAAGATGCTTTATTCATTATTTTATTCTTTTTTTTTTATTTGGATTTGATGCACTTGAGCTGATGATACTTCGGAAATAACTCTCTGTCTTCACAAGTTATTGATAAGTCTGCGTACACTCTACCCTCCTCAAATCCTGCTTAATGGAATTTCATCGAGTGTATTATTGTTGTTGAAGAGTAATGATATGAGAGTGAGCACAAAAATGGAGTTCCTAATAGATGTAAACCCGTAATTTAAATTCTATCAGTTTAATCTTAATATTTTTGATATTAAACTCCTTATATTTATAAAGTTCTAAATTCATATCTACTATTTACTATAATTATAATATTTTTTTACACATAACTTTATGCTACGTGATCGAAAGCTATACGTCTCTTGTTCTTCATCATCTTAGCAATGTCCACTAGTCCACTTCATTCGTCGGGTTGACGAACACGAGCTACATCAACAATTGCCATGCTTCTCCTTCGGTTACAAGTATTCCAAAAATTCCATGTGAAAAAAGGCATTGGCATTTTGTCTTTCTAGTTCCCTTAGGCATGTTATCCATATGTCATGCATGCCACAATTTAAGCTTGGCTCCATTTCTTATATGTAGTTTTGTCTTTTAGTCTTTCAACGACGTGTTTGTGTTTGTTATGAAATTCTAATAAATTCATCACATCTGCAGGATCCATTTAAGAAATACGTATTTTTTTTATCAAAATATCTAATTAAAAATAAAGAAATTTTATCAATCCCATTAAAATTATCAAGACATATATTTTGCTTCAAACATGCCAAAGAACTCCAATGACATTTTTGGGTCATGCACATCTATGAGCAATAAGATAATTAATTTGGTAACAATTCATAAGATGAGAGCAAACAACACTCAAATATTGGTAAGCTATTAAGCATAAATTCTATAGTAATTAACATGAAATGTATGTGAAAAATGCACGCATTTGAGAGCTTATATAATTATGGACAAAGTTTTAAATTTTTATTTGTTCAATGAATCAAGCAAATTAAATGATTCAAGTAATTTGGCTGATTTCTAAAATTATTTCTATAATTATAATGGTGAATGAAATTATCTATTTTAATATGAAAAATACATATAACACGTGTGGATTAATTCAAGTAATTTTACTGATTTTTACAAATTATTCAGACAACAACAATATGTGTATTTTTAGTTAAGATTAATTATAGTTACTATTTTGATTGGAGTAATTTGGTTGATTTCAAAAATTAATTTGGTAAGTGATAAAAGGGATAATATCAAAAATTATTTGGCAAGTCCCTAACAGTTCTTTTTTTTTTTTTGGGGGGGGGGGGGGGAAGTATATATAAATAGGAAATTGGCATGTTCGGTCGACTCTCTTCAGCTCCGCTACGACCATTTTTTCTTCTCTGTAAAACCCTAACTCACAAATCAATCGATTCAATTTCTCTGCAGAATTTCTCTCTTTTTTCGATCTGTGGGCTATTCTTTCCGAATCTCACAAAGAGATCTCTCAATTTTTATTCAAAATTTGTAGGGTTTTTGTGGATTTTTTGTTGAATTTATCGACGGAGTGGAAGCAGAAGCAAGAAGGAAAGGCTGGCGATTGGTGTTGAGTTCAGGTGATGGCGGGTCCGCCATATGTCCGCCTAAGTGCACGAATTTTTCTGAATTGTTTTTGTTTAGTAATTGTTGCTTCTGTTTGTGGAGTAGTGTTGAGAAGAGAGTTGAAAGCCTTTTGTGACCTTCGAGAATGCTGAGTGTGTTAAGGGTGCATCTCCCGTCCGATATACCCATTGTAGGCTGTGAACTCACGCCTTATGTTCTGTTACGACGGCCAAACAAGGATAAACCAGTTTTTTCTGAGGATGTTACGGAGGCAGCACCAGTTGATGGCTATTTCTTGAGATACAAGTGGTCAGTTGGTTTAATTTTTTTTCTTTTTTGTGGTGTATTTTGCTATATTTTTTGGCTTGTGATTTGATTCTACTGTTTTTGTTTGGGAAAAAAATGTAACTTTATGTCATTTCTACTTTTGCATTTTTGTGTAAGTGTACTGTTTAATTTGTTAAAGTTTGAGGATTTGTAATCAAGCAAGTGGACAGGCAAACAAGATAAAAAAGACTATGTCTTTGATAGTAAATAGTTCCAATTGATCTGATTAGGTGATGTGTGGGAAACGGTACCACTGTTCTGTGCTCTCCTGTTTTATTTTTTATTTTACTTTTTGTGAGAACTTTCTTGCTCATTATTTTTTATGTTTGTTTGATAATCGTGGTGTCCGGGCCAACTTTTGTGCACCTCAACTACTTCCATGGATACCTGCCACCCCTATAAGCAATAGGTACCAGGTAACTCTGTCCACCAAGGTTAGGACAGATAGAAAGAATCACCTAGAATTTTGTCTCCTCCAGGATTTGAGCTTGAGAGTTCATGGCACTCAACCACTTCATTGATCACGGCCACTTGGGGCGTCTTTCTTGCTCTTCATGTGAAAGCTGGCAATTTCTCTTCATTTGTTCTTCCTAGGTTTCTGTTTGTATGGAAATTCATATGTTGTGCGGATGGGAAACTTTTTTTGATCTTAGAACTTTGTGGTAGCCCAGGTGGGTAGCTCGAATTTACTGATAGTCAGTTTTAATTCCTCACCTTATGAGGACATTTAGTAGATGGTGGATATATGATTCTGTTTGGAATAATGCTGTCAGGCATGTTGGAAGGCATTTGCTAATCGATTGACATATGTAGTTTCATTGTTTCATAATTGTATCATTCTAGTTGTGGTGGCTCTTAGTAACAGATATGTGAATTTAAGTAGAACCACTAGGATTTGTTGCCAAACAAAAAGAAAAAAGAACATATCTATTGACTTGGTTGATGGTTGTGTTTCACTTCGTTGGAGTGGCTTGAATACTCTTTATTATTTTATGGTTTGAGCTGGCAGATGGGAAGCTGTTTCTTCTTCTTCTTCTTCTTCTTCTTCTTGTGGGTGGGGGTGGGTGGTAAGTGAATGAAAAAGTGTATTCTTTTGGAAAAAAGCAATATGTGCCTTGAGGTTTTCTGATCTGCACAGTGGCTGCTGTCTTTAAAGAAACAGGATTACAATGGCTTTATGAGTCCAAAAACCTGCTCTCTTTCTCATTTTTTTTTCAAAAAAAAAAACTGTTGTCATTCTCCTTCAAGTGCAGCAAATTTACTCTGAATGTGTTGTTTATATTTGATTTCTGTCCTAATATCTGATTAAAGTTCCAACGACAAATATTAATCAAAGTCTAAGCTCTGTTTGTGAGTGTATAAGGTGCAATTTGCTATACAAACTAGGGAGGGCAGGTAGTTGACTTTTGAAAAAGTCAAGGCTCTTATGA
This sequence comes from Solanum sejunctum, assembly GCA_025642045.1. Lineage (NCBI taxonomy): Eukaryota > Viridiplantae > Streptophyta > Magnoliopsida > Solanales > Solanaceae > Solanum > Solanum sejunctum. The sequence continues at coordinate 17,588,879 of JAOTQJ010000002.1, read as the reverse complement.
CAACAACAGCAACATATCCGGTGTAATCCCACATAGTAGTAAAATGAAACTTGTAAACAACTTATGCTGCAGTGCGTTTTAGCCACCAGAACACCATGTGTATGATCTTATGGAAGAAGCTTCTAATGCAAGTTCGTCTTTGCTATTGTCAAGTATTTCCCTTTGATAGGAAGACATTGAATTTAGTGAAGATCATATCTAATCTTTTCATCAATAAGATCACGTCTGTCTTGGACGAGCTTTTTGTTGTCTTATCCTATTAAGTAAAATATCCGATTCTGTTAGGGGTCTTTTGGTAGGGTGTATTACATTTAGCATATGTAACTAATCAACAGATAACTTTTCATCAAAAAGCTCAAATCTTTTTTGGATGAGATTTTGGTAGTCTAACGCCATTAAATAAAATATCTGATCCTCTTAGGGGCTGTTTGGATGGGCGTATTAGGTAGGGTGTATTAGAATTGTACTGGTACTATATTTTGGTACAATGTTTGGTTGCAAATTCAGCTCTGGTATATGAGTTATACACCCTATTCGGTACTATTCTTGTACATAGTAAACCATGTATTAACAATAGGGGGTACTGTTCCTATTCTACTACACCTATCCCTATTTTGGTACTTTTCCTATTTTACTACATCTTGTTCATTCAATACAACAAACCAAATAGTCTCTAATAAATAATCTCAGCATAACGAATCCCAACATTAATTATACACCCTTGTTAGTATTATTCTCATACATCCTACCAAACGACCCTCCTTTTGAATGAGATACTGTTGGTACTTGGAGGAAATTGTCATTATTTGTGGGGTCAATTTCCTGAAACTGGAAATATTGACATTTTATCGCGATCATCTTATTGATGAAATATCTACCTGTCTGTCTGGTTGTATTTTTGTGTCGTGATGATGTCTTGTTGATCAGGTTAGTTTGACTTTTGTCAGAGAGAAACACAATTTGCAAACCAGGTGTAATGTGGTTTCTATTATTTTTCGATGAAGAAGTCCCAATTTTATTTGGACGACTGGATCCTTTCTCTTATAAATTACTCCACCCCTCTTCCATGTTATGTGGAGGTATTTGACCGAGCTCATATAGTTAAAGAAATTCGATACAACTTTTTAACGTGTAACCATATATATGCAAAGAGGTTTAAAGTAGTCATGTCATTAAGGGTTAAATGAGGAGCGAGGACGCTAATATTAAATAGTTTCTTAAAGTGAGAGTATCATTTTGCGACAAACTTGAAAGGTAAGTGTGTCATTTAATCAAGGATTATGTTGTGAGATGAATCTTTCAGTGTTGTCAAAGGCGCGCTTAAGCTCTGAAACGAGGCTCAAGCGCTTTGCCTCGCTTAATGTACGTTTTAGTATCATCATCAAGGTTCTAAGACATACTTTTTCTTGCTAATGAGCCTCTTCCGAAGAGGTGGCATGAAAGGATTGATATTTCACATTTTCATAAACTTTTTTTCGATTTCTTTGTTCACATATTTGTCATTCATGCTTATAATTATTAGACTTGGAGAAAATATGTATATTTGTATTTTTTTCCCCTTTGTGCCTTTTTTCATTGAACTCCACGCTTTACTTAAAGCCCCAACTGATCTTAAAGGTTTTTTGCTCGTTTTGCTTTTGATAACACTGGTATCTTTTTCTTATTAAAAATATGTACTTAATTGGACGTGCGTCCAAGTGACGTTAATGATTACGTCAGATAGAAGATCTAACTGCAGTAGGGTTCTCCCATTTACTCAGCATGGAGCTGTGCTGAGAAAATACTCACAACTTATGCCTGATATTTGTTCCTCAGGTTCTTACCTTACCTTTAGAGAAGTTGCCCATGACAACTTCTATAACACATTAGAATATTAAAGAGTCAATCATCTTAGGTGTCTAGTTCATTTCCTGATACGCCATATAAGCGTTCATTATAAATTTATAGCAAGTACGCATATTTTTCGATTGATAAGTATTGAACTTGTTCTGGTCCAGTTATTTTGATAACTGTTGCTGGAAAGTGGTAACACTAGCATACCATGAATTTAACTTAGTGACAGGCTAAATGCTGAAAACTTTGATTGGATGTTCTGTGCAAGTGCCATATTAGAGCGGTATGGAGGAAAATTTAGTGCTAAGATGAACTATTAAAGCAATAACGTGCCACTAGTGTCGTAGTTTTGAGCTATTTGTTGCACAGCCAGCTTTTTATTGATGTATAAAACCATTAACATTTACTCAGCGGAATATAATTGCAATAAAGAGAGTAAGTTAGGAAAATAGAAAAGAAAAAGGGAATGCGTGGCTCATCACCTGTGTTGGTGGGAGGTAGCAAGTATTCGGTGGAGTAGTTGAGGTGCATGCGAGCTGGCCTGGATACCACAATCAATTAAAGATAGAGAACGAATGACTCATTCCTGAAATTCACATTTTAATGTGAGATCAGTGGGCTTTTCTTATGTGATGTCAATCAGCTTTTAACTACGCGAGTCGCATGCGGTGATTTGAAACTAACCTGTTGTTAATATGTTACGTCATTTTTATGGATTCTTTAGGCTTTATCTCTGTAGGAATCAATTGTTCTCTAGCGGTCTATTTGAAACTAACCTGTTGTTAATATGTTGTGTAATTTTTATGGATTCTTTAGGCTTTATTTCAGTAGGAATCAATTGTTTTCTAGCGGTCTATTTGCGAAAGAAAATCCTAAAATACTTTCAGCAATTTTATCCTATTTGCGGTCAATTTTATGGATTCTTTAGGATGGGCCCCTGGGATCACTTCACCAATTTTGCTATTTATGCTTGATGTATGATAATTGTAACAAAGCGGTGGAGTTTGTCAGATTGTAATGCCTCTATTTGGTGCTGTAACTTAATACTTTCTCCACCAGTAACTGTCTGGTTTCTTTTGCAGGTACCGCATACAAAGTGATAAAAAAGTTGCCATCTGTAGTATCCATCCATCTGAGCAAGCCACATTGCAGTGCATTGGGTGTGTGAAGGCCAAAATCCCTGTCACTAAGAGTTACCATTGCTCACCTAAATGCTTCTCAGATGCATGGCAACATCATCGTGTTCTGCATGAACGTGCCGCTAGTGCTGTAAATGAGAATGGAAACGAGGAGGAAGAAATATTTGGGCGATTTAATAGTACCGGGTCTGGTGTTATTAATACAAGTTTGACGTCTTCTCAATCAAGTGGCAGTTTGTCGAATGGAACCACACCTTTATATCCTGCAGCAGTAACCCAAAGAAATGGCGGCGAAACCTGGTTTGAAGTTGGACGGGCTAAAACATATACGCCAACTGCAGATGATATTGGTCACACACTTAAATTTGAATGTGTTGTTGTAGATGCAGAAACAAAATTACCTGTTGGACCTTCTAGTACCGTAGTGACGTCCCGAGTGATACCAGCTCCGTGTCCAACTCCACGTCGCATGTTTTCGGTTAGTGGAGTTGATATTCCGGGACATCTGGATTTGGATGGTCGATTATCATCTTCAGGAACTTTCACTGTGCTCTCCTACAATATTCTGTCTGATGCCTATGCATCAAATGAATTATACAGTTATTGCCCCTCTTGGGCTCTTTCTTGGACATATCGTAGACAGAATCTTTTGCGCGAAATAGTTGGCTACCGTGCTGACATTGTTTGTCTTCAAGAGGTAATGGAGTAATATCTGATAAGAGAAGTTACATTTTTAAAAGTGGGTTGTTTTTGCAATTTTTGTAGAGGTCAAATTAATGTCAGTATCTTTGATGGGTAATTTTCTGAATTTGCTCTTTACTTAAGAAGATTCTCTTTTGTTTCCTTAATGAAATGGTAATTTTGCTTTTCTGAATTTGTCTTATACTCAAGAAGATTCTCTTTTCTTTCCTTAATGAAATGGTAATTTTGCTTTTCTGAACTTGATTGGCTACTAAAGGAAGATTCTCTCATCAGTTAACTGTCATATATGCCTAAATACACTAATGAGTTAATTTCTGCTATAAGCATTGTGGAAAATAGGAACTAAATATAAAAAGAAGGGGAAAATACTTGTGTCATTGATGTATGCTGCTGTTTCAGGTTCAAAGTAATCATTTTGAAGAATTCTTTGCTCCTGAGCTGGATAAACACGGTTACCAAGCTCTGTTTAAAAGAAAAACAGCTGAGGTTTGTTCTGCTAAACGTATGTTTGTATTTGCAAGTTTTTGGATTTTTAAACCGACCAACTCTCATCTTATGCAGGTGTTCACTGGGAGTATTAACAATATTGATGGTTGTGCTACATTTTTCCGCCGAGATAGATTCTCACATGTTAAAAAATATGAGGTACAGAGTATTGTGTGGAGAAGATCTTTACTTTTTAAGTAAAAAACTAGAATAGTTGCACTTGTATCATAAGAAATATTAATCACATGCTTCTTTTGCAGGTCGAGTTTAATAAAGCTGCGCAATCTTTGACTGATGCGGTGGTTCCCATTGCTCAAAAGAAGAATGCATTAAATCGTTTGGTTAAGGTATCTTCATGAATCTCTCCAATGGTTCATCTATGTATTGCCAGAATTCAAATTCAGGACTGGCTTACTATGTCTGACCACCTGTTCTATAATAGGATAATGTTGCACTTATAGTGGTTTTGGAAGCAAAGTTCAGCAACCAGGGGGTTGACAACCCTGGGAAGCGTCAACTAGTTTGTGTGGTAAGGAATATGATTTTTTCGTTTATCTTGTTCCTTTACCACTGAAATCTTCATTTTTCCCCCTCCGGAATAAAGGACTACCTGTGGTTTTTTATAGCCCCATTCTATGCTGACATGTTAATAACTCTGGTCATGCCATGATGAATATATTCTTGCTTGACTTTTCCTTTTTGTTTTGCTTAATAAAGCAAGTCAGTGATACTGAGAAGTACCTTTCCTGGAATGTTAACTACGCGTACAATTTTGTATTTCTTGGATAGCTTAAATGATTGTGGATCATAAGCTTTATCCAGCTGATGCATCTATTGAAATTGTTCCTTCTGTTTCCGTATGCAGGCCAACACACATGTAAATGTTCAGCAAGAGTTAAGGGATGTCAAACTGTGGCAGGTAGCTATTGAATACATTATTAAATAGGACTCCTCCATTCTTTTTTAGCTAAAAACTCAATTCACTTTACTTCACAGGTTCACACACTTCTTAAAGGACTTGAAAAAATCGCTGCCAGTGCTGACATCCCGATGCTGGTCTGTGGGGATTTTAATTCGGTGCCCGGAAGGTCAGTTGTTTTTTGAGTTTTCTTTATTGGCACAGTTGGCGCTGTTCTCCCAAGCCCTCCCCACTTCCTGCAAATAACAGGCTGGAAAATACCAATACTAATGTGAACTGTCAAAATGCAGTGCTCCTCATACACTTCTTGCTTTGGGGAAAGTTGATCCAATGCATCCAGATCTAGGAGTGGATCCTCTTGGTATTTTGCGTCCATCTACAAAGTTAACGCACCAGCTCCCATTGGTAAAACTTCAACAACTTTTGGAAGACTTTCATTCCTGTTCCTGCTTTCCCACTGTTTTGTCTCATCCTTCTCGTTTTCTATATTTGCCTTTTCCACGGAGAAAAATGATTCCCTAGTGGAAGTAGGGAAAACAAATTCCACAAGTGACATACCACACTGGTTCATGTCCTCTCTGTCCTCCAACACACCTCATCCTCACCTGGTTCAGGTTCAGGGTTCAGGGTTCAGGTTCAGGTTCAGGGTTCAGGTTCAGGGTTCAGGGTTCAGGGTTCAGGGTT
>JAOTQJ010000002.1:17566592-17582746 GCA_025642045.1 Solanum sejunctum | reverse complement strand
CCCCCACCCCCACCCTCACCCCCTCCACCCATAGTATCTAAGATTATATACAAATGCTTTTAGGATAATATTTCTTGTGTACAATGCCAAATACAAGAAAATAAGTAACCCACTTCACACCGAATACGCCCTTAAATCTTATCCCTGCTGAACCTCTTCTAGGAGTGAAATTGAAGCTTCTAGATTTTGTATTATATATCCTAATGAAGAAGTTGAATAAATCTGCAACATATATTGAAGCATTTCTTTTGTTATGGCATCCATTTCTGTAGGTTAGTGCTTATTCATCCTTTGCCAGAATGGGGGTGGGACTTGGACTCGAGCAGCAAAGGAGGAGGATGGATCCTAATACCAATGAGCCCTTGTTTACCAATTGCACCAGAGATTTTATTGGCACTCATGATTATATATTCTACTCAGGTATAGTAAATAATCCTCTTCGGATAGATTGACAATGTATTTGTCACACCTCCGTGTTTTCCTTTGTTGTTCTGCAGTCCATAATCTGGATGGTGCAGTATATGCATGTCCTTGATGGAATTTGTCATGAAGGCTGATATAAGTGATGGTTGTTTTTTCAGCTGATTCATTAACTGTTGAATCTTTATTGGAGCTCTTGGATGAAGAAAGCTTGAGAAAAGACACAGCACTTCCTTCTCCAGAGTGGTCCTCTGATCATATAGCACTCTTAGCTGAGTTTCGCTGCAAGCCCAGAACTAGACGCTAATTATGGGTGTGTTCTCCTTCCCTCATTATCTGATCATGTCTTTAATGTGATTCTTCCATTGGCGAGTATTGTTTGGAAATGGTAAGGTGTCTTTCTATTTATGTTTTGTCATCAGCTGATGCGAAAATGACTTGTTGAACATTTATAATAAGCAGCATGCTATTGATTCTATTGTCGTATAGTATTCATGTTCAAACTTGATCAGCTTCATTATACAGTGATATCTAATCTTGTAGATTTTGGCATTAGAGAGCTGACTATCCTTAAATGTGTACTCTGTTTAGGCTTTCATATTCTTCACGAAAATTCTTAGGTGCAATAATTATCTATATGCATTTGCCACAGGTCTCGCTGCAAAGGATGAGTTCAAAAATAGAAGCAGAAACAATTACAAGGATGAAATATAAGTTATTGTAAGAATAGTAGATGAGGCGTCTTGTTCTTTTTTTATTTTTCTCCTTTTTCTTGGTATCCCATGATGGTATAGCTGTTGAGCTTCTTTGTAACATGCTACCTTTGATCTCATAGAAAAAATTATGATAGTTTTTTAAGAATCATCTGCTGCCATGTCTACCTTGCACTTTCTCTTCACTGGCTGTTTCAACGTTTCACTAGCAGCTACAATTAGCTGTGTTTTTACTTTTATCGGCACTGAATAAAGTTGTTGGGCCATGCAGACCCAGGATTTTTCGATATTGGGTTTAGCCATTGGTATTAACTCATTTGACTCGATTAATTTGGGTTGTGTTGATGGCCCGTATAAAGGGGGAACCACCCATTCCAACAGTTTCAACCTAAAAGCTTTGGTTGGGGGGTGAGAGATTTTATTCATCCTACCACACATCTCGATTCAAAATCATGCAAATTAAGAGTTACACATGTCGCACAGACTGTGACTGACTAAAGTATGTGAAAGTGCTTTTAATGAGAAGGGGATATGATAAAAGGAGCAAAATTGATCTTGAATTGATGTTTAATTGGGGATATGTGATGTTCTAAAATTCTTGATGAGATGTGAAATTCGACATACAAAGTCGAGGAGTCGATAGAAGTACTCTGGTCTTTTGGTTTGGATATTTTGGACTTTTGGAGATGAAATAGATATTGTTCAATTAGTCGACTATTTACGTGAACTTTCAATTAATGAGGATTTTGTTCTTTACCTTGTAATCCCCTTTCCATTTCCTGACTCCAGTAAGGAAAGAGTGTTTTGCACATCAACAAGAAACAAAAAAGGTATTAACCAATGGAAATTAAAGAACGGGAGATCTTTTTCTTTTGTTTTAACTAAATTTGCAGAAGTGTTTTAGTTGGATGGTTTTGCTTGTCAAAATCACTAACAGAATTCCAATTTGAAGCCAAAGCACAAACATTCTGAGTGTTAAGTTCTTTGCATATGACAAATGTATAACTATTTCAACATGATCATGTCAATACGGTCTACAACAACAGAGAACTCTCCATAATAGCCACGATTTGGCATAAAAGATTAAAAGACTTGTTATAACAAAATTTAAATGTACCAATCGTGCAAAGCGCATAAAAACACAATGGACCATGATTTCAGACTCAACCTAACCCGTCCGAATCTTATCTAAACGGTGAGAGTAACTAAGTTGTCAATATATATAATAACAAGTTCCCTTCAGTGTCCTTAGCTTATATATATAAATCTTTATATGGCATTTTGAGGATATTGGCTTGAGACAGTTCTCGTTCAATCAGAAACTTACATATGTATATTTATACAAAACTCCCAAAAAGTATAACATGTCACTACTAACCTAGCTATGAGAATTTCTTTCAAATGTTCTTTCAAGCATTCTAATTGTGAAAAAAGTACATACTGGATCAGAAAGGGAAAAAAAACTTATCTACACTCGAATGATTACATAACATGTGTCTTCTGCATACACGTTTATCACTTAACCATGGTTAATCGATACTAACTTTACTTCATTTTATCATTTAAGTGAGAAATATATTCTTCTGTAAACACCGAGTGTAAGTAAGTTTTTGTGGTAACATCAAGGCTACCAGCCCTTGCTGGTTTCAAAACCAGAAATGTACTATGTTTGAGAATCTGGTCCTGCTGGTTTTGAGTTGAGAAGTGGTTGCAGTGCTTTGACAACAATTGTCATATTTGGCCGAAAATCGGCCTCGTATTGAACACAAAGTGCTGCAACAGCTGCCAACTGAGAGAACATTACAACAACAACTACATCTCAGTCCCAGACATTTCGTAAAAATAGGTAAAATTCACAAAAGTAGAAGAATTAAACAAGTGTACCTTAGCAATTGCTTTTGGAGGATAGTCATTATTTAGCTTAGGATCAACACATTGCTTCACTTTGTCCTCACTCAATCTTGGAGTTGCCTGAAGAGAATTTCGAGTACGAATCAGCAGATCAATGGTATACAACAACTACGTCTCAGTTTCAAGCATGTTTGAGTCGGCTGTATGAATCCTTAGACAGTAACGATATTATTATTGTGAGGATTCATCATGAACTGATATGTCTGTCAGCCTACCTCAATCTTTCTTCTTTATTCAAATTTGGGATCGGCAATGTGAGCAAGCTCAGACAGTTGGACTGGTGGAATTATAAATACTAGAAAAGAAAGAGGTATAAGATAAGAAGCTACCCAAGTGACAAGACTCTGTTGCCCTTTAGGCATTGTATGATCTACTGGCTTCCTTCCTGTCAAAAGTTCTAAGAGCACGACTCCAAAACTGTAAACATCACTTTTCTGCGTAATCTGTCCTGTCATTGCATACCTACACAAGCAGCATGACACCTTTGTTCAACATAAAGAAAAATAAAGCCATTTTACATACTTGTCTAATTACTTGATGCATCAACGTTGTTCCTTGTTTCCCTTAACGTAACAGGATTAGTTTTTCTGATTTGTGGTGCAAATGGAATAGCCTGTAGCTACTGTGTGATCTTGATCTTTTCTGTTTTATCGCTGTTTTGTGAAAACTATGTATAGCAATAATAGGCTATCTAGAGAAAGTACATGTTCTGCTGTTATAAGGAGGGCTTACTCTGGTGCATGGTAGCCAAAAGTCCCCAAAACTCTAGTGGAATGCAGACGCGCTGCAGTGTCAGAAGACGCGTTTGAGATGTTGAAATCAGCAATTTTTGCCGTAAAATCATCAAAAAGCAACACGTTGCTGGATCTGACATCGCGATGAACAACAGGTGGCTGAATTTTTTCATGTAGATACTCAAGCCCTTTTGCTGCACCATAAGCAATTTTAACTCTTTGATTCCAGGTAAGAACTGGACCTGGCTCTGCACCTTGTACGCCTTTTCTACCTGCAACAACAGAACACTCCACAATCAACTAAACAACAATAACTACATCTCAGTCCCAAACAAGTCAGGGTCCACAATCAACTAAACAAACAGAAAGAAGGATTCACGCAACAGCTATCAGTATTATGACAGAATCTTTGACATACCATGTAAAACATCGTGTAATGATCCCTTTGTCGCAAACTCATATACCAATATACGATTGTTCCCTTCGAGACAATAGCCCATCAGATTCATGAAATGGTCATTTTTAAGTCTTGAAACCGTTGATAACTGAAATAAGTTGAAACATTTTCAAGTTTTAAGTGTACTTTTCATCATACTAGAAGGACGATAAACGATCAAGAATGGGAAAAAGGGGGGATTCATCCATTAACCTGAGCTGCAAAGTCAGGATCTGGTTCTGGTGAAGAACTAGTATCCAACTTCTTGATTGCTACTTGATGTCCAGTGCTTAACGTAGCGCAAAAAACGCGGCCATAAGATCCCTCTCCAACCAAAGCTTTCTGACCAAAATTTCCTGTCAATCTGTTTAGATCATCCACGGTGAAAACTGGTGCCTCAATTGGTAATACTTTCTGAGGAGTTCCACCTCTTGCTGCACTCCTTGGCTCTCCTCTATCACTTGCTACAATACAAACAAGTCGATATCTGCTAGGTGAATCTTCATTGACCACGTTTATTATACAAAAAAAGTACTAGAATGACATGGCAAACATATTCCCAACTAAATTATGTCGTTTATATAGATCTTTTTCTCTTATTGTACACTATTTTTCGCTACATCTCCAAGATATTGCTGGTCGTTAAAGAAAGCTTTCGTCTTAGTTCTATCACATCTCCTTTTAACACGTTCAATAAACATAGTTTCGTACCTAGAGACTAGTACATCTGGAGATCGATTAGAAACAGGAAAGTGAGCAAGTATACACATACCACAAACAAATACTACAAGGTTCTAAAATAACAACATACCCAGTGGAATACTACAGGTGGGAACTGGGAGGTAAAATGTACGCAAACCTTACCACTTACCTCTAGGTAGAGAAGCTGTTTCCATAAACCCTCGTCTAATATGGCTAAAACATATTCCTAACAAATTTTTAAGGCCTATACAAAATCTAATTCTTCAATCGTTCCCTTTTAACACCTTCACTCAACGTAGTTTCGTACCTAAAGGTCGATCCATCTAGAGGTCGATGCAGAACATACATACGAAAATTGTACATGATTAAAAAATCGAAAAAGTATACGATCATTACCACTACCATAAGGATTGCCAGCTCTAGGAGGAGCTGTGTTCTGATTGGACGGCGGACCGCCGCTATAAACGTCTTCTTCTCCACCTCCACAGCAAGACATTTTTGTTCAATCAAAGTCACAAATTCTCACTAAATTCTCCTTTTTTTTTCAATTAATCAAATTCTTCACAGCAGAAATTTACATGTTGCATTAACAGTATTCCTAAAAAAGATAGACAAAAATAATTTTAAAAAATCAAGACACATATTCAAATATATGAACATAAATTTTTAGTGTATATCAAGAAATCATACCATTGAAAAAATGTAGTGGAAGTATAAATAAAATATTCACAAATCGAAAAGTACGTTTTTGATTATGATAACAATAATAATAATCATTACCAAAAAAAAACAATAATAATCCATGCACTTGTGTTGGGGAAAACATTTTCCATCGACCAAATACCAGAAAATGACATTTATCGTATCAAACACACATGAAATGAAAAATTACGATTGTGATTGACCTTTCAATAATTTACAACATATTAGATTTTGCAATTTCAAGAACATTATGAAACGAATCGATGAAAAAATCGGAGAAATTAATGTTACGTACCCAAAACTAATTAAATAAAAAATGAATGAATTTGGAAGAAGAAATTACAACAAAGAAGAAAGAAGAGTTTATGGTAGAATAATTCTAGCCATTTCTCTTTCTTCTTGTTATTCTTTTTTTTTTTTCCTTATCTCCCAAAAAAATTGATGGAATTTTTGGGCAAATAATTTATTTTCCTTTCAGTTTAACGAAAAAATCGCATGAATATACTCTATTTAACCACTATATATAACAAACAAAATAATATTTCTACGTACTACGTGCTTCCCTTTACTTTGCACGTCCACTTATCAATTTATCATGCAACTTTTTTAATTCCATTTTATATGAATGTATTTGATCAACGAGTATGATTTAAGGCATAATTTTTTCGAATGGTCCATAATGAGCCCGTTAAGAGTCTCAGTAGGTTTGGTGGCGCTGAACAAGCCTAATATCATTTTATGGGCTTCGAAACAAGAATCAGACAATTTCGATAGTTTTTTGTGCGTTTTAGCCCATGAATTCTAGGACTGTCAAGGTTTCAGGCCCAATTTTCCAAAAAATTATCTGAACTCATTCGTAACGACCCCGACAAGAGTCTCAGTAGGCCCAGTGACGTCAGACGATGCCCAAAAGCATTTTATTGGCTCCAGAACAGAAATCAGTAGCACATGAGTTATGGGTCTGCTGGGGCTCCATGCCCAATTTTTCTAAAAAATTACGAACTCGTCCGTAACAAGCCCACCAAGAATTTCAGTAGGCTTGATGGTGCTGAACGATGCCCAAGAGTATTTTATGGACTTCGGAAAAGAAATCAGATGATTTTGACAGTCTTTCATGGGCATTAGCCCATATATATATATATATATATATATATATATTCATCATTGGTGATAATATTTTTGTGATTATATATATTAAGTTATTATTAGGCATCTAAGGGTGACCTAACTTGTGTTTGGTATGAAGAGAATATTTTCATAAAAAATCTATTTTAAAATAATAAGTTTTAAATTATTATTTCTAGTATTTGGTACATAAATAAAAAAATAATGGAGTAAGGACTTGTTTGTTTTTATTGTGATTTTTTTTAATTTTCATTTGACTCTTGGATTTTCATAACAAAGTGCTATTAGCCCAAGAGATAACAATAATCTAATTCTTCTAAATGTAATCACAATAAATTCTCTAAAATTACTTTCCATAACTTTCTGGAAAGTAATTTATATCTACCCAAAAAAAGGAAAATAAATTGTTGACCATATAACATAATATGTAAAATAATATTTTGTTGTTTTTTTTTGAAAAAATATCAACACATTAAATTTTTAAACAATACTTCCCTAAGTTTTTCTCAACAATTTTGCACTATAAATGGCCTCTTTCACCTTACATGAAAATACACTACAAACATTTGATATCAACTTTTACAAGAATGGCTAAGTGTTTAAACTTTGTTCTTTGCTTCTTTCTCATTCTCTCAGGTTTGCCCATTTCTTTATTTTAATTCTTTATTTACTGTCTTGTTTGTGATTTTTTTTTAAAAAAATTCTAGTTATATACATTGTAAGTATAAGAAAATATCACACAACTAAGCCACCTTTACGTGTTATAGCCAAGGGCGAACCCAAAAATTTTAATTTATGAGTTCAAAAGCATAATTGTTTTTACTTATCGAGTTCTAAATAATTGTTTATACATACATGAGTCAAAGATACAGAGTTTTGATATATCAAAAGCTAAAGAGGTGGTTCTGCCTTTGATTGTAGAAGACAATCTGTCTTTTTGTCAACGGCTTATATAGAGATATCCTTTGAATCATTTGATAGCTTAAAAATTATTTATACAAAAATATGTATAACCCAAGATCTAGAAGTGAATAATTATAATTCTTGTTTTGTTGGTATAATTTGGTTATTTGTTAAATATTTGTGCAGTTTTGGCAATTGGTGAAGTAAAGGCCCAAAAGAGATGCACTGTGATATTGGACCCAACAGGATGTGTACTTGCTGATTGTCAAAAACAATGTGCAGAGAAATATAATGGAAATGGGGTTTGCACTGGTGGAGGCTCTGGCCCATACAATTGTGTGTGTGTTTACAATTGTAGACCCAATTAATGCACTTTTGATCAAATATAGATTTGGTACATTATGTAATAAAAATATGAATGGTTATTATATCAATGAATAATAATATTATCTTTTCTAAGAATGTTTTATCGATTTTTACATTTTTTAATTTTTATTCGACTCTTTAATTATAATGTCGTCTGGTGTTCAAATTACACTTAGATATGATTAATTTAGGTTTGCATTACGAACTCTCACTTTAAAGGGTAAAGTACCTTACATTAAAGATAATTTCGTTTTTTAAATTCAAATCTGAAAGCTATGGTTATAAGTGGATGAATATTTTACCATCAATTGAAATCGTAATTGTTATTCAAAGAACAAATAATTAAAGTGGAGTTCTAACTTTAAAATTTCGTTAAATTATCATTAAAAATATGAATTCAATTCACGATGTGTCAGACATAGTCATTCACATCAAATATATAATATACAAATTTAGAATATGTTGCATTAGAGTTTAACTTTTAAACACTATTTGATCCTTCTCAAAGAGCAATCGAAGACATGCTAATAAATTATAATATGGTACTTCTTTTAACAATTAAAAACATAAACGGTTGCATCATCCCTCATCTTAGCTTGTTGTCTTCTACTAAAGATGTACGATACAAAAATCGTTCAAACCGACTAATCTAACAACTCTAAAAATTTAAACAGAAACAAGAAGAAAATATGTTTACAATTTTGGCCTACACAACTATTACAAAAATGACCAACAGGTATGTATTTGAATAAGATCTCAATTTTTATAGAGGTTTCGAACTTAAATTTTGAGAATTGATAAACTCTTTATAGAAAGATTTTTTTAAATAATTTCTCTGTAATACGAGTTAAATTAATTGAATTAATATGTTTTAGACTAAAATGATTATATTAACCAATACCGCAATATATTGCATCAAGAACACAATAATGGAGTAAAAATATTAAGATTAAATAAGAATGTGATTATTTAGTGAATATACTTTTTTTATAAATATTTAATTTATTGTACTAACAATGAGATATGATATAAATCATTTAGTTATACACAAGATATACATTGATTTTCAGTTTTAACCTTGACTTTTTGAAAGAGCATTAAAAGAAGAGATTTGGAGATGGATATCATTATCTTTTGATATTTTATCTAAAAATTAATTATCCAAATGAAACATTATATAAAAATAAAATCACAAGTACAATATAACGAAACTTAATCGAAGAATAAACTCAACCGTACAATTAATTTACCTTTTTACTTTTCATTACTTGCTTTAATTAAGATGTTATCATTATTATTTATTAATCTTTGATGCTCAAGAATTTATCAAAGTACTCTCAAATTCATGATATTATAATTAATTTTGAATATATATAACTTTTGGAAAATATTTTCTGTAAACTAATTAAACTCCAAAATATTGTTTTGCAAAATTAAAAAAAAAATTAACTTTCATCGTACCAATATTAAAGATAACACATCTCATTCTTCTAAAATCTAAATTTCAATTAAAATTTTGAACTCTTTCCATAACTTTTGAAACAATCCATTTGAAAATTGTTGAAGTAGGTCTTAGACCTAACTCACACCCCAAAAGTTAGCTCAAAGGGAGGAGGATTGCCTAAATCTTATAAGAAGACCACCCATCCCATTAACCACCAATGTGGGACTTTGTATCTCAACACCTCCCTCACGCCCAGTGCTTAACATCTGGTGCGTGGATAATTTTTCAGGGGTTCAACATTGGCTGAGATGGGCCCTTCTTTGATACCATGTTGAAGTAGGTCTTAGACCTAAGTCACACCCAAAAATCTAATTCAAAGGGAGGAAGATTGCCTAAACCTTATAAGGAGACCACCCATCCCATTAACCATCAATGTGGGACTTTGTGTCTCAACAAAAATTATGTTGTAAACAATTATCTTTATAATAATACAATGTAAAAGATTGCACTTTAATTCTTCAAAAATATCATCACTAGCAGTTTTTTAAACTACTTACTATAACTTTCAAACAAGGAAACAAGCTATCTATGTTTTGTATCGAAAGTAAATCAAACATAGTTTAATTAAGTACTTTCCAAAATAAATCTAGATTTGAAAACAAGCCATTTATGATATGTATATGGTAAGTAAACTACACATCTAATTATTTTCCAAAATAAATGAAGAATAGGAAACAAGTCAATTATTTTTGTATGGAAAGTAAATTAATTATAAATCTAGTGACTACTTTACTTTCCAAAATAAATTTAAAAAATCTAAGAAATTTCACACTATAAAATCCCCTTACACCTTGCTCTATCAAAGCACACAACTCTACAAAATTACTTTAAACATTTGAGTTCATGAAATTCTATAGGCAACAAATGGCTAAGTTTTTAAGCTCTATCATTTGCTTGTTTTTCATTCTTTCAGGTTTGACCCCTTTTTCTTTGAAATTCAAATTATTTTTTCTTATCAAGTTCTAAATAATTATTTATACATATCAAATTAGTCAAAATTACTGAGTTTTATCGTATCAAAAGCAAAAAAACTGGTTTTGCCTCTGATTATAGCAAACATTTTCTCTAATTTTCAAGATTACAAATCTACATTTTAAGATGATTTATTTGTAGATATCCTTTATATTATCTGATAGCGTAAAAATTATTTACATAGAAGATGTATAACCCAAGATCTAGAAGTGAATAATTATAATTCTTGTTTTGTTGATACATAATGTGTTATTTGTTTAATTTTGGTGCAGTTATGGCAATTGGTGAAGTAAAAGCCCAAAAGAGATGCACTGTGATATTGGATCCAACAGGATGTGTACTTGCTGATTGTCAAAAACAATGTGCAGAGAAATACAATGGAAATGGGGTTTGCACTGGTGGAGGCTCTGGCCCATACAATTGTGTGTGTGTTTACAATTGTAGACCCAATTAATGCACTTTTGATCAAATATAGATTTCTGTCCATTATGTAATAAAAATATGAATGGTTATTATATTAATGAATTCTAATATTATCTTTTCTAAAAATGTTTATTGATTTTTACATGGTTTAACTTTCATTCGACTATTTTATTACAATATCGTCTGGTGTTCAAATTATGCTTAGATATGATTGATTTACGTTTACTTATGAAGTCTCACTTTAAAGGGTAAAGCACTTTACATTAAAGATAATTTTATTTTCGAAGTTCGAATCTGAAACGTATAATTATAAATGAATAAATATTTTATGGTCAATTAAAATCATGGTTGAGATTCAAAGAAAAAATAATTAAAGTGGACTTCTAACTTAAAAATTTCGTCAAATTATCATTAAAAATATGAATTAAATTCACGATGTATCAGATATAATTATTCACATTAAATAAACAATATACAAATTAAGAATATTTTCCATTACAGTACACTAGTTTACAATCTTGATACATCTTTTAATATTTTCTGGGGGAGAATTCTTGATTATTGTAGATTTATTAAGGTTAAAAGAAAAAAAATTCATTCTTCTAGATCCTTCCAAGCAATTCGAGTCTTTTGGAACCCTCCAGAACCCTTTCTTCCCTTCCTTTTTCTACGGAAATTTCACTGCGTTCCATTGGTCCATCACGTACACTTGCAGCACACAATCAATTCCTCTCTAACGTGTTCATATCGCCGCCGTACTCCGCCTTAGCGCCGCCGTAGAATGGCTCGTCTTGGAGAAGGAGACAAAAGATGGATCGTGGAAGATCGTCCCGACGGGACCAACGTTCACAATTGGCACTGGGCTGAAACTGACTGCCTCGAATGGTCTCGAAACTTCCTAACTAACCTTTTAGCTAACAAAACCCTAATGGACGGCGAAGGTAACCTCAAAATCCGGACGAAAAAGCTTGAGAAGCTTGAAGGAGAAGCTTATGTGAATATCCGAAAGGGGAAAATTATTCCAGGGTATGAATTGAATTTGGTTATCTCTTGGGAAGGGGAAGTGAAGGAAGCTGATGGTACTAGTGTGGTGAAAATTGAAGGGAATGTTGAATTTCCTTATATTGCTGATGAGAATGCTGATGAAGATCCGGAAGTTAAGGTTACGGTTAAGGATGAAGGACCTATAGGGAAGAGAGTGAAGGATGCGTTTGTTGCTAAAGGAAAGCCCTTTGTTTTGGAGCAAGTGAAGGCCTATGTTAATGCTATGGCTAGTGGTGGTCCTGCAAAGGAAGAAGGTGAGGTGAAGAAAGTAGTTAAGAAACCTGCCATTGCCGGAAATGTTGCATCTCCGGCGACGGCGGTGGTGGATGAGAAGGCAAAGGTTGCTCCGGTGGAGAAGGAGAAGAAGAAGGAAGGGTTTAAGACGATTACGATGACGGAGAAGTTTAGCTGTAGGGCAAAGGATTTGTTTGAGATATTGATGGATGAGAACAGGTGGAAAGGTTTTACTCAGAGTAATGCAAGGATAAGCAAAGAGGTGGGGGGAGAGTTTAGCATATTTGATGGTTCAGTGACTGGAACTAATGTAGAGCTGCAAGAAGGAAAATTGATTGTGCAAAAATGGCGATTTGGTAACTGGCCTGATGGTCTACAGTCCATGGTACAATTTCCTGACCTTTGCTTCTATATTTGTGTTTCTGTGTTTGTCAAGAATCTTTTTTTAATGTTGTATGAGGCAAATTATTCAGTATTGGAATGAAATATATCTGAACAGAGTGGAATGGAAACTAAAGAATGGTATAGCTGATGTCAATGAAATGGATTTGATTTAGCTGATTGATTGATGTATAATCTTTTATGGGTGTATAGTGTGTTGAGTTATTATGTTCTTGCTAACTTCAGTAGTTTTATGTGTTCAGTTCAAATATTTCATCCGAATTGGCAAAAGATAGAAGCTTGAGTCTTCTTTTGTGAATGTGAATAGGGCGAAATGTTTTGTATTGGAATGAAATATATATGATTAGAGTGGAAAGGAGGCTGAAGAATGGTATAGCTGACCTCAACTAATTTGGATTTGAGTTAGCTGATTGATTGATATATAATCTTTATGTTCTAGGTAACTTAACCAGTATTTGTATGTTAAGTTCAAATATTTCATCTGAATAGGCAAAGGATTAAGTTTGAGTTTACTTTTTAATGTTAATAAGGCAAAATATTTAGTATTAGAATGAGATGCATTAGAGTGGAACGGAAGCTGAAGAATGGTATAGATGACCTCAACTAATTTTGATTCGAGTCTTGTTGATTGATATATGATGGGTGTATAGTGTGGAGAATGAGTTTGTTCGAGGTAACTTTACTGGTATTTTTATGTTTTAGTTCAAATATTTCATCTGAATAGGTAAAAGATTAAGTCCTATTCTTCTTTTTAATGTTAATAAGACAAAATATTTCGTGTTGGAATGAAAGATATCTTATTGGAGTGGGTATGAGCTGAAGAATGGTATAGCTAACCTCAACTAATTTGGACTCAAGTCTGATTGATTGATATATGCTCTTTTATGGGTGTAGTGTGTAGAATGAGTTATGTTCTAGGTAACATGACTTGTATTTGTATCTTCTTATAGTTCAAATTAATGTTTCATCTGAATAGGCGACAAAGTGTAAAGCTTGTTGGGTGTATTTTGAGGTCTAAAGTTTATATTATCTAATGAGTACTCACTGGTGTGATGAATCATTTTGTTACCCCATTCTTCTATAGCAGTGACCATGGAGGTTGAAGGCAACCTCTAGTTTTAAACAGGTTGAATTGAAACTGGTTCTGGGCGTTGTTTTTCAACCAAATTTGCGTATCAATGATTTCGTTTAAGTTATACTCCCAGGGCTTTGGTCTAGTGGTAAACGCTTAGCTTGTAAATGTATGTCAGTTAAGTGGAGAAGGTAAAAGGGCAGACCCATCATTCACCTAGTTTTAAACCATGCACTGTTCGCCATCAGAGATTCCTCAGTCATAAAAAAATCATGTTTTTTGAATTGATTTTCTTAATTAAAAACTCTCTTATCGTCGTTTGTCATTTCTACTCGTTGTACAATGTGGTCAATATGTTTAAATAGATAGAACTGTGACTACCTGTTTGCGTATTTTGACTTACGAGCCTTAGTGAGGATATGAATGGGACTCTGATACATCTCCGGTGATAATGATTGTTGCAGGTCCGAATTACTTTTGAGGAGCCTCAATCTGGGGTTACAGTTATCAATTTGACACACACAGATGTACCAGAGGAAGACAGGTGTGTTTTTAGTTTATCCGATTACTTGTGTTGATTTGTTTGTATATGTTATGCGAATTTCACCTTCTCATTTTTGCTACTAATGGCGCAGATATGGTAATGCAACTGTTGTGGAGAATACAGAGAGAGGATGGCGGGACCTTATCTTCCACAGGATACGGGCTGTTTTTGGTTTTGGAATCTAAATTTCCCAAGTGTGGAATTTTACAAGTGATGCTTCCCTTCAGTATAGACTGCATACCGTCTGAGTCCGTTCAACTGAGCTTTTCTTGGGTTGATTGTCAGTATTTTTGAGCTTAATAACTGAATTTTACTGTGAACTTTTATAATTTGTCATCCACTGAAACTTGTTCAATTTGTCTTCAATGAATCTTTGTTGGACGATCGATGCATCTAGTTTTTTGTTTCATTATTATAGTTTGTATTGATTTCTTGTATCTTGCTTGATAGTAGTGTATATTATGCATCTTTCATATTTTGTCTATGCATCAGTTTGATATCTGATCTGATTCAATCCGCCATTTGCCACCACTATATCAGCAAGTAGATGTCAAACTTTGGACAAAGCAAAAGAAATTTGTTGATTTTTATGAACAAAGAGGCAGCCATCATATTTGGAGTAGTGATGACTATACAAAGTTGTTGATCATTTCTCTCACTTCTTCAATTACAAGCCATGCCTTGTGCCCTCCAATAACTTCTGCTTTCATTTCCCCATCTTTCCACAACTGCAACAATGATAACAACAATTACGCCCTCAGACTCAAACAAGTAATGGTTGTTTCATATCATCATCATACTAAATTCGAAAAGGTTGGGGAATCCATATTGCTCACCTGAATTGTTGGCATTTTCTGGAGATGAAAACAAGAATCAAATTAGCTGGCTAATACAGGAATAGATAGCTAAAAGATTACTCAAGTTGTCCCCAAGACAGTACTTACTGAGATATTTCCTCTCTTCACTAAAGTTTGTGGCACTTTATTGACATCCACATGGTAGAATTTGAGTCTATAAACAAGAGGGGAAATTATTCAAGAAACTTTTGAAGGCAGCAGATAAAGAAAGCAGTAAAAGAATTAACTATAAACTATTCAAGGCATTGTATTGTCTTGGGAAAATACATGAAAAATGTGCTTACTTGGTATCATACTCAGCTGCAAGTTTCTCCAATTTAGGTTTCAAATATATGCATTTCCGGCACCAAGCAGCCATCCTATCAATCATTTGCTACAAACAAGTCAATCTAAATACAACTTTATCAATTTGATTCTGTCTATTCTTCCATCTAAAAATGAAGAAAAGAATCATCTAGTATCCGAAATTCATTGTCTAACTAATCTAGAATAATATGAGATTCCATCCTTTGGCTCAAACTCGAAATTTCTGGTTAAAAGAATGACCTTACTATCAGACTCCATCTCAAGGGAGGATCTTTCCTATCAAAAAACTCCATGCTATGAGAATCTTTCCTATCAAAAAACTCCATGCTAGAACTCAAACTTGAGACTAATGGTTAAAGGAAGGACTTTTAATATCGAAAAGAACCTCCATCTATGGCTCCAATCCGAGACAATACAGTTAAAGGAAGGACTTTTTGTATTTATTAAAAAGACTATCTCGAGTTCAAACTTGCGAGATGGTTAAAGAAGTACCTTTCCTATCAAAAAGATCCCATCTTGAAGTTCAAATAAGACTTGAAGTTCAAATTCGAGACCTATAGGTAAATGGAGGACTTTTACTATCAAAAAAGGGCTTGTCTTAGACGAAAATTCAATATGATTAAAGATAACCTTTTCCATTCAACCACATTAAATTATAACTCGCGTATGATAAAAGTTACAACCTTGACTATTCAACCATAATAGATTAGGCTAAAACTCGGGACTTATGATTAAAGATGAAACCTTTACCATTCAACCATATTAGAATAAAACTCGAGACCAT
>JAOTQJ010000002.1:17549456-17562066 GCA_025642045.1 Solanum sejunctum | reverse complement strand
TATATTTATTTTTTTATTTATTAATTTTTTATATTTTTTAAAAAATAAATTATATTATATATTTATGATTTTATAAAAAATACTATATTTCTCAATATAGGTGTATTACCTTATAAATTCAATTAAAATAAAATAAAGGGATTACTATTTATAACTACTAGTATTGATTTGTTGTTATTAGTAATCATTGGTACAAAGTTGTGTTCTAGAGTTGATTAGCTATATTAGGACATGTATTTTATTTTAAAAAAGGTATTTGAAAATTAACTATTTTTTAAACTGCGTGATAAATATGAATTCTATTAGATAAGTTCAATTCAAATCTCAATTGAGAGGGAGAATGAATCAGATGAATTTGATCTCTAACTTCCTCATGAAATACTCAAAAATTTTCTTTTTTCATTTTTTAGATCTCTAATCTTCCTTAAGAAATATTGTGAAAGTAAATAAAATATTTTCTTTATGAAGTGAGATTAATTATTTTTTTGAACGACATGATAAATATGAATCATATTAGATAAGTTCAATTCAAATCTCGACTGAGAGGGAGAATGAATCAGATGAATTCAATCTCTAATCTCCCTTATGGAATATTGAGAAAGTGAAGAAAGTATTCTTTTATGAAGTGAAATTTATTATTTTTCTGAATGATGTGATAAATATGAATCATATCAGATAAGTTTAATTCAAATCTCGATAGAGAAGGAAAATGAATCAGATAAATTCAGTCTAGGGTGAATGAATTACATGAATTCAATCTCTAATCTTCCTCGTAAATACTTAATTTTTCTCCTTTTATTTTTTTCAATCTCTAATCTCCCTTATATAGAATATTTGAGAAAGTTTAGGAAATTTTTTTTTTATGAAGTGAACTTAGCACACTCTCAGAAGCACACATTTGAGAGTCCACAGTACACACAACACGTTTTATACAGCCCAACTTTCTTCTTCCTCTTGTCTGTCTTTGCCATTTGCTGCTTTTTTACTTCTCTCTCATTTCTCAAGGCTTATCATTCTCATCTCTTGTTTTTCCTTTTATCTATGCATTGTGTTACTCACCAGAAACTGTGTTTTTTCTTTTAAAAGAACACCCCACTATGTCTGATACAGCAAAATATACACCAATTAATGGTGGAAAAACTCTCATTACAGACCTGAAAACTCATTTCTCTTTTCTTAAAACCAAAAGAACTGTTACTTGTGCATATGGGTTCATGTTTGTTTTCATTCTTGTTACTTTTTGCTTGGCCTTTAGTCCTTCCCCTAACTCTTCTTCTCCATGGTTTAGTAATATCTTTTCTTTAAGCAGTAGCAGTAGTAGTAGTGGAAGTACTTTTTCTGATGAATCTGCTAGATCTCACTTCTCTTCAGTTTATTCTTACTTTTTCCCCAATTCCTCACAGCAACTTCAAAATTTAACTAACACCAGATCCCAAAACACCAAGTTTGAGCCTTTGAAGAATGATTCAGATGATAAAGTTGAAGTCTTGAAAACCCCCTGGAAGCCTTCTGTGAATGTGTCAGCAGTAGCACCAGTATCTTCATCTGGATCGAATCAAGATTCATCAAGCGTGAAGAATCAGACCCAAAGTAAATATTTTGATGATAAAAATGGAGTCTTGAAAAGCCCCTCGAAGCCTTCTGTGAATGTGTCAGAAGTAGCACCAGTATCTTCATCTGGGTTGAATCAAGAATCATCAAGTGTGAAGGATCAGTCCCAATGTAAAGATGTTGATGATAAAAATGGAGTCTTGAAAAACCCCTTGAAGCCTTCTGTGAATGTGTCAGCAGTAGCATCAAAATCCTCTTCTGGATCGAATCAAGACTCATCAAGTGGAAAGAATCAGCCCCAAAGTAAAGATTTTGATGATAAAGTTGGAAACTTGAAGGCAAATCAGACCAAAAATCCATTGGAGAAGTCACCAGTAAGTGTGAATCAGACAGCAAAATCTGGTATTGCAGAAAAGGGAGTGAAGGGTAATTTCACTTCTTCATTTGTGAAGAACCAAAGTAATGGTACAAATTTAGATGTGCCGACAAAGAAGGAGGATGAAGATTTGGTTAAGTCTTTGATGAACTGTGATTTCTTTGATGGGAATTGGGTGAAAGATGAGTCTTATCCTTTGTATAAACCTGGTTCTTGTTCTCTGATTGATGAACAATTCAACTGTTTTCTTAATGGTAGACCTGATAATAATCATATGAAGATGAAATGGAAGCCAAAGGGCTGCACTCTTCCAAGGTAATATTTTGATAGTTATGCTTAAGTTTATCTGATCTGTGAACTCCAAATTGACATGTGTTGATCTTAAATGAAGAAGTGAGAATTCATATATCCGATCTCAACTTGTTTGGACCGAGGCGTAGTAGTTTGTATGAGTTCCAAATTAGTCTTCATTGATCACTGATGTGCACAAAGTTACAGGTCTAGTTACCAGATCATTGAAATAACTCCAAATTAGGCCGGTTTCAACTTGTTTGGGACTGAAGCTATATTGTTGTTTATGAGCTCCAAGTTAGTCTGACTTCAACTTGTTTGGGATTGAAGCGTAGTTATCGTTGTTTATGAGCTCCAAATTAGGCCGAGTTCAACTTGTTTTGGATGAGCAGAAAAGTACAATAACAATACCCAGTTGAATCTCTCAAGTGGGACTTGAGTCTGGGGAGGGTAGAATGTATAGAGACCTTACCAGTACCTCACAGAAGCAAGAGTTTGTTTCCTGAGAACCCTTGTCCCCATAAGCAGAATAAACTGATATGACAAAAAGGAAAGGAAACCATGATTCTCTATCTCGAAGTTAAACTTTTTCATCAATTACATTGTAAATCTATCTTATAAAAGGCTATTTGTATTTGTTTTACTTATTTGAGATCAAATTATTATCTGTATCTTGAGTTTTCTAACAATTGATTTTTTGGAACTTGTTGACAGATTGAATGGAACTCATATGCTGGAATTACTGAGAGGAAAGCGATTAGTATTCGTCGGTGATTCGCTCAATAGGAATATGTGGGAATCCCTTGTTTGCATTCTGAGAAACTATGTAAAAGATCAGAATAAAGTTTATGAAGAATCTGGCAGTCAACATTTTAGGACAGAAGCGTCATATTCATTTATATTTGAGGTAAGATCCCGTACCCGTGTCAGATCCTTTATAAGCAGCTGATGACATTTTTGAAGAGTCTGAGCACCATAGCTACTACTAGACTTCATACTCTAACGACGTCTTTCATTTTTTCAATAATTCAGGAGTATAATTGCAGAGTGGAGTTCTTTGCATCTCCTTTCTTGGTCCAAGAATGGGAATATGCAGATAAAAATGGAGTAAAGAAGCCAACTCTTCGACTTGATTTAATCGGACAGGCTGCTGAAAAATATAAAAATGCAGATATCTTAATCTTCAACACCGGCCACTGGTGGACGCACGTGAAAACTTCCTTGGGGTAAGATCTATTTTCATACCATGTATAATCAATCTATAGTTGTTTACTGCTTTAAGAATATAATTTTACATCAAACAATGCTGCATGTTACAGGAAGGACTATTATCAAGAAGGAAGTCACGTGTACAGCGAATTAGATGTTCTTGAAGCATTTCGAAAAGCTTTAACAACATGGGGAAGATGGGTTGATTCCCATGTAAATCCTAAGAAAACATTTGTTCTCTTTAGAGGTTATTCCGCGTCTCATTTTAGGTAAATCCCAGATTACATTTACTTGTCAATAGCTCAAGTTCTATTTCCTATAGTTGCATCGTTATTCATTGGTTAAAGTACGTGTAAATTGCTCAAACTATCTTCTGTCCTATGTTGCTCGGGCTCTACAAAAATGTTGTTGCTGCACCCTTTATCAAATCCTCGATCAGTACACTACTCTGGAGGATTCTGACAAGCACCTGACTACATTTCTAGAGAGTCCGAGCTACATATGTTTGCCTATTCATATTAACATTATTACGACAATGATACACTGAGTTCTGGGGAGGGTAAGATGTACGTAAACGTTATCCATACCTTTGAGAGGTAGAAAAACTGCTTCCGACATAACATTGTAGGATATTTATATTTTTCTCTCTTCTTTTTTCCGCAGTGGTGGACAGTGGAATTCAGGTGGAGCTTGTGACCATGAAACGGAACCAATCAAGAACACGACATATCTAACTCCGTATCCATCAAAGATGAAGGTATTAGAAAGTGTCTTAAAAGGGATGAAAACTCAAGTCTCATATCTCAATGTCTCAAGAATGACAGATTTTCGAAAGGATGGTCATCCATCAATATATAGGAAGCAAAAATTTACTGATGAAGAGAAGAAATCACCATTGTTTTTCCAAGATTGTAGTCATTGGTGCCTCCCTGGTGTACCTGATGCTTGGAATGAGTTACTATATGCCAAGATTTTAGTAAATCAACACCAAAAACAAGATGAGAAGAAGTCGTAGAGGGTCGGGTCCATTATTCACCGAGTGTTGAACCATAAACCTCACTAGCCCTCGAGAATTTCTCGATTATATACAAGAACATGGGAGAGTGTGTTTATAGACTATATAAGTGGAAGTAAAGAAGTTTCCTTAAAGAGATAGTACTTAGGAGCCTCCCAGCAACAATAATGTTGTCTCCATGTGATTTATACGTTAATGGTTTGTGAAATGCTTAGGTCACCACTTGGAGTGTGGTTTCTTGATATGCTCAATAATGTAAATTATATCCTTAAAAAATTATTTATTTTGAATGAATTATACCATTAAATATGTTTATTGGATCAGGGGTTTTATATAAATTGTTTTTTGTACAAAATTGTTGATTATGACATGCAATAGTATTTTTCTTAATTCTTGTGCGTGATTAGGGGATCTAATTAAGAGCTTGTCTTGTTGGACTATTTAGGGGATAATTAGTTAAAAATATTTCTTTGATATTTTACTCATGTTTATTTCTTCTATTTCACATGGGGTGTTTTGCTATGTTCTCTCTAATTCATTAATTTCATTTGTTTCAAATTATATGAAAATAGTTTGATTAAATATGAAGTTTAGAAATAAAATATTTAAAAAAATAAACTAATATTTTTAAATATATCATAATATTTGTGTGATTATAAAATTTTTGAAATGCATAGTATAACATATGTTGCTCCCTTTGTCCCCACACTAAGTGTTATTTTCGTTCATTTTACATCCATTAAATAATTTACAT
The DNA here is from genome assembly GCA_025642045.1 of Solanum sejunctum. NCBI lineage: Eukaryota > Viridiplantae > Streptophyta > Magnoliopsida > Solanales > Solanaceae > Solanum > Solanum sejunctum. The sequence goes on along the minus strand of JAOTQJ010000002.1, from coordinate 17,556,870 downwards.
TACTCATATTATCAAATTGGAATAAAGAGAATGTACCATTTGTATAACTACAGAAATTTATAGTAAGTGTAAAATGATAATTTTTTTTCAATCTAGAAAGATAGTATTATTCTTTTTAAAATGAACTAATATAAGCAATAATATCATTTTTAAAACGTTTACTGGACTTAAATAAATAATAAAATCTGGGAACATGACTTTAACATGTGATGTAGCTTAATTAACGTCCTGAAGATTTCTAATAATTATTAATTACTATGTTTTTTTGTCTGGAAACAGTCGCGCTATGTTTTTAAACATAGGGGTCAGGCTGCGTACATACCCCCTTATACCGCAATGGACGAGAGCCTTGAGGCATTGGGGTAATGTTCGTTCGCACTATGTTTTTCTGGGATCTTGGATCTTTAAGCAAACACTTTCAGGAAGTCCAATAATGCTTTAAGTTTTTCAAAAGTTTTTTGCAATTTTTTCAGAAAAAAAGAAAAAAGAAAAAAATCGTGATACTTTAACTTGAGAATAGAATAATAACATCTTATAACAAATTCTGCATAAGAATTTTTTTCTCATGCTATCCATGCATATATTTAAATCCTTTCTAAATATTATGGATTTTGTAGTTTAAAATGTGATAAATTTTTAGGTTAAGAATTCAAATACAACATCTTTATATCTAAATAAAATTATATTCAAATACAATGTCTCTATTTTTAAATAAAATTATGTATATTTTATTTTCTCAAATTTCACTCCTAAAATTACGTGTACCGTGGGACCAAATGGGTAAGTAGGGAGTTAAGAGAGTGACCCTTGTATTTGGTATAAAGCTATTTATGGGTTGTATTCAACTATTTCAGAAAAAGTAAGTGGTCCAATTTGATTGGATAACTTCATATGGGACCATGTAATTTAATGATGGTTAGTTGTTCATGAATCTAGCTTAGATTACATATCTAATTGATTATCAATCATCTCACTTGTGTTTATCATTTTTTGGATCAAATTGTCATGCTACGTATTACGTATTATTCGTTTGACCCAACAGACATGAAATTCGTGTAAGGTGTAATGTGCATTCTCAGTCCTTCTCTTCAACATCTCTCCCTTTGTCATAATAAGTTTAATGTCCCATGAGGGAACAAGAATTAGCATTTTTTATGACAAACATCTAGAATGGACACACCTCAATTAGTTCTATAGGATACCTGTTATTGTTTCCCATCAGTAAAAATACCTGGTAATTCTATGCACCAAGATGTGATATAAGAGAATAAATCATCTAGCGTTTTTTTGCCTTTGTTAGAAATTGGGACCTCATGATTCTCGAATTACTTTATTAACCACTATACGACACCTCAGTTATTACACGAAAGAATTAGTTATGTTGGAAGCTTCATGTAAGAATTTGAGATCAACCAAAGAATATGAAACAAGAAGGATTTTAGGCATTGAACATGGTATTCTGCAATAATATTCACTAATGCAAGATAACAGAGAGCTGCTCAAACAAATAAGCAGCTGAATGTTGTTCATGTCTTAGACTGAATTTATTCAGTCAAAGCCCAAAAGGTAACATGCGCTGAGCTTAAATGAAACGGTCAAAATTCATATGATCGAATCTAACTTAATTGGAACTGAGGCATAATTGTTGTTGTTCAGCTGTACTGTTGCATTGGTCGGACTCTCCAAAACAGCTGCAGTCCCTATATAAGTCCATCCAGGAAAAAAAGCACAATGCACTACAAGGATCTGACAAAGCACAATGCACTACTTTTGAAGAATCTAACAGACGATATTATTGAAGAATCCAAGCAACTATGGAATGCAGCACTGTACTAAAAGACTTCTTAAATAATTATGACATGAGGTTAACTTCAAAATACACCTGATGATTTATCCTTAAGCTAGTAACATCCAAAAACATTATCATTCCCAATCACCACAGAATTTCAATGATAATTACTAACACTGCTAAATTCTCAAATATTGGAAAAGGGGAGTGTCAGGAGATGAGATAATTTCTGCTATCTCCTCAAGTACAATCTAGCACTGAGTTCAGCCACGCCAAGGCGTAATGCTCACAGAAATACCAAACCAAGACACTAGAATGAGTTATATGGATAAAATTCAATTTATTGACAGCAAGAGCAGGTATACCAACAAAACTACCATTTGCATGGTTATTTACAAAGGTAAAAGACAAGTTATGCGATTATTTAAACAAGTTTTTTTGTTCATATGACTTGAAGCTGGTAAGCTTGGACCAGTCGGATAACGAAACTAATGGTAGAAGACTAAGCAGCAAACCGGAAAAGGTATGATGAAACTCAAGGAAAAGAGTACATTTCCTACTGATACACCTAAAGAAACTCAGAAATATCAATGCCATATGGGAAAAGGGGGAGTGGATGTGCTTGGGAGGCCGAATATGATAAGAAGATCGAAAATCAGTTTAGCCTCCTCCTCCTAGGTGCCCGTGAGTCTCCACTATCCACGTCTGAAATTCTGGAAGCATCATTTCTTCTTCTGGAAGATGATGTAGAGAGGGACACCCTAGAATCTATTTCAGCAGCAGTATCCACTGTTTGACTCTCTGAGTGTATGACAGCAGCAATGCTTGAAACAGAATCTCTATCTTCAACTGGTAGAGGCTGCTCCTGATTTCTCTCCACAGTGTTACTGCGGAAGTATGGCTCAACCAGCCTTCCACCAGAACCAAAGGCAGAAGCAAGAGTGGCATAATTAGCAGCTCGATGTGAATTCGATCTACGGAGTAAAAGAGAGGAAAGACGACGGGTTTCCCACACATCAGAGTTAGTAGGACTGGTCTGCGTCAAGTCAACCACGTCCTCAGGAGGCAGAACAGGATTCTGTTCTCTGCGTCCCCTGGAAGTAAGAATACGGTTGAGCAGTGAGCTGCTTCGCTCAGGTAACTCATGAGAACCTTCGGCATTCTGCTGTTGTAGCTGCGACAAATCAAATCTACTGCCAAGACGGCGAATCATCTCTTCCATCGGAATGGTGAATGCTGTCCTTTGAATAGTCTGCCTCCAGCTCTCGACACGCCTTGCTTGAGGCCTATGAGGTATTTTCAGAGTTGAATCCTCTTCAGGCTCCCGCGCATTAGTTCCACGTCCATAAATTGGGATTACATTCTTCACAGTCACTTCCCCTTTACAAACAGGGCATTCCTTTGCATCCGAATGGAGATGTAACCAGCGATAAAGACATGGCCAACAAAACAAGTGACCGCAACAAGTTACAACAGGTTCTTTGGACAAGTCCAAACATATATTACAATCAAAGAAGCTTCCCCCCTCCTCGCTATTACCCTTTTCACTGTCTTCCTTTTTCCCCATAATCTCATTATGCGAATATCCACTATTGTTCTCGCATGTATTTTCCACCTCAGAAGGTCTCTCCTCGGCAACAACATCAACTGTTTCTGATTCACTCCTACCAATGAACTCCATCGCAATACTTCTAGCTTCTGCAGGGACAGGAACGTTTCGCAAAGCTGACCGCCATCTGCTCCTCCTTTGCCTAACAACTTCCCTAAATCGATAACCATCTAACAGGTCCTCTAAATTCATATCCTCAAGGGGAAATGTTGCAGGGACATGCTCAGAATCATCAATAGGACTTTCGACAGGTCCCAAATTCAGATCAAGATTCATAGTATTCGGTGTAGTATCCCCCATGGCAATTCAACCAACAAAAATAAAGACACACAAGAAGCTCCAATTTCCGACCTAAGCGAGGTAAAAGGACTCCAGCTTTCCCACTATACCAAAACAAGATTCCCTTTTAAATCAACCAAACTAAAACCCTCATCCAATAACTTCTACTACTATTCCACTCAGAAAAATCAAAACCCAAATTCAAGCAGCTAAATTTGAGCAGAAACCCTAACATTTCTCAGGTCAATTGAAAAACCCAAAATAATTTATACAACAACAAGATCAACTGGACCAGCAATTACAAGAAAGGTGTAATCTTTCTGGGTAAATCGCATTAAGAACAAAAAAAAACCCCAACAATTTAACACAAGAAAGTGAAAAAAATCGAAAAGGGTCACTAAGATTGTGAGCCTGGATGAGAATCAATTTCTCCAATCAGCAGAAAACCCACAATTTAGAACCCATTTTTTTCTAAAAAATTAAAATCAATTAAAATTTAGTTTTTTTTGTTTAACAAAGTAAAAGAAAAAGATAAATAGATAGACAGCGAGAGAAAGACCTTGAGTCAGCAAGATTGGATTTTGATGAAAGAAATCAGGTATAATAGCTATGAAATTAGCGCAGTTTTGAGTGGATTTTTCATGTCTGAGTGAATTAGGGATCTGGTCCACTAGTATAGAGAAAGAGAGATTTTGTGTGTAATTCGGGTTAAATTCCAACCCGAGAAAGTAGAGAGAACCAGCTCAGATACAGAGGAAGAGGGCAGAGTGGGTGGGCGCGGGGGCGTATTGTCTTTGCATACGTAAGCAATTTTTTGGTAATTTTCTCACTTTCCACAATTAGTGTATGTGTGTCCCCCAATTCATGCCATGTCATCATCCACGTAAGCAAGTGGGTCCCACTTTTCTTATCTTGAGACCATCGGTTGTTTGGTACATGCATTAGAGTTCAACTAAATCAGATTTATACAGAATAAGATCCAATCGGGATGGAGCTTCTCCTTACCAAAGCTTTTTTCATATTAGAAATTTGAATGAATTTTTCATTGAGTGAGAAAATGAATTTACTTATGAGGTATATTAATGGTGTGAGATTTGTTGAAAAAAGTTAGATTAATTTGATTCAAGTAAAATAATATCGTACCACATTAAATGTGTTTTTTAAATTATTTTAGCTTAATGTAACAGTTATCAGAATCAATAATTTGGGTGAAATGTGTATGAAGATGATGGAGTAATGGTATGCGCTTGACTTACTATCTTTGTCGTTTACAAGACAATTTTATAATTATCTTTATCAAAGATGAACGCGCGAGAAAACTTATGGGCTTTGATGGCCATAAATTCTTAAGATGATACGGGAGATATACGATGAATCTTTAAATTCATAAATCTTGAAATTGAGGATATGTTACTTGAATCTTAATACGAAGAAAATCTGAGTATTAGATATGGAGATAAAATTTCACATTGCTAATTGTTCAAAAGAAAAAAAAAGTACTTCGTGAAAGACATATGTAGAGCGATAAAAAAAAATCGTTAGAATTTTTGACCTTTTAAGTCTCCACCTACTTGTGGAATAAGGGGGAACAGTCCTTTTTATAAAAAATCATGCAATTTTAGTTTAAAGTGAAAAATATCATACTATATTAAATGTATTCTAAAATTATTTTAATCCAACAAATAAAAAAAAAATTATTGTGCAAGTGTGTCTTTGGTGCACCATGAGTTGGTACATGGTCTAGTTGAGGAAATTATTGAGTTTCAATATTTTTGACATGATATTTTCAATATAAATGTGAAAAATAGTTAAAATCTTAATGTGTATGAGATTTTAATTTTCAATGTATTTATATATTGTTATTTGTTTTTCATGATTAGTCATTTTTTTTTCATATCTAGTATCTTTTGCTTATGAGGTTTGATTATTGTTATACCGAAAAAATGACTTTGCTTAAAATAAAATGTATGAGTCATGAATCGATCTATGACTCGTAAAGTGGGTTCGTAGTACTGAAGTCCAGGATCTCAAGAACTGAATACGAGACACCGATTATGACTCATAAATCAGTTTATGAGTCATAAACGCCTATCATAGAAAGTCGACGACCAATTTTTCTATTTTTAAGGACTTGTTTTTAAATACTATAAATAGTACATTTAGGTCATTATTCAGTAGAGTACAATAAAGAACATCATCAGAATGTACTTTTAGGATATTGTACTTAGAGAATTCAATTTTGGGGGAGAATACACTTGTGGATTCATTGTATCTTCAAATTTTGTGATTCTCAATTAATATTGAATTTGCTTATTCTTCAACTCAATTGGGTAAGTGAATATTATGTTTTCTCAATTCATGATTTCTTCATCTACACATAGCATGAGTAGTTAAATGCACAACTTGGGGTTTGGGATCCATGAAGATCTAACCAAATAAACCAGAATAATTTGTAATTCTTAGAATGGGTATTTACATGTATTAATCAATTCTCTTTATTTTCCATTTTTTCTAGTGGTGGCCAACATTAGAACTTTCCTAGTATTACTTTCTCGATCCAGGTGGTAATGAATAGGAAAAGAGATTGATTAATAGAATTCGATGATATGTTCTCCTCTAATCAACGAACTAGAACAAGCAGAGGCTGACTGGGACTATGGATAATTGTTAGTATAGCATACTATGGAGATGGAACAAGTCACATAGTGAAATTTGCTTCTCACCTTTGACCAAAGGGCTTGGTGAACTTAAATTATCGTCCTACATGCTATACTCTAGTCGAGAATTAGGTTATTTAGGGATAGAGTTAGTGAATCATGGGAAACACATTTTCCAAGTTGCTCTCCATTATTGATTGTCTCTTGTGATAGTTAGTTTAGTTTATTTCTTATTGAACATTGCAAATTTCCCCTTTGGGGAATTGATTTGTTAATTACTTGAATTGCGTATTTGTGAATTTGTTATGAGACTCCGTATTTTTGATGGGATTCGACCCGAACCTTGATTAGGTTTTATATTTGGCAACGATCATTTTATCCTCCGAAAGAGAGGTGTATTTAGACATGATCAAAAGTCAAACATTCTTCATAATCATTCATACTTGGGCTAAAAACCCAAATTATATTTCAATTCATACCTTAATGCATAAGAATAACTTGTTCACATATATTATATGGTGTAAACACCCAAAGTTTGCTCAAAGAGCCATATATAAAAGACATTATGTGATCACATGTCATGTCATAACAACACTTTCATCAAAATCATATTAATAAATGTAATTGGGTCTTAATACACTTCATAATCTTGGAAAAGACCAATGCTCATGTATCAGAATGTTGTGAATAGTGAGAGAATAGAATGGGCAATAGAGGTTCATATTTAAATCAACAATATAATAAGGAATTCATGTAAATCCATAAGTAAATTCACATATAGATCACAATTTAGATTACCCATGCTTAAATCAACCTTTAAGGGGACATGCTTATTCAAATCTTCATAACATCAATGCAATTCAATATATTATGGCTTAAAGCACTCTAAAAACATCAATTACATATAGTTGATATCTCAATTTAATCAAATAAATAGTAATTCAAAAGAACCATATTCAAAGTAAGCTTAATTTCATAAAATCAAAGAGTAAAAGAGTTGGGGGTCTTCATGGTTGAAAGGAACCATGAATGAATCCCACATACCTTAGCTAATTAAGAAGAATCAAGAAGACATATATT
>JAOTQJ010000002.1:17503376-17514381 GCA_025642045.1 Solanum sejunctum | reverse complement strand
ATTAAATTTTTTATTTCATCTATTTTAATTTATGTATTTTTTTAAAAAAATATGATTTTTTTTATTTCATTTTATGTGATACTATTTAACTTTAAGTAATATTTAAGAAAAAAAATAAAATATGTAAAATGATATTTTTTTGAGTCAGACTAAAAAAATAAATATATTAGATAAAATAAAATGAAATATGTTAAATTGAACATGACACGTAAATTGAGACGAGGAGAGTGTATATATAAAAGTATAAAGAGAGGGCCAACAAACAACCACCACCCCCTCTTGCCCGGGGAAGTGGAACCTTTCTCTTCTCTGTAAACACAAATCGTCCAGGGCCCCTGTAAAACCCCTTAAAACCTTCTCTTTCTCTTCAAAATCGCCTGTTTTTGTTTCAATTCTCTCCTTTTTTTCTCTCTCAACAACTACATTCAGCTCAAAGAAAAAGATCTCTTTTTTTCCTCCATTTTCAATCTACATTGATCTGTTCTTTGTCAGTTGAGGTTCTTCTACCTCGTTTTGGTGTCTTTTTTATGTTTGCTTAGAACCCTTTATGGGGTTGAGGTAAAAACAGAGGTGGGATTATTGAATTTTCTGTTTCTAGGCATTTCTGGGTTTTGGGTTTAGTGTTGATTGATTTCGAGAACTTGTAGTCTCTCTCTCTCTCTGTGTGTGTGTGTGTGTGTGTGTGTGTTGTTGTTGAATTCTTTGTTGGGTTTGTTTAAAATCAAGATTGAAATTTGAGTGTTTTTGTTAGAAACTCTGGAAAATTGAGTTTGGGTTTTGTGGGTTTTTGTTTTACTGCTGGAGTTTTGGGTCTGGAAAATAATCTGTTAGCTGTATTATTTTTTTTTATAGTTTTTTGTGTGAAGAAGGAAATGAAGGATGTTTTCTTGGCTGGTAAGGACAGTATCAGCTTGTTGGCGACCTTTAAGTCGATATGTCCCTATGAGCAAGGATGAAGATGATGTTCTAGGAGGTGAAGATGACCCATTGCTGTGGTGTAGAGACCTTGAGAAACATTCATGTGGGGAGTTCTCTTTTGCTGTGGTCCAGGCTAATCAATCATGTGAAGATCATAGCCAGGTTGATACAGGTCGTGAAGGTACCTTTGTTGGGGTCTATGATGGCCATGGTGGCCCTGATGCTTCGAGATTTGTCCGTGATCACCTTTTCCTGCATTTAATAAGTGAGATCATGTTCCTTTATTTCCTTGCTTTTCTGTTGATTTGTTTTTAAAATAAAATGGTTGTTGCAGGCTTTGACAGTGGAATTTATGGTGTTCTTTATTTTCTTTGCTTTGCATTGTAAATTTTACTCCTGTAGGAGGATATGAACTTATGTAGGAGGCTATGGAGGACATAAATTAAGATAGGAGACTAGTAGGTAGTTGAATGTTGTCTCGCTTACCCTTCCATAGTAGTTGTAGTATTACTCTTGTAGTTTCTAGCTGTCTATTTCTATTACTATCTGTTATTTTTTGTACTTTGATTATACTATTATTTGGTAGTAGGTACTGTTCCTTTTTGCAGTATGTTTGTCATGCTATTTTTAGTATTTTGGTTGTGGCTTCTTCACCTATGGTATTTCTTTTCCCAGACTGCTTTTTATGTTCTTTTCTTGAGCCAAGCGTCTATCAGAAACATCCTCTACCCTTCCTAGACTGCAGTTGTGGGATTGTACTGCATATGTTGTTGTTGCAGAATTTTGCTATTCTGTTTATGTCAGCTCTAGTGCATGTAGTAGCAGTGTTGGCGATTTTTATGTCTATAAGTAATTGTATAGTAGAAGATTTCAATTGTTACTAAGGATTTTGCAACTCTCTCACAGCTTAGGCTTTGTTTCTCTTTTATGTGTTACTCTAGACCAGTTGTTTTTAGTTTCTTCTTCAGAGTGACAAACAGTAGCATTGAGAAACAGGATCATCTTTTTGGTACTCCTGATGGTGGCAAGCAAACAAGTATTTTAGTCTCTCTTCTTCTGAAATTGAAGGAATGCCATGCTTAGATGGAAAATGTTAACATCTTCAGTAGAATACAAAGCAAGCACCTTTTATCATCTCTGTTATCATTAATAATCTGCAGATTGATATTTGGGTATTCTTCCTGTTGTCAAGCTCACATTCTTCTGCTTCACTAGTGACTTGTATGGTAACAGTACTATCATCTGCTTACTTGCTGTTCCTTCTCTTCTGATTGGTTGTGTTGTGTTGACTAACAATTTTTGTATGTGTCTTGGGACTTGTTGTGCTGCAGAATAAGACCGCTCTTTTCCTAATTTCTTGTGTTGTCTCATATATTACTTGAAAATTTTCAGGCTATGCAGCTAAACACACTTCTTTTTACAGAGCTTGCTCGAGAAAATAGAACAATTGATGAAGAAGTCCTTAAAAATGCTTTTGCTGCAACTGAAGACGGCTTCCTTTCTTATGTGAGAAGGGCATTTGGTATTACACCAGCAATTGCATCTAAGGGGTGCTGCTGTCTGGTTGGTGTTATCTGGAAAGGGACATTATATGTTGCTAACCTGGGGGACTCTAGAGCAGTATTAGGTCATATAGGAAGATCCAATAAGATTGTTGCTGAGCAATTGACTAAGGATCATAATGTCAGTATCGAGGAGGTTAGGAAGGAACTGATGTCTTTGCACCCAGATGATTCACGCATTGTGGCTCATGTTGAGGGAACATGGCGCATTAAAGGCATTATACAGGTTTGCTTTTAAATACCAATACTACTTGACACTGCTTTCTTATGTACTGCTATGATCTCTTCATTGTTTTCTTCTTCTTGTACTTGGGTTGCTGTATTTGAGCCGAGAGTTGAAAACAACCTCTATACCTCCATGACAGGTAGTGGTAAGGTCTACGTACGCTCTATTCCAGAATCCACTTAGTGGGAAATGCCAACAGCTCAATATTTCTGTTTGATTTCATGTAATTCTCAAAATCTGCGGGGCTGTTACTTCTGATTGGTTAGATTCATTTTCCTTTATGTGTGTGTGTGCGTTTTTTAGGTATCTAGATCAATTGGAGATGCATATCTGAAGAAGCCAGAATTTGCTCTTGGTCCAGATTTCCCACGATTCCACCTTCCAGAACCGCTGAGGCGGCCAGTACTAAGAGCTGATCCATCTGTATGTTCAAGAAAATTACAACCAGGCGATAGGTTTCTTATATTTGCTTCTGATGGACTGTGGGAACTCTTAAGCAATCAAAAGGCTGTGGAAATTGTGCATAACCACCCTAGAGAGGTATATTTCCTTTAATTTTCTGTTATGCCGCCACTGACGTAGCATTCTCATTTATTTGATCAAAATGTTGATCCAACATCAGGGCATAGCTAGAAGACTGATTGTATCAGCACTGGATGTGGCGGCAAGAAGAAGAAAGTTGAAGTATGATGACCTTAAGAAGTATGAAAAAGGGGTCAGGAGGGCCTTTCATGATGATATAACTGTTGTTGTCGTCTTTTTAGATCACGAGATGCTGAATGGAGAATTACCTGTGCCTGAAATGTCAATTCGAGGATTTATAGACACTCATGGACCATCAGATTTTAATATTCTGCAAGAGGTTGCTACGAAGACGAACTCAAACAGCTGAAACATACCAAACAACTTGTTGGCGCTTCTTTTCTATCCAATTTACATTAGATATACAGTCCAGATGAACAGCAAGACTATCAGGTTGCCTGTTTTTTTTAACCCATATACCACCATCCCATAGGTCATGGGCAACCTAGTTTGACTACATTTTTGATGGTACACAAATTGCTTCTGTACAAAGACATGCTGAAGAAACTGCCTTCTATTGTTTCTTTGCCACAATATCTGTCAAGGGAAGGCCATAAAAGTTGGCATTGGGATCAAAACAAAGAATAACATTCTGTTTCAAGATTTATGCTCATGAACCCCAGATTCTTGCCTTTTGAAGAAGGGCAAGGGGTTTCATGTGAACCCCTTCATCGGAAAATTACATCGTACTATACTAGAGTAAAAATATTTTTATGCATTTATCATAAACTTAGAATCCACTCGGCTTCTTCATATGTTTACTTTATATGTTATATCCTCTTGGTGAAAATTCTGGTTGTGCTAATAATGCAGTGGAGAGGTTTTCTTTTAAATCAATCTTTATGCCTCAATACTCTTTCTAACAAGCTAATGAGCTATTAGCAAAACAAGTTTTATACTCTTCTTGAAATATTTTTTGTAGTTGTTTCTCTTCCACACACCAAAAGACAGATTTTAGGTATCACTTGTTGCCTTGTCTCTAACTCTGCAAACATGGAATGAGATACTGTGATGGGATTTAATTGCTAACGTCTGGCCTTTGGGCCTGTGGTCAAGTACTTTTGTCTGAATAGTACAATAATTGAAGCACAAGAATCAACAGGTAATATATCAGAAGCAATAAGACACATCCCATTGATAATTCGAAAACCATCAATAGCACGAAAAATCTCCTATTTGGCTAGACATCAGCTCTAATCATGATTTGGTCGAACATGAGGTCGCTTTACACAACAACAACATCTCAGTCCCAAACATGTTAGGCCGGAGCCTTGACACACTACCTATACTATTCTCGATAAGGAAAAAAAAAGGTTTAGCATCAAGCTTGTGCTAATCTGTTGCGAAAGTTGATGGGATTCAGGTCTTTTGAGAATCCATGAATTCCATGATACAATCCAAATCCTGTCTGGCCTCTCTGTTCTATGGCAAACTTACATATTCTGTAAGCATTCAAACTTAAATAAATAAAAGGATAAAGTTCTAACTTCAGAACACCTGCTGTTTCTGCCTAACAAAACTTGTCCAAAATCTACATAATGGTATGATCTTCCATATGTACTTTTTGCTTTTTTCATCTTCTGTCAAACCAGCTGATAATTGCAGATTCCAAACTTCCCGGCATCACCCACATTGCTCCGAATTTATTAACAAACATGCACAAGATTGACTAATTCTGCACTTTCTTTACCAAAAATTGAACAAATTAGTTAACTGCAGTCCCTTTTGCAAGATTATCATGTGTCAAGAAGCTTCTTGAACAGTTATACAAAGGCAACCACTTTTCAGGAGTCTTGCATCTTCAATATTACAATCCATGGCATATGGAATACCTCTCCATCTCTTTGTTATGTAACCAGTCATAAGTTGACTTAACCGAGAAAATCCCATCTATTTTGATTGTCCTGACAAGAGTGCATTTCTGAATTCCTGATCCTGAAAGCTCCTCCTTGGATGCAGATTCCAATTGGCGAACTCGATTGTACCATTCTTCGAAGTAATTGATTTACTAGGAGACGGGTGTCAAACAAAATAGATTATTTCTCACCCATAGTTCATAGTTGAATTCAAAAAGAAATGAGACTTTGTCAAGTCGGAAGGCGAAGCGAAGAAAGAAGTCATTGGCTACAAAGGGATTTTTTTTTAGTGAACGTGTCCCAAGCTTACTCCTATTTTTTTTTTTGTAAAGTTTTTGTAAAAACGAAGAATTCAATTCTGAATTCAGATAATCTTTCCTGTTTTAGAACATATTTCTTTCTTTAGGATACGATATACAATACTCCTTTTCCTTTCCAGTACTATTATAAGCCCCTATAACCAGGGAGTTTAATTGTCTCCAGTAAAGCAGCCTTCCAGGGTGATTCACCAGCTCATATAGGGATCTCCTCTCCATACATTTATCCTAACAGTCTTGTTTTCAACCCTTTATCCACCTAAATTTTGGACCATGTCTATAAAATCTTCCCACAGATTACTAATCTGTTTCCACACTGCCAGCTCGCTTGATTGGATACGATCCTCTATACGCATCAGTGATTTTCCATTTCATACTTGGCTACTACTACTCTACAAAAACAACAACAATGCCTCGGTCCGAAATAAGTTAGGGTCGGCTAAATGAATATTATATTGAAGCTCAACTAATGCAATCACTGTTCCATACTTGACTCTCACTACTACTGTTCATTCATCTCCCTGTCATTATTGAATCAATATACAATTTAAACATAAAACTCTTGTATGTATAAGTTCTTTATCCCTAATCCTCTATGTTCTTAGGCATGGTCACATCTTCCTACTTGATCAAATGTATCCTCTTCTCTGTGGACATGGCACCATCCCTTCTCTACTTAGTTCCAGAAACAGCGGTAAAGTCTAAGAAGTTATTGCATTTCAGCTCAAATATGGAGAGAACACATAAAATCATTCACAACTAAGGCGATATGACAAAACTGGAGCAAAGAAGGATTAAATTACATCAGATGACAAATACTTCTATCTACATTAAAAAAAAAATATTAAAAAAACACTTGATCTTCTATTTGGTCAACTAGTTCGAAATTGAGGTGTAATTGATCCATTGATTGAATAAACAGCCACTAGCTAGCACGACCTACAAAAGCTCCACCAGTTGTTTCATCACTCCACATATCTATGTAAGATCTACATAACATTACACATCACTCTATTTTTCCCCTCCTTTTCTGGAGTGCTGCACAAAAAATATCATAATGACAACAATCCAACAGGACCTGAAAATATTGGTGAACTAGCCATTATGTTATGAATGGGTCTCTTTGGCGTTGAAGTGGTTGCAGTTGTGAAAAAATAGAAGGATTGTTATCACAGTTAGTATTACTGAATCTTGATCTTCCGTTTCTAGGTTTCCTTCGCTATCGGATCTAGCAAGTTCACACTTGTTGCTTCCATTTGAGAATATATTTTTTCTTTTGCTTTACCAATAAATGATCAGAAGTCTAAAGTCTCAGCAATTGAAGTGTGAACATTGCGATAAGGAGTTGGGGTCAAAATTTATATTTGCTTATTTTAGGAGATGTTCATGTAAAATTAGAAAGTAACAATTTAATTCTTTAAAGTGCTTACTTGGTGCAAAATGTGAAACAACTCGATTGGAAACATGCATTGACCTCAACGCATGACTAGAAGGTTAATGGGAGTAGGGGAAGAGAAGAAAATAAATTTTGTTTCTATTCTATATTAAATGACAATTAGCACACCAAGTTGTAATTCATAGGTGGTCTTAGTCTATGATCACTATTCTTTTCAACATCCTACTGCTGTTTCGTCATTTTTCCACGAGTGTATGGGAAAGTCAATTTTCACTTGGGGCTCAATTAGTGACCTGGTGGATGACAGGAAAGTGTATACAGTACAGAGATTTCTTATGCAAGCATTCCCTGCTCTGATTTATTGGTCAATATGGGTGGTAGACATGGAGGCCAAAAACTACCAACGACTGGTGTGGGATTAGAAATTCCATTGACAAAGTACAGCATAGAGACAAGACCACTAAAGTGAAACGGCGGCAGCCTAATCATCGTTTTTTGAAGATAGAACACTGATGTAAGTAGCTATGGAAATTCTGGACAGTGTGGAGGTGGTTGCATAGTTAGAGACTGCACCTGGGAAGATAAAAACAGCTATGGCCTTGTCTGGGGTCAGGAAACAACTACTTTGCTGAATGCCATGCCAATTGGAGAGGAAAGCCTGTTAGGTCAGAAAAGGGATATCTCTTATGCTTTCTTAAACTTATAGGTATGTCACTGTAAATGGAAGGAGTCCTTCCAAGTTTATTTTGTTGTGTATGAGTTTGAACCTCAGATTACTGGAGGAGTATTCCTAGCTACCTAGATCTGACACTGTACCACCATGCAATTATAGACTTCTCCTTGTGATCATCAATATTTAAAAAGTGTGAGCCTGTTCACACAACAGTTAGGATCTGACTAAGGTTTATGTCCTTTTACATGTGTACTTTATTGCTATAGATAAAATATCCCACCCAAAAGAAACAGTTATAGCCGGCTTTGCACTTCAGAATCATTTTTGATACAAAAAAAGATCAAAATCAAACTTAAAGAAAGGCAAGATATTTCGAATATAGTTATCAAGACACTTCCATGTTGCATCAACAAAAAGGAAAAATAAACAGAGATAGGGAGAGGAGTGTGTGTACTATGCATGTTTTTATGTATGGGTTATATACTTTTACAAATGTATGGTCATGTAGAGATACATCTTGGGGGTGGGCGTGGGGGTGGGGGACTCTAAATGATGTCAGAGATAAGACTTCGGTCAAAGTTAATACAAAGACTAGTTTTTTAAGATAATATTACTCTAAATGATGTTAGATGTCAGGATCCAAAAAAGAGAGAGACTTCATTTCAACAAGATATATCAGATATAAAAGATCTTTTGTCCCATTACATAAAGAGAAAGACTGGGAATATTTGAACAAAAGAATTCCTCAAAAACAAGATCATCTAAATTACATGCTAGTACATTCAAAGAAAGCTGCAAATACTTTGATAACTCATACCATGTCAAAAGATAGAAAGCACAAAGGCACACAATTTCTAAACCAACAAAAGAAGTCATTGATGCTTAATTGCATGTGTAAACTCCACTTGAATACCTGTGATCAACCTGATAAAAATCAACCTTGCCCTCTAAAGCAGGCTGGAGAGAAATGCCAGACAAAGATCTAGTCCCTTGGGATGAAAACTTCACATAACCAACAAGCTCTAGCTCTACCTCATCATCATCATCATCATTAATATCTATAGGGAACCTCGCCTTCAATTTTCCAGGATGACCCTTGAGTGGAATCTCATCAATATGCCATTTCAGTTCTCTCTCAGAGCGGTTCAACACAGCTTTAGGTGAAACATTCAACAATGTCGGGTCCACTGGCAATTTCAGGACAAAGGTCACATTGGTTAATGGAACTGGAATATCAGGATTTGCAACATACTGCAGCATTACAGAAAGTAATGTCCCACTAAGACGCTTAACAAGTCGAATCCTCAAAGGCAATGGAGTTAAACGTGGTACCAAACTGTACTTTATAATTGGTATAGGCTCATTTGACGGTGCTGTCTTCACATGAAAAAGACCATTCCCAAGGCTGCTCACACGAGAACTTTGCATGACAAACCTCTTAACAGCAGCAGTGTCTTCAACCTTAAATGAAAACTCAGTTTCCTTATCATCGTTAGACTTTGGCGGCAGTGTTCTTAAGTAAACAATTCCCATCAAACCAACTCTAGCAAGCAATGATTCTCTGAACTCAGCATTGATTTCCTCAGTAATGAACATTTCTGGACCATTCATTTTCTTCACTAAAATATCCTCAAGACTCTTCCCAGCATCCTCAGCAGTGGCTCCAGCTGCAGCTTTTGGTGGTTCACTCGTCGCCAGCAATTCAAGCCCACCAAGTCCTTGATCTTTCTTCACCTTTTTCGTACCCACATACTCAGAAGCATCTAATCCACCACCCCAAGCGCCATTGATGCCTTCAAAATCTTCTGGCAGTGTCGATCCTTCGTTACTAAACTCTATTCCACCATACTCTCCTTCAAACCCTTCCACGCCGATGTGGGTCGACTGGCTAGCTGCAGCAGGTGGCAGGGTAGTCACGTCAAGCCCTGCCAATGCCTTTGCAACATCCGAACTCTCGTTACCCTTGTCCTTCTTAAAACCACCCATCAAGGACTCTGGCTGATTAATCTTATCACTTGCTGCAAATGGATCCTGCTCCACCTCAATCTCCTCAATTTTCTCCTCCTCCTTTTCTCCACCTGTAATTGCCAAAGTGGCTGCCACTTCATCGCCTGCCTCCAATGTTTCCTGAGGCAACTCAAACAATGCTTTCGAAAATGTCTCCAATCCACCTTCTTGTTCCAACGAATGCGCCTCCACATTCACCCAACTATCACCTCCCCTAATCTTATTCTCCGTGTGAACAGCCGAATGCACCATCTTCGCGATACTCTCCCCGTGCATCGACGCCAACATAGCTGCCAGCCTAATATTACTAACCCCTCTCAACACAATATCCAAAGCCATATAAATCTCCGCATACTTCTTAGCTAACTTCTCCGGTGTCACATCTACACCACGGCACGCAGTAACCACAACAGAAACAGCTTGATTCACAATACTAATGCACTCAAACACATTATTAACAACCATATCTTTGTCATTATCATCAGCAGTTGTAATAGCAAGCACATAAATCGAGTTCACAAGGCGATACACAACCCGATACCTGGATTCAACCCCAACAATAACTTGACCCGAAGAAGCAGCAAGTGGATCATCACCAAGTGACATAGAAGGATCGGAAGGAGAGGAATCAGAGCTAGGTTGTTGGGGTTGTTTAGAAAATGCAAGACGCGTTTCGCGAAAAGCTGAAAGTGCCATTAGGGCTCGAGATGGGGGAAACCACTCACGGGTTTGGAGTAAGATATCAGGACCATTAGTGGGTTGAAGAGAAAGTGCCAAACAAGACATTTTTGGAGTCGATCTTTAGCAGATCTTTGTACACAAAGTCTTGCTTAAAGCTAACAATTTCTGTATCTGCAGTGCAGATTCAAACTAGAACATGCTTATAGGAGCAGATTAACAAAGAGATTTACTTACTCGGGAACTGTGCAGAGAATTTTGGCTTGAGCTCCTCTCGATTGCAGAGATCGGAGAAAGTATGACCGGAGCAAATGTTGACGGGATTTGGAAAGAAGAGATGATCGGTTTCGGGGCAATTGTTTAACGGGTCGGATTATTGCGATCCAATGTATTATTAGGAAGAAATTGAGCAAATAGCCATTTTTTATTAGGAATTTCAAATTGTATGATATTATTTTACATGAGTCTAGTTATAAGTGTGACAATTGGATATTGATCATGCAAATTTTTGGCTAGTGTATGATTATTATTAGCTAATTTATATATCTTTGAGCTTTGATTATCAAAGAATATAGATTTTACAAATAAAGTTCGAGAATTGACATTTTATTACTATCATTTTATGTATACGAATACAATTATCTATATTTTCAGTGTGCTTATAATGTAATACTTAGTGGATTGTTAGTGTATATTATATTATGAAAATACAGGATGATGCAGATCAATTATATAATTATTGTTCATTTACATACAATTTGATAAAAAAATTTAATTCATCGTCCAATTC
>JAOTQJ010000002.1:17474783-17490895 GCA_025642045.1 Solanum sejunctum | reverse complement strand
AAAAAGGGGTTGCTGACTTCCTAGGCTCCAATGACCAAGAAGACACAGAACTACTAACTTCCTTATGCCCAACTCCAGAAGGACATTTGAAACAAATGATGTCCAAATGAAGAAAATACTTAACTCTCCCTATTACTCATCCAAAGCAAAGGACATAAAAACTACTCACTTTAACCAACATTGAGGAACATTGAATAAATAAAAAAAGGGACTGAAATTTACAGAATCCTTCCGCTTATTTGCTTTATTTTGGCTTGTTTCATCACAACCTAATAATTTTTAAGACAGCTATGGGTTATCTATGACTTGAGCCTTGGGGTGTGCTCCCTTTCAAGGTCTCAAAATGGAAACCCACTAGGTGCAAACAATCTCTGAGGGTCATCAGACCGGGTAAAACCTGAATTAACCGTGATGCACTTGCAGGAAACTTCTTGCCGAGGGCTTGTGCACCCCCGGGATTAGTCGGTGCAAATCAACAAAAAAAAAGAGAAGAAAGACTATTCCCTTAAATCCTACTCTTATCCTACACAGAACATACAAATTCCTAACCAAAATATAAGAATCCTTACGAAAACCAACCTAATGTAAGTGTGCAGAAAACAACTAAACCTCTTGATAACTTGATACACCATCTTGGACCGTTGGCTAACAGTATGTTCTAGTCTTAGCTAAGAATGCATTGATTTAAAAAGATAGGTCTTTGAGATAGTTGGAGTGACGGATTGATTTCTTATATGGAGGAAACTCCTATAATCGGAAAAGAAGAAGCCATGGCAGTTATAGTATATGAATGCTATGCCGGAGAACTGATAGAGAAGACACTAATTAATTAGATATCATTATAATTAGGTAATGTCCAATTAAAAAATGACACATCACATGTGTACTTGTTAATTAATTTTAAAATTTATTTTGTAATCTTCAATTGCCTTCAAGAGCGTGCAAACTCTCTTCAGAAGATATTTCCTTTCATGAATTGAAAGCACCCATTCAGCCATCCTGAACTGAAGAAAAAGGACATCACCTACATCCAAGCTCATTACTCTTTGAAAAAGGAGAGGACACGTACTTCTAAAATAAAGCATCAAACGGCAAAGTGTCCCACATATGTATTGAGTATCATTCTGCAACTCAAAACTTTCTAAGAAGTTCACTAATTTGTAGACTCAGAAAACTGAGATTTGGCCATTGAGATATTAAATAAATACCTTTGCTTGGATTATACCAACTCTGAGTAGCTTTACATATCTTAGTAAAAAATAAATTACATACCTGTTTGAAACATATTATTAGAAGGCTTGAAAAGAAAAATCATTGCAGTACATAGTAGGTAGAAACTTTGGAGGACTGTCGCGATATTATATATCAGAATTTCCCTCTCCTCCAAAGTGTATTACATAAGGTAAATATTTATCTCTGTGAATATTGCTATCAGACAGCTGTCTCATCATTAAACTATTAGAGAATTTTTGAGAACTCATCAACCTCAATGGAAAATACATATGCTTTTGAGATTCTCACAACAGGACAACACTGATTGTTTGGATCTTTAACTTGATACCAGTTAAAAGTTCACAATAAATTCAAAGTTCAAAATGTCATTAGGCGGGAAAGATTTGAACCTGAAAAACTTCGTGCATGGCTTCGTTTTGCTTCCTATACCACCAGATAAGGAGTCCATTTCTGTTGCATCAAATTAATTAATTTTTACGAGTTAGAAATTTTGTTAGTTTCTAAATTGATGCTGGACAAAATTTTAAAGATATCATATACATTATTAAATATTGAAATGAACTACATTCAATTATAACTTGGAGAGAGTTCACCATATCTTATGTAAAATTTTCCTTCATCATCCAAGTAAATAAAGGTATATAACTACACTATATAGTAAATTAAGAGTCTTGGTTTTGAACATCCTTTTCACTTATATAAATCTTTCAAGCTTTCTATGTATATTACATAGAGAATTTGTATTTTTCAACATTTAGACAGTCCATCTCTTACGTTCCCCTCGTAAATATTTAGACAAGTTGTGTCTCTTCAGAATTTTCTTCCCCTTCTTTAGATTTATGCAAGCCTTCGTTCATCATCTTGAACATAAATTTTTTACTTCTTTTTCAGCACAGTATTTTACTCAATTTAGCGTTAGTATTGACTTAAAGGTACTTCAACCAGCAGCCATTCCTGCTCTACCGCCTCCCTTGATAACAAGAGAAATCCAAACACAGGAACCAAAAGATATATGGAAACACTTCCCACATACTAAAATCTATACAACATAAACGAACAGTGTAGATAATGCAAACAGTATTCCTCCATAATATTCAAATCTCACAAGTATAACGAGAAACTGACAGTTCAAAAAGCCTAAACAAGCATGAAACTGAAAACGAAAGTAGATCTATAGAAGGTATAAACCTGGCTTTGATTTCTTGAAACCTCCATTGAAGTTAGGACCAGCTTCATTTCTGCTTCTCTTCCGGAGATCCATGGCTGGTAAAACTCTCAGATTCGAACAAAATGAACCAAAAACTACTCTGCGAAGAACAGAAGAAAAATACACCTACAGCCTACGGAAGCCTAAGCAAATCAGTAGACGTAGACGAAGGAGAAAAATCAGTAAGCTAAAACCCTAACCCTAGCACTAGGGTTTATCGGTGAAGGAGAAGCGAGCGTGAAGATGAGGAAAATGAGATATATATGAATAGTGGATAATATCTTTTTGAATTTATTTGAAGGACGAAATAAGGACGTGTAGACAATGGAGGAAGTCACGTGCTACATCAAATTACGTGCACTTTGTGGATCCACTAATTTAGGGCTTTAGTTGTGCTTTTGGGCCTTTGAATTAGGTCCAAAAAGGTTCAAACTCAAAGAAGATATGTAAGTGATATTTTAAATGAATATTATATTGAAATGAAAAAAAGTGAAAAATCATTATAAAACATGATACGAGTATATATAATATGTGTGATTTTAAATTTGATGATAGTGAAGCTCAAGAAATAAATTTAGAATGCAAGCTAGAGCGAAATATTAGTTTGAACCATGACAAGATATGATATCAGAATCAAAAGTGATTTGAATATAATGGTTGGGCAAATCTCAATTCTAAGGAGCGTGTATATGATGCTCTGTTGAGTAAAGCATGCTAATGATTGATGTATGTGTTAGGTAAACATGTTTTAGTAATAATAGTTTGTTTCAAAATATAGCAAATATACTATATTCATGCACATTGTAAGTGCATTCGCATATATATAATATCTTTATACTGAACTACATCATCTTTAAACACGTAACAATAATGATACACATTCATATTCACACGCTTAATAAGGACAATAGAACAACATTAATATACCCAGTGAAATCTCATAAATAGGGTCTGAAAAAGGGTAAAATATACGCGGATCTTATCACTACTTCATATAGATTGAGAGGTTGTTTCTCGAATACCCTCATCTCAAAAATGTTAGACCTCAGAAGCAAAAGATACAAAATATGAAAGAAAAAGACAAAAGAAGAAAGAAAATGATGGTATAAAAATATAATAAAAGTAACAAACATAAAACGAACAATAACAACACAAGATATAAAGACACGACTAATTCTACTAATCCACTATAACATAAGGGCATACATGATCTTAAAAACACTGGCCTATTAATCTTCTACCCTGATACGGGACCTCCACTCCTTTCTATATAAATTCATGCCCTCGATGATATAAAGTTGCATCATATCTTATCTAATTGTCTCTTTCCTATACTTTTTTGGTTTATCTCCACCCCTCTGTGTCACTCCTAAATTCAATCTCTCATACCTTCTAATAGAAATATTGACACTTTTTCTTTATACATGTCCAAACCCAATAATAAGTATATTAGAAACATATACAACATTTCTATCTAGTTGTATCTGCTGCACAAATTCTTTTGACGGTCTACCAATGGACTAAATGGGCCTGGGCTATTAAGCCCAACCCTTAGGGTAAAATTGTCATTAAACATAAGAAGCAAAGGTCCCACCTGTTTACAGTCGCTCTCCATTTACTGCATTTTCAAAGCTCCCAAACTGTATTAGCTTCGATCTCATCGAAAGAGACCTATATTAATTCTACTTTGCGAAAGCTGTATCAATTTATTCTCTTTCTTCAAGCATTCTCCTTGTGGTGGTGAGTTCCTTTTTTTTTTTGGCGGAAATATTTATGATCCAAATGCTGTTTAGATTTGTCATACTATGATCTATTGATAGCTCATAAGTTTGCGATTTTGTGTTTTTTTTTAGTCGGAATTTTTTTGGTTTCCGTTTTGTGTTTTGATTAAATCTGGATTAGAATGCATTTGAGTGTATGCATCTGTCTTATCACTCCTGTATTACTTGAGCTATGCTATCTCATCATTCGATTTTGAGTTTTTTTAGTCGGAGATTGTTGTTCCCGTTTTGGTTAAATCTGGAGAAAATTTTAGAATGCATTTGAATGTATGCATCTCTAGTATCACTCTTGTACTACTTGAGCTATGTTAACTCAGTTTTTCGTTGGAAATTATTGTTTCTGTTTTGTGTTTTTGATTAAATATGGAGAAAATTAGAGTGTACGCATCTGTAGTATCTCCTGTGCCACTTGAGCTATGTTTGTTTGTTTATTTTTTTTACTTTTTTCTGCTTTTATTTTATGATTTATTTTAGGTTGCGTTTAGTATAATGATGATATGAGCTGAGCTTAAATGAACAGATGACAATTCATATAGCCGGTCGTAGCTTGATATGGATAATTGGATTGAGGATAGAAGTTGTAGGTTGTTTATGCTATGATGGAAAATTTTTATGAACAAAACATTTTTCACCAAAGAGAAGTTAATTTTCTTTACAAATCATCAATTTTTAATAAAAAAAAGTTTATCAAAACCTATTCAGTTTCCTAGCATTGATATCGATCTTTGAAAATATTTCACTCACCAAGGAAGTACCAGAAAATATTTTCTACCAAGCACACATTTTTAAGCTGCGGATTGTTCAGAATGAGTTATAATATATGTTTTCTTGGTTAAATGATATTTCATTGCACTGACCATCAATTATTCCTTCAGATTCTTCTTGTTATTGTGGTCAACTGACTTGCTGGAAATGGCTGCAAACGCAACTCCTGGCTTGCAAATTCGAGCAACCAAACAATGCATTTCCCCATCTCACAATATCTCAAAACTGAGCAACAAAAGTTTCAGTTTTGGAAGTAAAAGAAAATCTTTTACAGATCTTGGAAGCTCATCACATATCTTGCTCATGAAGCCAATCCGCAGCTTCAAATTGGCTCCGGTAAAATTGGAAAGGATGATTACAAAAGCAATGTCTGGAACTAGTGAACAAGTGCCAGTTTCAGGGTTGCCTATTGATCTGAGAGGTTGCTCTAAAGTGTCTATGAGTTCTCTTTTGAGTTGAGGTTCTATGCAGAATTTAGAGTTCCCACTTGAATAAGTGATTGCTATTTCTTATTGCTGCAGGTAAGAGGGCATTTATTGCTGGCATAGCAGATGACAATGGGTATGGATGGGCAATAGCTAAGTCTCTTGCTGCTGCAGGGGCTGAAATTCTTGTTGGTACATGGGTGCCTGTATGTATATGTTTGATTTGTTTAGAATGTTATTGCTACATTTTACTGATAGCAGTCAAAGAGGTCATCTTTTCTAATAACTTCATATTTTAGGCACTCAACATTTTTGAGACCAGTCTGCGCCGTGGAAAATTTGATGATTCACGAGTGTAAGAATGAATCTTTCCATGTACTTATTTTCCCCACACTTTTTCAGATAGATGACGTAATTTGATGTTTTAGGTTGCCTGATGGTTCATTGATGGAAATTGCAAAAGTCTACCCATTGGATGCAGTTTTTGACAGTCCAGAAGATGTTCCTGAGGATGTAAGATAAACTATTCCCAGTACTCTTCTCAACGAATTACAGAACTACTGTACAAGTCTAATCGTTTTGGTGAACTTTGTATGGTCTAGGTAAAAACAAACAAACGTTACGCCGGATCCTCAAAGTGGACTGTCATGGTATTATGCTTTACATATTTCTTGTTGTTTCTAATATTGCTGGATATGTACCTACATGCAATCATATGTAATTGTTAGTGCTTATATTAAAGGAAACTTTGGTTCATGCATTTCAAACATATATGAGATGTTTCTGGTTGTCTCAGCTTTCTCCACCATATCTCTACACATTGCTTATAGTTGACATCCATATTAATATTAGTTGGTGGTGCTACAGAGGATATAGCATAGTACCTCAATGGACTATTATTTTTATGTCAAATCTTCTTGAACCTTTGGCTCCCTAATGGTCCAAATAACATGTGGTTAGGAAGACTTCATTGTGACCTATATGCATCGTTACCCGGTGCTGCCATTTGTGTTCGCGCTATCAGTAAACTTAATTATATGCTGTAGGCATCATTGATGCTGGACTTGTTCTTGGTCATCATTTTCGCCTCCATTTAATCGAATTATGTTGCACATAAGTAGTAAACCCAGTACTATAAGTTAGGGAATGCATTATGTCAACAGAGCTGATAAACTTGTTAAATAACCTTGCAATTTCTAATGTTTTAGGAAGTTGCTGAATCTGTAAAACAAGATTTTGGCACTATTGACATCCTTGTACATTCTCTTGCAAATGGTCCAGAGGTACACTCCTCCTTCCTTTCATTGTTTTCTGCAAGTCCGTTTATAATCTTCATGAGGCCAATTACTTTTAAAATATTTATTGTAGGTTAGCAAACCTCTATTGGAGACATCAAGAAAAGGATACCTTGCTGCTATATCTGCCTCCAGTTATTCCTTTGTATCTCTACTAAGGCATTTTCTTCCCATAATGAATCCAGGTAAACTCTTGTTAACCTTCTGTAGTTTTCGGCTATTTTAGTAATACAAAATTAGTTGATTCGTACTACCGGAAAAGTTTCGCTAACCGGCAGGCAATAGAATCAGCCGATAGGCGCAGGCAAGCGTAGCGAATCACATAGATAAGCCCCTACCTGCCAGCGCGCGCTCTTCGATCAGACAGCTCCTTTTTGTTACTGTTTAGAAAATAAAATAAAATAAAATCTGAATCTTTTAACTATGTCCTTACCTTGCAGGCGGTGCCACAATCTCTCTAACATACATTGCATCTGAAAGGATTATCCCTGGGTATGACTCTCCGTAATTGCGTGGGTTGAAGTTTCTTAATTCCTCTGTGTAGGTTTAATATTCTTCTTGAATTTACAGATATGGAGGTGGTATGAGTTCCGCAAAAGCTGCTTTGGAGAGTGACACGAGAGTAAGTTTGTTGCTAATTTTATTTTTGATAATCCATATCTCATTGTCTTTAACTTCAACTATGAGCATCGCTTAAGAGTAGTTAAGCTTTGCTGAAGGTCCTGGCATTTGAAGCTGGAAGAAAGCACAAAGTCAGAGTCAACACGATATCTGCAGGTATGCGTTACACCACTCAGTTTTGACAGATCTTGCTGGTCTTTGAACGCTGGAATTTTTCTGCACAAACCAATTCAAAGACATGTTGCATTGTCAAAGATTTACTATGTTGCCATCTCAGGGACGGCGTGCTTTCCGTGTTAGTACAGACCCCTTCAGTTCCATGACAAACTAAAACTGCATAAAAATATATTTGGTGGAGAACTTCAATCCTTTTTTTGTGTGTTCACTCACAGAAAACAGTCCCTTTTTTGGCTTCCTTCTAATGTGCTCGGTGCTCGTAAATCTGAAATCCCATTGTCAAAAATTAAACAATTAATTACTTTCCAGGTCCACTGGGAAGTCGTGCAGCAAAAGCTATTGGCTTTATCGACATGATGATAAATTACTCATTGGAGAATGCTCCTTTGCAAAAGGAGTTATATGCTGGTAAGTCAGATCCTTGCTGTTTCTTTCCACTGAGAATGCTCAAAAGAACCATAAATGCCACCACTAGCGGGGCTAAGTGTGTTCTCTTCGACATTGTCAAGAGAATTGATTTTCAAAGTCGTATTAACGTATGTTGTGTGCTGTTCTGTTTCTTCTGAATATCTGACATGAAAATGGATTTAACAGAGGAGGTCGGGAACACTGCTGCTTTTCTGGCATCTCCTTTGGCTTCAGCAATCACTGGTGCCACTGTGTACGTCGACAATGGTCTGAATGCGATGGGAGTTGGAGTTGACAGCCCAGCATTCGGGGGCCTCGACATCCCAAAAGATAATAAGAGCTAATGCTAGTATTGGTTATCTAGAGAAACTTTGTTTTGTTATCTATTCATAAATTCCGGATATAGCTCATTTTATTTCAGTGAATGGATAGCAATTGTTAGTGACATTGTATCTTTTTCCAAAGGGAACTTAATTTATGAGGCAACCTCAGGTTTAGCTGTGGTCCTCATTATTTTTGTCAGTGTGTTACCTATCTATATTAAGCTAGTGTTTGGCCATAGATTAACCAGTTTTACGTAGTTTCAACATGCCTCTAACCATAGTTTTTGAAAAACATATTTCGCTCTTAAGAAAAAACCATGAAATGTGATTCGACTTCATAAGTTTGTCACAAAATTATTATTTTTCTACACGATATTATAACAAAACTACTAATAATACAACTGCCAACCATTACAATTAGTCACAAAGATCCATCGATACAAAAAAATAGAACTATAGTCAAGAGTTCTTTTTCTTGATTTTTAACGAGTTTATACGTTTTCGGCTGCAGAGGTAACCTTCTTTCCTGGTATTCCACATCTTCTCACTTTTGCTGTGCAAACTTTTTCTGGTAATGTTCAACCTCTGCACCAACCATGGTCATCCAGCCATACCATGAAAATATACAACAGGGTCAATACCAACTGCTCTAAGAAATCCAACTAGCTATAATGAAATTCCAGCACAGTCGTCATTTGGAAAGAAAGACTGAATTGTTACCACCAATGTCACTGTTACTAGTTCACTAAAAACAGAAAACATTTTACAGTAAGCATACAGCTGACTTGGGGGCAGGGGAACTTTCCAGCATTTGAATTCCCAGGTCCCCAACGAATGCCCAGTTGGTACCTCTACGTCTATTAACCAAAGAGATATTGGCCAGAACGGGGGGTAGGAGGAAAATCAGAAGGAAGTTAACAATTCCTAATACTTCACACCAATAACTAAGGAACATCACATCATCATCTCGAAGTGGACAAACTGTAGCTTAATCTTGTGTGAGCTTTCGTTTTCCTTTACGAATGGCAGCAGCTCTTGCACTATTGTCACTTTCTGGGGAGTCTTCAACAACAGTCTGCTCCTGCAAAACCAGACCACGATTCCTAGATAACTTCCTTATAGGTGTTGTTGAGACAGCTTGTTCATTATCTACAGTACTTGTCGCTGGTTGAGAATTGGCTGGTATATCCGCTTCATTTCTGTGTGGCATTAATTCATCTCCAACAGCAACAGAAGCCAACATAAGCTGCATATAAAGAACTAAAAAATTCAGATCATTATTAGACTTAAAAATGATACATTTTAAATATTCAAAAATGAGCAGTAAAATGTCAGAAAACTTGCTTAGTACACTAAACAACTGCAAAGAAAAAACAGACTTCTTGTTATGCATCACAGATTAAATGAGTGAGGTGGCAAAACTGATCAAACACCTATTAGCATAGAATCACACAAGTTGACAGCTGATGCCGTCAACTAACTCCAAATCCTTGTCCATTAGGCTTGTGTAAGAAACATAGTTTTAGTAGAAGATAGAGAGTCATTTCAGTGTGCTAATACATCAATCTCAGCAGAAAAAAATATAGACCAACCAAAACATCCACAGTCCTCTATCATGAGAAAGAGAGGTGGTTTGTGTTACCTTCCAATCCTGGAAGTCAAATCTAAAGACAAAGTGGTTATAAGAAACCTCCCCAGAAAGGACTGCATTAGAAGCAGGAGCATTCCTTGGTGCTGCATAAGCATTAGTTTACTCAAGTCATGGAACAAGAAGAGCAAAAGAAGAAAATGAAAAAAAAAACCTCATGGACGCAAGAAACTTACAAACCCTATGACAGCCTTTGTCATCAACAGTTATATCAGCCCGCCCATCTTTAATTAGAAACGATAGGGCAAACAAATTTTCAACTGTTTGTGCAAAGGATCGTCTATTCAGGATTAAGTTTTCAAGCTTAGCACTCTTATGCCTCCTTAGAATTTGGAACATTGTCGCCATATTCTGGTCAGTGTCTGTCTTGCCTTCACCATCAGTTTCATCTAGCTGAAAATATATCAAAAAACCTTAGGATACAGTTCATTTCACCAAACTTAGAAAATGATAGCTAGTGGTTTATACGTTTCAGAGGAACTACAGATTAAAAAGACTGCAGTCAGCAGCATGTAAAACAGAATGTGTAAACACGATTGCTTACAGAGAAATAGTTTAGCTATGGAAATCCAAAAGATAATAGTATCCAAACAAAATGCTTATACTATTTTAGTGATAGACCCAATTCTCCAAGAGACTTGAGCTTTTCCGGATATTCTTCTAACAGGAAACATCAGAGTGAAATACTTTAAATGTTTTAGTTCAAAATACATTCCAGCTTCTGATAAGGGGGTAGCAATTTCATTATCAAAGTTCTCCACAAAATAAGCAAGGACGTATAGAGGCTTGTGGGAATTGATACCTCCTCTGGGCGTTCACTTTCTGTTGGCATCACACGCTTTTTACGAACCACGGAATTGCGTTGCTTAATTTCAGTAGTCATAGGTCCAATCCTGTGAAAAATATAGATTAATATCTGTTTCAATACACAAAGCAGTACCTAACAAAAAAGAAGATGGAGGATTGAACAATTACATAGTGCAGCATCCAGGAGCACCCCTGAAAACATGAGAGACTGCACGACCAACATTATTCCAGTTTATGGAGTTTCCATCCTCTTCTGGCCTGCGGCTAGATCCACCTTCTCGGCCAAAGTCCCTAAGTAAGCAACTAACAAAATCTGAAGGGGTCACGCCTCCATTACTATGTGCCTTTACAGTCGTCACCAACGTACTTGTGATGTCCAGCAAGGCTTCAGCATCAGCAACCTGTTCCCTAGGTTTTTGTACTGCATAAATATTTTTTGTTTTACAAAAAGCTTATAACAGAATCCTGAATATTCAAACATGATAGTATTAACGAATCATTGTGGTTGTGAACCTATAAAATCTAAAAGAATAAGCTTTTCTTTCATTTCTCAACAAGTAAATAAATTCCAACAGTTGGAGGGAAAATGATCAAATGTAGATTTATCAAGCTCCAAGCATAATAGAAATTATCAGGCATTCCATCAGCTTTCTGTAGAAAGTTTTCCACTTACATATAGCTTCATTTGGTTTTAATTTTTTCATGAGGTTTCAACTCAGCATAAGATAAAGATTTGAGAAACAGATTAACCCACACCATCGTTGTGCAAGCAAGTAATAAAAGGCTACCAATCCAGTTACTGAAGAAATCACCTAGATTCTTTTGCCAAATAAACCATGATATTTAGCAACTGCACGCTGCAAAAATTTCAATGTTTGCAGTAATACTTCCAAAACTCTAGGAAAAACATTAGTGTAGCTTATTTTCAAGGTGGAGGGAGCATTTTGTGCACAAAGTGCTCACTTGTAAAGGCATAGATAAGCTACATTTAGAAGCAAAAAACATTATATATATCATCAATGCACCAGAAACGTAAAACGGTAAAACTTGAACCAATACCTTGTTGATGAAGCCTCTCAACTTCCTCAATTATTGACTGAAATCTATCTGAATCAACTGTTGATATATTATCTCTCTCATCTGCAACAAACACACTAATATTAATGCTTAATCATGCAAAAATGACGGCATCACCCATGGCATTCATGGAACCAACTTATTAACATGAAATATTCACCACAAAAACAAAGTTGGAGTATTTCAGCTCCAATAGAAACTAATCTTTGAACTCATCCAAAAAGAAAAATTACGAATTAGTTGCTAACAAATGACATCAAAAAGGCAAATTTAAAGAAGATGACAATGAAAATTCTCTATGAGACTACGACTACCATGATTTCGGTGAAAAAACATACTACATTTTACATGTTTTTGTTTTGTTCGTTAGTTTTGAGCTGAGAGTTTTAGGAAACAGTCACTCTACTTCTATGAGATAGCGGTAAGGTATGCGTACAATCTACCCTCCCCAGACACCACTTGTGGGATATCACTGGCTATGTTGTTATTGTTTTGTTCATTAGGCATTGCATTTTTTTTCAAATGAAAAACTACTTATAACTATTTAACCAATAATGAGTTGCAGCACTTCCAGTACTATCTAGATACCAAAGTTCCATGTCTGGTTCAAATCAAACAAGTCATGAATCTACTTACTTGCGACTAAGGAGTACTTAATCACACATAAACAACAAAAAAAAATCTGAATGCGAGCAATGCATATAAAGGAACAAAAACAGGAAACTACTGAATTACCATAAATTCGATTCTTGAAATTTAGATAATGAGAGCGAAGAATTCTGCGCCCTATTATAGTCTCTTCATCCACCGAACTGCTGTTGTTGTTGTTGCTATTGCTAGGTCCTGCTGCTGCCGCTGCCGCACCAGTACTCCTTGTTTTGGTTCCATTACCCGGAGTATTGACTGGTTCGCGTTTTACAGTTCGAACCATTGCTTAATCAGGAAGCTTCTTAAGGAACAATTAGGGCTAAACTGGTCATAGAAGATTCCACAATTGACGAAGTAGATCGGAGAAATTGAGATATCAGTGAAGAAAAATCGCTAAAATTGAAATCCAGAAGAAGAAGAAAACACCCTATGAATTTTCAAAAATGGTTGAAATTCCATTGAAGCGGGCTGTGACCTGTAAGTAATATTCTCCCTTTCCCTTATGCTTCTCTCTATAAATATTTGGTAATGATAAAATAGTCCTTAGTATATTTTAAAAGCGACGAATTTGGTCCTTAACTTCTATGTTTATATAAGTACAGGACAACCACTAATTTTTTTGGTCAAAATATACTGTGGAACTCTTGATCTTTCGTTACATAATAACTACTTAGCTAAATTGAGGATATACTATGTTTTTTTCATAGTATGTATATTAGATATATTCTATCATTAAATTTTAATTTTTCCGAGTCTTATTATTAGATTGAAAGTTTTAATAGAAAAATTTTAAATTATGTTAGAATTTTAAG
Organism: Solanum sejunctum; assembly: GCA_025642045.1. NCBI lineage: Eukaryota > Viridiplantae > Streptophyta > Magnoliopsida > Solanales > Solanaceae > Solanum > Solanum sejunctum. The sequence goes on along the minus strand of JAOTQJ010000002.1, from coordinate 17,477,668 downwards.
TGAGCCTTGTTATCAAATTGAACGATTTATGAAAGAAGTGAATGATCATTTGGATTCCATTAGTAATGAGGATTATCTATAATCTTTGACCCGCTTCTCACCTCACAATTAAATCTACGATCAAATATTCAAGAGTCACTTATCCGACAGTATAAATAATTGTACAAAATAAGATGTATTAGTAATATTTATGATTGATTATGTGAAGATCAATTATAAAAATATATTTTCTTATCAACTGTTTGATTCACTATTTTAAAGATGGTTCTGTCTTTAAACATATACTTACCTATGTATTAATAATTTTATTGCTAGTATCGTGATTTGCGATATAATATTAGTTATACACTTTAAAATATTGAATATAGCATATAACTAATTACATGTTATACACATGTATTATTTTCTTAATTATATCCTACCAAACGACCCCGTGAGAACAAAATAATTTTTGTAAGAAGCGTCAAAAGTTCAAGATCGCCATTTCCAAAGGAAAAATTACTTGAAAAGATATTCTTAAGACTTAATTATATAAATGCTAGTAATTTTTATATATTACAAATATAATTTTTTTTTTACATATATTGCAGTTTTAATGAAACAGAAAAGATAATTTTAATTTTTAAATTAATGTTATAATAAATAATCTATTTACCTTAATTTGAAATTGTTTTAATATTTAAATATAAATATATACTTTCTCTTTCCTCAAACTTTTCAAATTCCTATCTAAATTAAAATGATTACAATATTGTGAATATAAAATAATATTTATAATTAATTATATTAGTAATATCATGAGTATAATAATATTTACTACTAATTTTCTTAAAATTGTCTATTAATGTTCTTTTCCCATTTCCAAAGTTATTGGGCCTATTCAGGTAATGATCAGAATTTCTTGGGCAAAGGCCCAAAAGACTATTAGAATGTGAGTCCATAATGGCATATCGGCCTATCTAATTGTAACTCGAGTGGAGCTTAACAAAATTTAAATTTGACCATGTCAATGCGGATCGTTATCGCATTTATCAAAATTCAGTAATTTTTGTTTAAATTTTATATATTTAAATTTATTAAATATTTATAAATATCTCACAATAAATTTAATTATTAATTTGAAGTCACAATAAAAGTCTATAAATTTCAAATGTTGAATTGGTCTTTGATTACATGGTTGGTCTACCAATGGTGGTTTTGTGATGGTTATGAATAGTGATGGTAATCGTATGACTGACAGCAATGGTGGAGCCCCTTTTTCGTCAGTGCTTCATTTGAACTTTTTTCAATAAAAAATTATAATATTTATATATAATAAAAATAATTATTTATTTATATATAATAGATGTCGAAATTCCTTAACTAATTCGTATGTGTATTGATTAAAATGTTGAACTCTCTTAAAGAAAATCCTACCTTTGTCAATGGAGGTGGCAGTGTACGTTTTGTGACTGTAATAATAGTTAGTGCATATATATATATATAATGTGTGATTGATTTTCATAATAGTTATTATGGAAATAATGTTTTAATGATTTTTAATTTCGTACAAAATCTTAATGAATTATATATATTGACAGAAATATATATTTATTCAGATTCAAATTTTTATTAAGCATAAATAACATGTAATTTTTAGGAAACAGTCTCTCTACTTCTATGAAGTAGCGGTAAGGTCTGCGTACGATCTTTCCTCTCCAGACCCCACTTATGGGATATCATTAAGTATGTTATTGTTGTATAAATAACATGCAATGTCTATCGTCCATAAAACGTGGAAATCCTATTCTAAAACAACCTAGCTAAAAGAATAATTTTTATCTTTTTGTTCACTTTATTGCCCATTTTATTGAAGTGTCTATTATTGGGTTAGACAAGTTAGGATTTTGATCTTGAGAATTCTTAAAAATTAGTTGTCATCAATTGATGTTCTTTGCAAGGATTAAACATCGATAATCTGATATCAAAAAAATCAAAATTATTTATTGATAAGTCAATAATTTTTTTTATTTGAATTTTCAATTTGAATTATTAATTTCGATTCGATTTTGAATAGTCTTAGAGTAAGGTTCGTCTATTCCAATCTTTATAATACTTTTTAAAATTATGTATAAATAATTTTGAGATTATAATGTTATGTTGTTTATTTACTATGTATATACAAAAATAAAATCATAGAAAAATATATATTCTCCCTCTCAAACACACCCTTAGTGAAGGGCAATTAAAATTAGTCAATAGACGTGGCTTACACTAAGGTTTGAAATGAATTTTATGATAGTGATTTGCCAAGGGTTCAATTTTCTAGTGAAATTAAAATATTTAAAAATAATAAGGCCATGTTTGGAGAGTTTTGAGACTTTAAATTCAATTCTATGTAGTTCTTTTGTTGTCATATTATTTAGAACTTGATACCAAACACTATAAAGAACTCAGACAAAGATTAATAATTCTTTTGTTTTTTTATTAAAGAAATTGAATCCTTTATTAGGGTTTCTTTGTTTGTTAGATTTTGTTTGTTCTTTCAAGATTCTGACCTTTTTAGGTGTCTTTATCATTTTGTGAGTTATATATAAAACGTTGAGTTAGTTTATAATATTTAATATTTTAAAATAAAATAAACGTAATTATTCATAAAAGTGTATTCAATATCTTTTATAACGAACTTTCCTTCTCTCTATATATGAGGACTTTTTTAAAATAACATTTTGAATCTCAAAAATTACAATTTCTAAATAAAATTATAAAAAATTATTTCTTCATATGAACAATATGGTTGTTATGTGTTATAGTTTTCTTGAAAAGATTGAATGATTCGTTTGTTCTAAAATTATTTTTAGAACACACTGTGGAGATGGAATCTCTATAAATTATAATTATACACT
>JAOTQJ010000002.1:17418161-17452437 GCA_025642045.1 Solanum sejunctum | reverse complement strand
ATAATATAGTGAAATGATATAGTTTGACTTGACACAAAATTAAAGAAGAACGTGATCTAAAATAAGTGATAAGTATTTGTACAACTATAAATAATTTCATTAGAGGTAAAATTACTAAATAGATAAATGTATCATTTCAACTGCTATATGGTGTACCAATTCCCTAAATGCTTTTACCAAGAAAATAATGCAGTTAAAAAATCAGCAATAAGGCTTATATTGATTGACTAGTTAGAATTGAGAATATCATTGAGGAATGTGATGGAATAATTAAGGTTTTTTAATTATTAATAAAAGATCACATGTTCTTTGTATGAGAATTAAAATTAATCGGGTAAATATACTTAGGTGTCTAATAATTAAAAAAAAATTAAGATATTTTATGTATTGTAGTTCAAAAAATTTGTTTCTCCTTCGTTAATTAATCCTCTTTTTACTAGTCAAAATAACATATTAACTCACCAATTCGACCTTTAATTTTGTTTATCACTATCTAAAACTATCAATATCGTCATTCTATATACTATCAGGGGCAGATTTATGCACAAGCTTAAGGGTGCAACAGCACCCGATGATCTCGATTGAAACTCTCTATATAACTTGTATAAATATATAACATGGCACCTATGAAAACAAGGGATTCTATAGTTCTATTGGTAAGGACTCAAGTTGCTCTTGTTGTGGTCATGGATTTGAATCAGTTCTTAGGAACATTTTTTTATAACAAACAAGGTTTTGAAGGCTTTTTTACTGGTCCAAAAAAAATGTTGTAGTATAACAGGATGATGTTGAGACATAAAGTCCCACATTGGTGGTTAATGGGATGGATGGTCTCCTTATAAGGTTTAGGTAATTCTTCTTCTTTTGAGCTAGATTTTGGAGTGTGCGTTAGGCCTAAAACCTTTTTCAACATAGTATCAGAGCAGAGACCATCTCACCCAATGTTGGGCCCCCAAGAAATTGTCTATGCACAAGATGCTAAGCACTAGGTGTGAGAAACCCAATGTTGGGCCCCCGAGAAATTGTCTATGCACCAGATGCTAAGCATTAGGTGTGAGGGGGAGTATTGAGACACAAGGTTTCACATTAATGGTTAATGGGATGGGTGACTTCTTATAAGGTTTAGGTAATCCTCCTTTCTTATAAGATGGAACTCGAGACCTCTTCTAAATCTGCGTCTCATAGTATCACCATCAACATAACCATCTGTATTACACATTATATAGTTTCAATGAAGGAAGAGCAAATTTAAATCACTTTTATAACGTTAATGTTCTAATATTAAGGCCATATATGAATTAATAGTATAAGAAAGAATAATTATTTTTTGGAGTGTGCTTTGGAGGCATGCACACAGATACCCAGACACACACGTACACAGAGTTTTACAGCATCAATTTCCCATAAAAGCACTTTAAACTATGAAATTAGTCCATAGTCAATATATATGTTTTACTATTTTAACACATGCTTTTTCCAATACTCAGATTTGTTTTGCTTCTACCGTGTGATTTGGTGTCCCCCAAAAGACTTTATTCCCTGTCTTTTATTTTTAATAAATAAATAAAAATTTTACGATTCTGTTATAAAATTGATTTTGGAGTTAGATTTTTAAGATTTACTATTTTTTTCGTTTCAATTTAACAGTAGATTTAATTATTGGTTATACAAACAAGCGAAGAGTGAATGAGATGATTTCTTTGAGAAAAGTGTGATATATCACCTTAACCTTTTTTTATTCCTTCAAATTTGATTTTTTTTAATCCATTATAAAACGAGTTTTGTTTAGGTTTGAATAAAAGAGAAATTGATTATTTTTAATTGAATCGATTTGAATGGATACAAAAAATGTGTGAGGTAATTTTTTAAAATCACGTGGTATTTTTATTTTAAACAAAATGGTTTTAAATTTTTTATTAACCTCAGTTCTTACCTGTTGGTCTCATCTATATAGGCCTTTTATTTTCATAAACTTTTTAATTATAAGAAAAAAATAATAATAATCTAGGATTCTGTTACAAAATTGATTTTGGAGTTAGATCACTAAAATTTATTATTATTTTCGTCTCAATTTAACCATAATTCTATTCATAATTTTTTTTGGTAGAGCTTACATAAATTACATAGAGTAAAATTCAACTTTTTTTTGTTTTTTCATATGGTGTCCAATATCTATATTGTAGCCTGATAATATCCGAATTCATGCCGCATAGGATCCTATTTGGGGTGAAGCACTCTCTACCAATAATTTTTTCATTTTTAAAATTTAAACTCAAAACTTTTGATTTTTAAAAAAAATAGCTTCATCCATTGCACCACATACTTTAATAGTATCCATAGGTCTTTTATTTTCATAAACTTTTTAAATTATAAGAACAAAAATAAATAGTATACAAATCAAATGGTTTAATCATGAAGAGTATATTTTGGATGCTCAAAGCAAATAGCACTTTTTTTTCACCTTATTTGCATTATTGCCCTCCACTTGAGGGTAATTTTTCTATTGAAAAGATAAAACAACAGTAGAAAATAATTTCATAGCTTTTTATAACTCCAACTTTTTTACTTTGGCAATTGTGTCATTGGTAGTGATCATTTTATATGTTGGACAAACATAGATAATTTTAAAATAAATATTAATTATTTATATGATAACTAATTTTAAGATAAATTATATTAAAATTAATACTAATTGATATCGAAATAGATGATTTCTTGCGGAAGGTAGATATTAATATAAATTAATTATTTTCGGACAAAATATTGGAAACAACAACAATAATCTTGAGATCTTTTTCTACTAAATAATTATTAGCATAACCAATCAACTTCTTTTAGAACTTATGAGAAAAGATTTAGAATCAGGAAAAAAGATTAAAGTTCCCAAAACTTTAGGGGAAAATTGGGATAACAAGAAAAATTGGGGGATCAAAAATGCAAAGTATTTTTTTGGAGAGAGAAGTGTTTGGGCAAAAGTATGAAAGAAATTCTATCAATGAATTCACATCAAGTCAGCAAAGTGTTAGATGGAATCATGTAAAATAATAAATGAAACAATAGCAAAAAGGGCCCCAATTTTATTTTATATACATGTGTTGTGAAGAACTAATTCAACTTTCTACAAAAAAATAAATAAATAAAATATTAGAAGGTCCATAATCATAGTACAAGTGGATAAAAAATGTGAGGTCAAATTAAATGAAGCAGATAACAAAAATATGAATCTAATAAAGTTGTATGGTATGTTAAGTCAAATCAACTTACTTATACAAACTTGCTAAATATACAAACTTGCTAAATATATAAATAATAATTCAACTCAAGATTCCAAACGAAGAGGAGGCGTTCTTCTCGATCAAACTTAATCTGTATCTGAATATGGAGATTTTTTAAATCTTATATTCATGATATTTAAATTTAAAATTAAATTTTTGATCTAAATTTAAAATCTTGAATCCTTTAAATAATATTCATAAAAAAATAAAATAAAAGGACTACTTCACTTTATACTTGAAATCAAATATTGTACTACTTATTTGTTATATATATCTTTTGTCTTGATTATGTTTAGCCATGAAAATACTAAAAGGTGGCCACTAAAGGTTGCTAGACGCATAAGATTATGTAACCTTGATAAAGAGACCTTGAGTTTGAAGTAATTTTTATACTATTAAATTTAAATAATAATAATATATTAAAAAACCTCATAAATGAAATATAAGAAGAATATATTTTTTTCATTTAACAAAGAATGACTTAATTTAATTCGATATGGTATTTAAGAAAATAAAAATAATTGTTTTAATTTTATAATTATATTAAAATTATGTCAAATATATTAAAATTATTGTTATTGTAAAACATACTAAAAAAATAAAATTATTCTTTTAAAACTAACTCAAAGTTTAAAACGAATATGGAATACCAGAACATGGTAAATAATTTGCAAAGTGAGAAAGATTGTGTGTTTTTATAACATGGCAGTTGGGAGTTAGTGACCCCAAAAGAGCATCAGAGTTGTAAAGCTGCTGTGAACTCCTCAAAAAGCTCTCTCTTCTCTCTTTCTTTCGTTCTTTTCTTTGCTCTGCTCTCACCTCCATTATTTGACAGTCTCTTCAGAGCAAATGGGGTACCTGCACAACCTCCCAAGCTGGCATCATGGCCCATTGTCAGGTGTCTACTTTTCACAATGCCCCAAACAAACAAAGCAAAAAAAGAAGAAAATCTCACTACTACCCTTTCTTTCTCCTTCTTTCTTTACTACCTCTATATACTCAAAAATGCACAAAATTTAACAATACCCATATCGAGATAACCCAAAAATATACAAATAAAGAAAAAAAAAGTGATCTTTTTCATAAATGTCTTGTTTTTCCTTCATATGGGTAAACTTTCTACTATGATTTTGACCCCATAATGGAACTGGGTTCAGTTTCTTCTTCTGGTAATTCAAGCTCATCTGATTCTTTGAATGGTTTGAAGTTTGGCAAGAAAATCTACTTTGGAAATGTGGGTGTTGGAGTTCAGCCCAAGAATGGAACTGGGTCATCGCCGGTCACCGGAGACGGCAACCTCCCTCCGGCTCCGGCGACGTCTAAAAGGGGGAGGGCTGGCTTGGTGCAGGGTGGTCAGCCACCTAGGTGTCAAGTTGAAGGTTGTCAGGCAGATCTGAGTGATGCTAAGGCTTACTATTCTAGGCATAAAGTTTGTGGTATGCACTCTAAGTCTCCTACTGTTGTTGTTGCTGGTCTTGAACAGAGGTTTTGTCAACAGTGTAGCAGGTCAGCAGCTTAATTTTCCATATTTTACTATAGTAAGCTGTAACTTTTTCTTACAGAAGTATTTATGAACTAGTTATATGTATAGCTTGATCTGGGGTCTATCTGAAACAACTTCTTTACTTGCCAAAGGTAGAGTTAAAGGTTTATGTAAGCACTATATCTCAGACCCTACTTGTGGAACTATACTGTTGGTTATGTTTATGTATATAGCTGTGTCATTAGGCAGATATAACACATGCACAGGTGTGTAATTAACTGACTTTTTATAGTACAAAGGGTATAAATTATGCTGACAATTTTGTTTTTGTATGTCTGACTTGTGGACTAGTGGTTCTTGTACTTGGGAGTTGTTTATGTACTGGTTTGGTGGAGAGAGTTTACTGTTGTGGGTTTGTTAAATGATTGTTCTGATTTAGTAGTTATAATTGATTGGCTTGGCTAGTGAAAGTATAGGTCTTTTTTATCCCCTAAATCCAAGAACAGTTGAAACTTATTAATTTGAGATACTGTGCTTAAATATGACAGGATTTTGTTGTTGTTCTGTTAACAGCCTCTTGCTTATAGTATCGCCCGAGTTTTGTTTTAGGCTTAGTGCTTTTCGGCTTCATCTAGAAGGATGTGTGCTTGTTTTCCTACATTCATATAGGAGATAAGTTGAGAACTTAAGGTATCATGAATCTCTTTGTCGTTTGGTGTATATCAACAAATCAACCACACTTAACAACTTCAAAAGGTTTTGCTTTCTTCGTTTCAACGTTTGACTTGACACGGAGTTTAAGGAAGAAGATTTTTGAATCATGTCATGTGGAAATTAAGAATTAAGAGTTGCCATAAGGAAAGTTAGACAAACAAATTGAAATAGAGGGAGTATGTTTGTGAGCATTGTGTTTGAGTTGGAAAAGAAGGGTTTTGTCCCTCTTCTCTATACATGGTAGGTTTACTGAAGTGGCAGACAATCTGCAAAAGGAAATTATTCTCTTTCTTCCTGACCAACCTTTATCTGTCCTCTTTTTCCTGCTTTTTAGTTTTTGGGAAGGCTGGGGATGCTTGTAGCTGGCATGAGGACTGAAACTTCCCTTCCTCTCTAGTGGAGGCAAGTATGAGAAAAGTTCCTCATCCACTTTAAGTTTTTGCCTTAGCTGAGTCTAAAGGCATACTGTTACCTCAGTTTCTGATTATATATGACTCTGCTTATCTTCTTGGCTTCACCATCCATTGTTCACAAAATTATACATCAAAGAAGGAAAACTGTGAAGGCATGTTTCATCTGATTGAATCTATTGCCCTTCTCTTTAGTTATTGGTCTTTCTTACTCCCGTGGACTGCTTCAACGATTTCGGGTATTATTACAGTCTACACAGAAACGTTGATAATTGTTCTCATATCCTTATTTGTCCTATTGAGTCGATTTTTGCTAGAAGATATAAGGCAGCATATTGTTGAAAGCAGATTCACTGCTATATTAGTTGCCATTATGTCATGCTTCACTTGCTTTTCTGATAAAGATATTGGGTACTATTCTAGAGTTATGTTTTTCTCCCTGGTGACTTAAACGACTCACTAATGTTGAATTCCTTATTCTGATTTCTATGGTTGTTAAGCACATTATGTACGCTATATTAAAGATGTTGAAATCATTAAATCCTTCTGTTTTTTGGTTAGCTTCATTCACATGCTAAAAATTTCTTAACCAAAGTATTGAGCAAAACACTAGAATAAAGTGCGTTGAACAACAAAAAGGTTAGAACCACCAACAATGGCAGCACATTGATATGTCCTCTTCTGTCAAAAAATTTAATATGTTTCTCTGTCTGTCCATCTAATATGACCTCTTTGCCATGACAGAAGTACTAAAGTCCCTGTGTGGTGCGTTGATGGTGTGAGAATTATATGGTTAGCTGAAATTTGCATATATGGTGGGGTTAGATATAACAGTGGTCTTTAATTAGTGTCAAGGTACTAAATTGCCATTGGCAATGGTCTCAAACCTAAATTTTGGTCCCTGCCATAGGTATCTCTCACAATATTTATTAGGCGATATTTAGTGAGTAGTGATATTAACCATACAGTTTTTCGAGCTATGCACCTTTTTGATGTAAAATGTTAGAAGTTCATAAATCCCATCAACTCATATACGGTCCATACTTTGGTCTTGATAGCACCTAAGGAATCTTATATCTGAAATTTGGGAAAATTCAGAGTAGGTATGTGCAATGCACAATCATTATTGTTACTCTAATAATAATTCAATGCTTCTGTACTTTTGTCAGTCATATACATATATATACAATTTTATTTTCCTTGAATACTCGAAGACGCCATGTATGCTATGTGCTTGTTCTTACCTAAAAAACCATTTCATGTGTGTTTGTTTGACTCAAACTTAATACAAATGTACTTGAACTAGCTAGCATTACTAGTTACTCTCAGAATGTTTATTACTAAAGATTAACTGAGAGGATTATCAACAAATATTTCTTTGTATATTCTGAGACAATTCTGTGGGAGCTGTATAGCTTTTGTTGCGGAAACCTCATAATCCATCGTCATGCCTATGTGAGAAAGACGACTTTGAAACAGACTTTCTACTGTGACAGCCGAAAAACTTGTTTATGCGTGTTCCACAATTTTACAATATTGTGGTTTTAGATGTTATCTATTTGAATGGTTTTTGGGGGTTGAATTTAGTTATCCCGGATATTTACACCAAACCATGAATGCAAGACATGTGCCTTTCATACAGACGTGTTTTCTCAGTTTACTCAACTCTAAGGTTAAATTGGTTGGTTTGATGTAAACGATGGACGCAGCTAGCTATTTACCGTGAATGGGGTGTTTCAGTATGCTTCTCTACTTCTTTAAAATGGGATTTTTTAAATGTTTATCTTGAGAGATATGAGAACTAAGAAACATGACTAGCCTAGTTTGTGTTATATGAGGTCGGCAAGCTCTTCTTCTCAGATAAATCCGGCTTTTTGATAGCTTCCTTCATGATATTAATAGCTGCTCGGTACTTGGTTCCAGGTTCCATCAATTGCCTGAATTTGACCAAGGAAAAAGGAGTTGCCGCAGGAGACTGGCATGCCATAATGAGCGTCGTAGGAAGCCTCCATCTGGATCTCTTTTCTCTACACACTATGGGAATCTTTCTTCATCAATTTTCGGTTTGATAGCATTCCTCCTCCTTTCTCTTTGTTTGCATTAATACTTGAAAATATAAGCTCTTTTCTTAGAAAGAAAGAACATAAAGCGGGCACTCATTATTTTGGTTTTGAACTTGTAGAAAACAATAGCAGCAGATCCGGAAGCTTTCTGGTAGACTTCAGCTCACACCAAAATGTCAATGAGAGTTCGTGGCCAAATACTAGAGCATCTGAACAAGGATGGGATCATCAGTCTACTTCATCAGGGAAGTTCCTTCAACGTCCTTGGCTGAATAACTCTGAAAATGCTGCTAGTGACCTTGTTTTGCAAGGTTCATCTACCAGGACCAGTTATCCTGGTGTTCCTTCAGGAGACTATATTCCTGGAGTCTCAGATTCAAGCGCTGCTCTCTCTCTTCTGTCAAATCGGTCCTGGGGATCAAGGAATCGACCCTCAAGTCTTGAGGTTAACAGCCAAGTTCACATTGATGGGGTACACACCATTCAACCTTCAGGTTCCCATGGTGCACCTACCAATCACTTCTCAAGTCCTTCATTGGGTTTTAAAGGAAATGAAGCTAGCAGCAGTTCCCATGAGATGCCTCCTGATCTCGGTTTGGGTCAAATGTTACAGGATTCTGGTAATCCGTACTGTGGCGAGCTTGGGATGGCTCAGCATGGTGATGGAAGACCATACATGGAACTGGACCAGTCTAAGAGTTATCATTCTTCTGTTCAGAATGTGCACTGGACTCTTTGATTGTCCTCTGCTTCGTTTATGATCACAATTGTAAGACCCTTTTGTTCGTTAACTAGTTTGATGTCTGCAAGGCTGTCTGTTGACGAATGACCTTTACTATTATGCAACTTCTGTGCATTTCTGTTGGGCTAGACCCCAGATGACTATCCTTTTCTGCTTGAACTGTTCGATGACTTGCTTCGATTTTCCCTCTTGCTAAATGATATTCAAGGGGGATAAATGAAGTTCGAACTATTATCAATAAACAGGCTTCATTATGATGCCATAGTCATGCCTCCTGCTTAGTTTTCCTTTCTGCACTTACAGCTTCCATTGTGCCTCTCTGATATGAAACCTGGGAGGGGATGGTTGTTGCCTATGTTGCTCGGACTTTAAAAAAATGTGATGTGTCGGATTTGACATGGTTACAACAACAATTCTCAGCCTCTAGCTATTTTCAATGCTTGAACTCATGATTTTTTGATCATGTGACGATAATTTTATCAGTTATTTCAAAGCTTTCATTCAAATAATAGCGATTGTTGAATTTTATTTAAAAATAGGTCAACTGGAATATGATCTTTTTTACACGAAAAAACATTATTTAGCACTATGCCAAGGTGCGAAGATATTCATATGTACGTACTTTAAAAAGTGGCCTAAAAAGGGCAATATGGTGCAAACAACTCAACTAAACTTCAATCATAAGCGTTTTTCATCCTCTAAAATTTTTAAAAAGTAGCCATTTTACAAAGTCCTATTTGACCAAAAAATTCGATCAAATCAATTTCTAATTTTTAGCAGAAAAAACTTCAATTTCAAGTAAAGTACAAATTCAAACACAACTTCAAAAACTCAAATTTCAAATTTGCTGACTAGTAGTGAGTGGGTGCTATTTCTTCTAATCAATTGGGTTAGATTGCAAATTAACAACGGGTTCATAAGGCCCATTGGAAGATTATTGGGCCGAAGTCTCAATATTGATCCATTGGACCATTATATTTACCAAATTGCACACAAGTCATCTTCTTCGCTTCCTTTTCTCGCACCAAAATCGCGAAACAGATCGGTGCCATTTCAAGTTTGGTGAGTTCTCTGAGCTTCACTCTCTCTATCTATACAAATCCTACACTAATTTTATTGTAATTAAGCTCATGAATTATTTGTATTCAATTTTGTAATTTTTTTTGGAGAAATTCTGTAATGTAATCCGATTTTAGGGTTCATAGAAGTGGTAGCTTTTTGTCAGTTGAATGAAATATGAGCTTCATTTTTTGTTATATGGATTGTGGACAAGTCTATGTGTTGGATCGCAGTTTTTCAGCTCATTTGGATTGGCGATTGTTTTCCTTTTACTTTCGGCATTGTTTGAGGAGATAAGTTTGTATTGGTAGAATTTAGCATGTGGATGATATTAAATTGTTAAGATTTAGGCTGATTTGTTGCTATAGTAGGTCCATTGCTTGCCAATAGCCCTTTTGTTCTGGTCACAAAAAAACTTGTATATTGGTGTAGGTATAATTTGTAAGTGAGAGCTTTAAAGAAGCTGAGATTTAGGAGGGTACCACTAGTTTTCCTTAAAAGACAAATTATTTGGTACAATAACAACATACTCTGTGTAATTCCACGAGCGGGTCTAGGGATGGTAGAGCGTATGCAAATCTTAACCTTATCTTGGGAGGTAGATGGATTGTTTCCGATAGAATCTCGTCTCAAGGAAAAGCATGCAAAGCAGAGCAAAAAAAGAAATGGTGAAGTGGAGAAGCTATGGAAAAGGACTATAGAGAGCATGCCAAAGAAGTCTGTAAAAAGGAGCAGAGATAAATTATTTAGTATCAGAGTAAAAATGGGCCTGATTAGAGTGAACTGAATACCCTGGGAGCTGGATTAGAGCAAAACGAATACACTGGGAATTTTAGAGAACCTTGAGCTTTAGGTTTTAGGTACCCTGATTTTTTGTAAAAGACAAAGTATTTAGTATTTGAATAAAATGATGAAACTTATTGGAGTGAAATGAGTACAAAGGATTTGTATGGCCTATTCCAACTAGTTTTTGACTAATATAGCATCTAAGGATGTTCTCCATTTGAAAGGAACTAGAGTGTTGATTTATATAAGATACATCCCTTATTTGTCTTTAGAGATTCCTATGTAACAGTCAGGGTATCCTTTAGTCAAGAATGTATTCAAAAAGAAAATATGTGTTAATTCATTTCCTCTGCTTAGATAAATGTTCTTTTAAATGGAAATTGAAGTAACTAGGTGCTTCAAATGATTACTCTCTGTCATATCTGAAACGTGTTGCAATTTGAGGGTAAGAGAAGTACTGCCTTTGCTTGTGCATGTACTTATAGGTTGTCTTCATATTCTTTTGCTTATCTCTAACCTTCATAGATTTCTATGTACATCACATGTGGTTAGTGGGATATTTCTTAACTTGGTGATCAATGGATAGCCTGTGTCTTGGAAAAATCAAATGAGCAGTTGAGTTTCAAGCACAAGGTTTGATGATAAGAGGGAAGGTCTAGTGTCTAGCCTTACTTAGACTTCTGATGCTTTTCTGAATATGAAGTTCACATTGCTTCTCACGAATTTCTTCTGTTTCTTCCTCAATTTTTTGTTGAACCTAACTATTAAAAGAATGCTTGAATAGTGTAATTCATCCGAGCCTTTCTTTTGAGAATGATTAATAGTTAAAACGAATGCAAACAGGTTCCTTATTGCAAAGATATCTCTTAGTTGCAAGAAAAAGCTGTAAGATTAGTTCCAAATACTATTAATGTATGTTGCTTGGTCTCTCCAAAATATATTGGTGGGTGCCGCACCCTTTACGGGGATCCTCCAAATATGCATAACTTTTGGAGGATCCAACAAGCACCAAGACAGTATTGTTAAAGAGTCTGAACAAAAGCTATTAAGTAGTTCTGTTTTGCATCTATTGAACTATTCTGATGGAGAACTTTGTAATTCATGTGGTGGGTAAGAAAATTGAGGCAGAATGAGACTGGGAATGGGTAACAGGGTAAGCATATAGGGGGATGATCGAGTCACCCAACTTACTTTATGTGATCATTATTTTTCTCATCATTTGCTTCTTATGGACTTGAAATGTTTTCTTGCTTCAAATGTTGCTGTTTGCAACACTATTTTTTTACTGTCTCTTGCCTTTGGTCTCTGATTATTAGTTCAAGCAGATCTTGTTTTCACATTTTTTTTCTGGTGTTTTGGTAAAGGATTGAGTAAAATCATGGATGCTGCTGCTGCAGAGCTAAGGTATTATGAAGACGAGGATACACCAGGGATGAAAACACTGAAAGGTGCAACCACAGGTCTGGTTGCTGGTACTCTTTGGGGTGCCATTATTGCCACTTGGCATGATGTACCCCGTGTTGAGAGAAATGTTGCTCTTCCTGGTTTGATCCGGACATTGAAAATGATGGGAAACAACGGGCTTACCTTTGCTGCTATTGGTGGAGTCTATATAGGGGTAGAACAGCTAGTGCAGAACTATAGGATGAAAAGAGATTTTATTAATGGAGCAGTTGGCGGATTCGTTGCTGGTGCTTCTGTGTTTGGTTACAAAGGTAATCCCTCTTCCCTCACCCAACATGCTATCAACAGAGAAAGTGTTTGTGGAATGATTTCTTATAAGAAAAAAGTGTTTGTTCTTAGTGCACATCCAGCATAATGCCTATTTTCAGTGCTGTCATTGAGCTGGTGGCATTGTGACATGTGCATCTATTAATTCTTATCTTATCATTTCCCATCCTGGTGTTCTTGGTTTGCAGTGAAGGTTATGGTTAATTTTAATTCTTTTATCCTCTCTTTTTACCTATTAAGATTTCTAATTCCACAAACAATAAATAGATAAATCTGATAAGCGCAGAGATTGTATTTGAGAACAGATAAATATATATCCCTCCACAGAATGATCTTTTCATCACCAAAAATTTAGAATTTAGTGCTCACGAGTTGCAGAAAGGCAATGCAGATTAAGTACATTATTCATTGATGGTGTTCTATACCCTTGCCTATGGTAACATTCCAACCCAAAAGTTACTGCCATACCTATTTTGGCTAATTTGACTGTTACCCTTGTAGGAAGGAGTATTTCAACTGCTCTCTCTGCTGGAACTGCACTTGCAGTCACTTCCGGTATAATTGATGGACTAGGCGCGACCACAAGAACTGACAATGGCAAGGAGTACTATCCTTACACATTGAAGAAAAGAACTCCTGCTGAATGACTGGTAGTTGGACAGAATTAGTGCAGACTTGGTGAAAAAGCTCTCCATGAATGATGTGACTGCACCTTCTTGTGTTATGCTGTTCTCTTTTTTTCTTAAACTTGAAAGGATGATGCAAATAAGCATGCTATGTACTCTATTTCTAGCACCACAGGTGATTTTTGATTGAGTTTGAATACCTGACCGGATGTATTAATGGGCTATATGTTGTTCGATTTTATGGTGCTCTTTGGCTTCTCTGTTTCTCTTTAAGAATTATTATGATTGGTTTTAAGAAAACTGTGCTGGCATCTACTCGTACTTCCTCACTCGACGTTGTTTACTCTGATCAATCTACTCGTACTTGTTCGGATTCTCAAAAATGTTGGTTGTGCATTGGATCCATCAAAAAGTAATGTTTTTTTGAAGGATCTAACATGGTCCAACGTCATTTTTGAGAGTTCTGAGTAACATTTATTCGTTTATCATAAGAATACTGAAATAATCGTTTATTTATATTCATTTTTTTTCCTTTGGTAATGTTCTTGCTTTCACCGACTCATTAAGTTCATAGTTCTGGAGGTCTCATCATCATGTATTGTTAAAGTGGAAAGTTTGTAAAGTTGGATTATTATTTTATTCTTACACTAAATTTAAGTATCATAGAATATTTACTTAATTAAATATTAAGAAATAATCATTTATCATAAAGTAAATTCCTTCTACTAAAAACTAATAACTTGAACATTTTACCAATAGCGTACTACCTAATTGGAAGAAATCTTCTATAGTTAATGTCAACCTTTTCAGTAATTATAACATGTGGCCTTTCATTTTCGTGTATTTTCTCTTTATTAAACTTCTTTAATTAATTTTTATGAATTTCTAATTATGATAAGCTTGAACTATTTTATTTGGACTTAAAAATTTATTTGTAATCATTGTGTTTTATTATCAACTACACACATGTTTCGATAGAATTTTAATCATACTAATGAATCTAAATAAATTTACATGGGACATGTGTAACGCACGTGTGTTGCACGTGTCAAAAAATTAATATTTTGAAAAGACAAATGACCAAATAATGCTAAATTGATACACCCTCATATTGTCGAAGATGTCCCTTAATAATAATAAACTACGAAAGCTATTTGATTATATTAAGTTTTATTTTTTTGTCAAAATGAGTGACAAGTGTTGAGAGGGTTCTTGGAAAATAATGTGAATCGTTATTGGAATCAAGTGATGATTTCAAAAACGTAATTATTACTCTTCTGATTTTTTTTTAACTCAATGCTTATTTTGATTCAAATTTGTAAGGAAAAACAAGAATTCTTGAAAATAATGTGAGTCGATATTGGAACCAGGTGAGGATTTCAAAAAAAAAGTAATTTTTACTCTTCTGATTTTCTAACTGACACTTATTTTGAGTCAAAATTGTAAGGAGAAAATGACAGTTACAATGAATCAAAGATACTAAGATAAATTAGACTTTGTATCAAACACTTATCTCGAATTTACAAAATATAGTAAGATAAACATGACACTAGACTCTGTGTCAGACACCTATCTTGAGTTTAACAAAAAATAGTAAGATAAACGTGATACTAGACTTTGTGTCAGACACTTATCTCGAGTTTAACAACAAATAATAAGATAAGCATGACACTAGTCTTTGTGTCAGACACCTATCTCGAGTTTAACAAGAGATAGTAAGATAAAGGTGACACTAGACTCCGTGTTAAACACTTATCTCGAATTTAATGAAAGATAGTAAGATAAACATGACACTAGACTCTGATATCTCGAGTTTAACGAAAGATAGTAATATAAACGTGACACTAGACTCTATGTCAGACACTTATCTCGAATTTAACAAGAGATAGTAAGATAAATATGCAAGACACTAGATTCTGTGTCAGACACTTATCTCGAGTTTAACAACTGATAGTAAAATAAATGTGACACTAAACTTTGTGTTAGATATTTATCTCGATTACATAAAGTTTAAAGAAAATAAAAAGGATGAAAAGAAAAAGTTAATATTTATATATTCAATAAATTGTTCAATTGAGAAAAAAAAGAGACGACGCAACAATT
The DNA here is from genome assembly GCA_025642045.1 of Solanum sejunctum. Lineage (NCBI taxonomy): Eukaryota > Viridiplantae > Streptophyta > Magnoliopsida > Solanales > Solanaceae > Solanum > Solanum sejunctum. Next base: position 17,437,445 of record JAOTQJ010000002.1, on the reverse strand, counting down.
AGCTTGGACTAAAATGAGATATTTATACCTGTGATATATATACTTATTTTATTAGGATCTACAATATCTTTGATAATAATAACAAACTCAAAAAATGATAATCAATTCAATCACCAAAATTATCTCCTTATCAAATGGTAAAAAATTGTTCACACTCAATATTGTATACGAATACAATATATACAAAATATCTGTCTTATATACACATATTTATACTTTAATTTTTAATCAATAAAACTTAATTATCGACTCAATATTATTAAAAGAATATTCTATGCAAATAAATATTTAAATAAAAAATAATACCTATAGTCACATGACAACCATGAAAGCCAAGTATCTGCTAGGCAACGTGTGAAATGATCGAGAATCACACCTTTTTAGATATATCATCCAAGTTGAGAGTATAGTTACAAGAAAACCCTTCTGATTAAAAATAACTTTCACGCTTGGTTCGGAGAGCACTTTTTTCGTAGAGAATTTGTCATTCCTTTTCATGTGAATTCCCTAGCGGTGAGTTTCAAACTTGTGAGGGCCTATCTATTTCATCTCTCGAGTCTCGAGAAAAGTCATCTGATGAAAAATGACTTTCACATTTGGTTCAGAGAGAATTTTTTTCGATGAAAATTTCTTTCATCCCTTTCACGTGAATTCCCTAGCGACGAATTTCAAACCAGTAAGGCCTTGTCCATGCTATCAGCCCTGAAGAAAACCCCCTACCCTTCGGACTCCATATATCTTCACTATGAGACTGGCACGTGTGAAGTCCCGACACACTCTTCGCACGCGCGACCCGGTTCCTCTGGTCAAGCAACAGAAGACTAAAGAGAATTCAGTGGAAAACCTCATAAAAATTTGAAAAATATATAGACAGAAACACAAATATTCACACACACAAAGTGAGAAAATCTCAGCAGATTCACCCAACCTTACCCCATCACCCAACTCACCCTACCCCCTACTCCCTACCCCCATTGGAATCAGACAAAGAACACTGAGCTCTCTTATACTCTCTTTCACTGTTTTCTTTTTTCTTTGGTGTACATTGTTCCCTTTTTTCGCTTTTTTTTTTTAGCTCACTACACTATGTCTGCTTAATTTTGGTTCAAGAAAGAGCAAAAACCCAAACCCCTTTTGCTTTTATACCCCTTAAGGCTTCATTCTTGATAACTTTATCAGTAAAAATCCAATCTTTCTTCTTCAGATTCTATGAACCCTCAAGGTACATTCTTTTTCTATATGGGTGTTTGTTTTTGATGTTCAAGGTGGATTTTTATACAAAGAAAAAGGTCTCATTCTTCCTGTTTTTTGGGTTCTGTGTGTTGAATGCTAGGCTGATGTTTACTTCTTGATGTCTGTTGAGCATAACGTGGTTAGATTTTTGGCTTTTGAATGACTGGTTTTGTTTATCTTTTGCTTTTGTTAACTTTCTCTTTATGTGGGTGAGAGTAGTTTTCTTGTATACAGCTTATCACAGCATTGAGTAAAGATCACTTTTTTTTTAGGCTGCTCTAGACAGTTTTGTGCTTTTGATATCTGTTGTTTGTTGTGTTTTGGATAGCACATTATTCCACTGTTTCAATGTTGTTGCTTTTCCCTACTTCTGTAACTAGTTTGATTTGGTGCACTCGAGCTGAGTTTCTTTTGGAAACAACCTCTCTACCTCCACGAGGCAGGGTAAGGTTTCATATACTCTATCCTCCCTAGAAACCACCTTGTGGAATTGTGCATGGTATGTTGTTGTTGTTTTGTATGGAAAAACAACATTTTATTTTCTTTTTTTGATGTTATGAAGATTTGAAGCACTCAGATCTGGCTGTGAATGGTTTTGGCATTATTCTGATTGTCCTTCAATAGGTTCTTTCCCCAACTTTTAACTCTTTATGTTATTCATGTGACAAAGATCTACTAGTCGACATTCTCATGATTTTGCCATCTATTTATTTAACACTCTGTTTGGGTTCAATCTTTTGGTGCAGTAACATAATTCTGGAGTTTTCTTTGCTGGTAACTGGTTGTCTGTGCTGAGGTCTTTCTCCTGTTGATCACTGGCTCACATTCTGGTGGAGAATTAGAGGGGTTTTGTGTTGAGTGTTCTTTTGACAAAGGTTTCGTGTCAAGTGTTGTTGCATCGACCTCCAAAATGCAGAGGCCCCCACAAGAAGATTTCTTACTCAAGGAGACCAAACCCCACCTTGGTGGAGGGAAGGTCATTGGTGATAAGCTCACTAGCACATATGACCTTGTTGAGCAAATGCAGTATCTTTATGTCCGGGTGGTGAAAGCTAAAGATTTACCTGTGAAGGATGTTACGGGTAGTCTTGATCCCTACGTTGAGGTTAGGCTGGGGAACTATAAGGGCACGACTCGTCGTTTTGAGAAGAAGTTGAATCCTGAGTGGAATCAGGTGTTTGCTTTCTCAAAGGATAGGATTCAGGCTTCTGTACTTGAAGTGACTGTGAAAGATAAGGATTTTGTCAAGGATGACTTTGTGGGTCGTGTTCTGTTCGATTTGAATGATATCCCAAAAAGGGTTCCCCCAGACAGTCCTCTTGCTCCACAGTGGTATAGATTGGAGGAGAGGAATGGTAATAAAGTCAAAGGAGAGTTGATGTTGGCTGTTTGGATGGGAAATCAAGCTGATGAAGCCTTTCCTGAAGCTTGGCACTCGGATGCTGCTGCTGTTAGTGGAGTTGATGGCCTTGCAAATATAAGATCTAAGGTGTACCTCTCGCCAAAATTGTGGTACCTAAGAGTAAACGTGATCGAGGCTCAAGATTTGATTCCAAATGACAAAAGCAGGTTTCCAGAAGTTTATGTCAAGGCCATCCTTGGAAATCAAGCATTGAGGACCAGAGTTTCAATGAGCAAGACTATGAATCCCTTGTGGAATGAGGATTTGATGTTTGTAGCAGCGGAACCATTCGAGGAGCCATTGATTTTGAGTGTGGAAGATAGAGTTGCACCAAACAAGGATGAAGTCCTTGGGAGGTGTGCTATTCCTTTGCAGTATGTGGATAGGAGGTTGGACCATAGACCTGTGAATACGAGGTGGTTTAATCTTGAGAAGCATGTTATTGTTGAGGGAGAAAAGAAGGAAATCAAGTTTGCTAGCCGGATTCACATGAGAGTATGTTTGGAAGGAGGCTATCATGTTCTGGATGAGTCAACCCATTATAGTAGTGATCTTAGGCCAACTGCGAAACAGCTGTGGAAGTCTAGCATTGGTGTTCTTGAAGTAGGTATTCTGAGCGCTCAGGGCTTGTCACCAATGAAAACGAAGGATGGGCGGGCAACAACAGATGCCTATTGTGTTGCAAAATATGGTCAGAAGTGGGTGCGGACAAGGACAATTATAGATAGCTTTGCTCCTAGATGGAATGAGCAATACACCTGGGAAGTATTTGATCCTTGCACTGTTATAACTATTGGTGTATTTGATAATTGCCATCTGCAAGGAGATAAATCAGGAGGGGCAAGGGACTCAAGGATTGGAAAGGTCAGGATCCGTCTTTCGACTCTTGAAACTGATCGTGTCTACACACATTCATACCCACTGCTGGTCTTGCATCCTACTGGGGTGAAGAAGATGGGTGAAATTCATTTGGCTGTGAGATTTACTTGCTCTTCAGTGGTCAATATGATGCATATGTACTCTCAGCCGTTGTTACCCAAAATGCACTATCTTCATCCGTTAACTGTTGGTCAGCTGGACAACTTGAGGCACCAAGCCACTCAGATTGTCTCCTTGAGGCTGAGTCGTGCTGAGCCACCTTTGAGGAAAGAGATAGTAGAGTATATGTTGGATGTTACTTCTCATATGTGGAGCATGAGGAGAAGCAAGGCTAACTTTTTCAGGATTATGGGTGTTTTAGGTGTGTTAATTTCTGTCGGAAAATGGTTTGATCAAATATGCAATTGGAAAAACCCAATTACGACCGTTCTGATCCATATCCTGTTCTTGATACTGGTTCTGTATCCGGAGCTTATTCTACCTACTATTTTCCTGTATCTCTTCCTGACTGGAATTTGGTACTACAGATGGAGGCCAAGGAATCCTCCTCACATGGATACTCGTCTTTCTTGTGCTGATACTGCTCATCCTGATGAGTTGGATGAAGAATTTGATACTTTCCCTACTTCACGTTCTCCTGATATTATTAGGATGAGGTATGATCGCTTAAGAAGCATTGCAGGGAGGATTCAGACCGTGGTTGGCGACTTGGCTACTCAAGGGGAGAGGCTGCAGTCTTTGCTGAGCTGGAGGGACCCTAGAGCGACAGCATTGTTCGTGATTTTCTGCTTGGTTGCTGCTGTTGTGCTCTATGTCACTCCCTTCCAAGCCGTAGGGATCCTGACAGGATTGTATGTATTAAGACATCCAAGGTTCCGCTACAAGCTTCCATCTGTGCCGCTTAATTTCTTCAGAAGGTTACCTGCTAGAACAGACTGCATGCTATGAGCTCTACCTTTGGCAGCTATCATCTCTATCCTACTTATGTTTTTCCTATTAAATCGTCGAAAATGATGTAGAAATTTGTTCGTCTGTCCTAGTATTTTGCATAAGATCCTGGTGAAACTGTTAAGTCTAATGAATTTGCTTTATATCTGTTCCTAAATTTTTCAAAAAAGTTGGCTGCTGATGCAAATCTATATATGTAATCATGTAGCTTGGAAGTTATTTTGTTTTGAGCAAAGCCCCAATGCTAATATCAAAAGTACTATCTATTCAATTTGGATGTGTTTTTTTGTTGATATAATGTGGTCGTATATTGATATCCAATTTTTTGGATTTTCTTGGATAATCCAAAAATCACGAGGCCCTATTAGGCACAATAACAAATTCGGGGAATAATGGCCCCATCTCTCTATGAAATATCAAACACTTCACCCGTGCTAATTCACACATCACACGAACCTATGACGTGCGTCTAATGCACTCACACTTCACATGAACCTATGATGTGTATTTAATCTGTACATTTTATATGGTTCTGCTAGGTGAAAACGGTACTGAGTTTGACCCAAGATAATTAATTTCCAAATAAGCTCGTGATGAATTGATGGATAATGTGAGATCTTTCAAAATAAAATCGTACCAGTTTAATTTAAATTGAATATCAAATAATTATCTTTGAGCTGATTTAGTTCAATGAAAAATACTTTATGAAAAAGCAAAAGCGTATGCCAGAAGAGGTAGAAAAATATTTTTGGGACCACAAAATAGTTCCAAAAAAAGAAGTAAATGACCGACCTTTTTTTTCGAAAAATGGAATATTCTCTTTTTTTCCCTATTTTCTGTTTGTTTTCTCTTTAATAAAGCTGCATAAAGTAACAGTGGGCTTCCTTTGCTTCGGAGATGAAAGGGCCCAAATGGATACTAAGATCTGGGCTTATTGGGCCTAATTACTTACAGAATTCCTCTCTGGGCCCAAGTGAAAATTGATTGAGTCTTCTATCTTTGGGTAATTTTTCCTTTGTGAAATATTTTTCCATGTAGCCACTCAAAAATAATGCTTCATAGCTATATTTTGGATAATTACATTTGTAATTATAATTATAGTAAGATTTGTATAATTTATATAATATTTGTATAATTTATTATACAATTCGCAATTTTTGTATAACATTGGTATATTTCTAGTTTTTTAGTATACTAGCTTACACAAAATTATCATACACACATTGCATTCACATTAAAAGCCTCCAATTTTTAGTATCACACCACATAGTTAAATATAATATTTGACTTATCTGAGAATACTTTAACAAAATGATATCACATTTACCTACCCTTTTTTCACTTTATTTGTTAACATCAAGAAATAATAATAGTACGTAGAAAAAGTAGAAAGATGCATATATTTATACATGATTAAAAATCAAACAAATAATTAATAGCAATAATAACTATAACAATAACAATAATAACATATCTAGTGAAATTTCACAAGTGGGGTCTGAGGAGAGTAAAATGAAAGCAGATTTTACCACTCTCATAGAGATAGAGATACTGTTTCCAGAAGATCATTAACTCAAGTATATCAACTCCAAAAGTCGAAAATACTAGATACACAATGACTAATTTTAATGAAAAATCAATCCAAATCGAACTACGAAGCTTCAGGCCTAGCTAAGATCTCGTATCAAAAACAAAATTTTTTTATGATGGAATCACATGATTGTTGTGGCACAAACAAAAAGGGAAGAAAAAAAAAGAAAAAGAAGAGATAATTGGAGCTGAAGGTTTAGTGTGAAACGTAACAAAGACTTAGCAGCAAAAATCAAGAATAAGTCATCATTTGTCATGAAGCTATATTTAGGCTGTGTTTGTTTGTTCCAAATTGTCCTAACACAGCCACCACGACTCAAGCTGCTATTTTGTTCGTCTTAAAATAAGTGTTATTTTAATAAATATTATATTTGTTAAATAAATAAAATAAATAACTTACTAAGTTATTTCTGTTTAATAGTCTCTCTTGAAAATTGAACACTATTGATGTAGAAAATGCATCATCGTAACTTCTACTAGAATGATAAGTACTTCTTCATTTATAATTAGTGATTTCATGTTCAAACATGAGATATAAAGTCACTTTATGATAAGAAATATTATACCTCCATCGATGTAAATTCAAATTAATTAGATCACAAAATGTGTACCAAAAACTGAGTGGGAAATCAAGAAAAGAAAAAAGATGCATCACTATTTAAAGAAAAAATTATGCATCACTATTTAATGTTCTTCTTCTTCCCTATTTTTTTTTATAACATTATTGTGAATTGCCATTGACAAATAAAAATAAGACCACATACTCTAAGAGCACCTAATCCCAACACCATCTTCTAGGAATGTTATGGTAAGTATTTAGCCTTAATAGAAATAATCACGGATCGTTTGATAGCTAATTTGAGTTATTCAGGTATTAATAATACATGAACTAGTTAGTTAAGATTAAATTTATATACTATTTTATGAAGGGATTAACTAAGAGTTCGATAAAATTCAGTAATTTTGATCAAAATTATATATTTGCATTATTTTTCTATTAAATATATATAAATAATTTGTCCAAAATCCCATAAATTGCACTAAATCTAAAATCTATAAACTCAAAATTTTGAATTTTAATGAATTAGGTTTTATGCCTAACTCACAACCCAAAAGCTAGCTCAAAGGGAGGAGGTTGATGCTTAGCATCTGGTGCGTGGACAATTTTTTTGGGGGTTAACATTGGGTGAGACGGATCCTGATCTGATACCATGATGAATTAGGTTTTAGGCCTAAACATCCCAAAATCTAGCTCAAAGGGAGAAGAATTGCCTAAGCCTCATAAGTAGTTCACCCATCTCGTTAACCACCAATGTGGAACTTTTTTTCTCAACAAATTCGTCTATGCATTCTTGATATTCCATTATTCCGCCCCACAAAGAAGAGAAATTTTCGTTTGAATAATAAGAAGGAAACATTGCACATGAGTTGAATGTAAATTTGGAAGAGAGTAAGTGAGAATACTAAGTCAAGGCAAAAGAGAACCAATTTCAGACAGAAATAAAACTTATTTGAAAAAGTTATCAACAATTTTCTATTTTTAGAAAGCAGAAAAAGAGGGCACATTCATCGACCCCATTGTAGATTTAGACTAATTTTAATGTTTGTTGTTTGGAGAAAGAAAGAGAGAGAGTAGGAAGTAGTAGTTTGTTGGAAAGATTAATAAGGCCTATGTTGGTTACTTGGTCCATCTAAGGGCCCCAAATCACATAAAAGATTTACTTGGTGTATGTTGAAAAATATTTTTTTTTAAAATAAGTGAATTTTTTATTTGTCATACGGTATTTAATGTTTATATTAAAAATTGATTATATTGGAATTCGTGCTGCGTAGGATCTTATTTGAGGGAAAACACTCCCTATTAAAGATTCTTTCATTCCCATAATTCTAACCTGACCTTTTTTCTTTTTGGTCCGCTCCAAAAAAGATGTTATCTTACTCCAATAGGAAATAGTTTAATTTTAAAAATTTCCTTTTACTCTTAATGAAATAATTCTTAGCCATATAAAAATCTAAAAATTATTTTAGTCCACAAATTTTAAATATTTTTTTCCTTAAATAACGTTTCAGGTCAAAAAGTGACATATAAAAATAAAAATGAGAAAGTAATTATATATCTAATGTAGATAAATACAATAAGAGGTGGAGATGGAGATCGTGAGGAAGATGATTGTGCTGTATTGAAGGATAAGATGGACACAAACAATGTGAAATATAATATCATTTGTGAAATTTTTGTGTGTATTTTTCTTAAAAAAAATTTACTTGAGAAGTCATTTTTCTTATTTCTAAACTAAATATATGTTTCTATCAAAAATATAATTCAAAAATTTTGACAATCCGATAATGGAAAAAAATTAGGAACTCCGTACCAAACACACTTATGACTTAAATTTACTTTCTCCCCTCTCTTAAATTTAAAGATGTATTTTATTTTATCGAATCATCATCAGTTATAATAACTATCTTCTATGATATTTCTTCTATTCTTTTTAAGTTGTTACAAATTGAATTTGTTCAAACATATATACTGAATTTATTACTATCTTAATTAATGAAATATTAATTATAACATCCCAAAGAAAGATAAATGGTAATTAAGATAATACCCTTATAATCAAAATGCCTGTCTTAATTAATATACTGTTGAGACACAAAGTCTCACATTGATGGTTAATGGGATGAGTGGTCTTCTTATAACGTTTAGCTAATCCTCTTTCCTTTGAGCTAGCTTTTGGGATATGAGTTATGCCTAAAATCTAATTCATCATAGTATCGGGGTGTTGAGATACAAAATCCCACATTGATGGTTAATGAGATGGATGATCTTCGAATGTGAGGGGTGTTAAAACATAAAATCTTATAATATAAGATGAAAGCAACAACAAAAAAATTATGGCTTGGTTTATTTATTTGACTTTATTTATTAAGTTTATCTTTGAAGTTTTTTATAAAATAGTTCTCCATGCCTTCAAGCAAGTTCCCAACCCCCTTCTTTAAAGTTTCAAGTCGTTTAGCATAACCAATTTTTGCCTTTTTATGGACAAAATAGTGGGATAGACCCTAACATGGGAACTTGGAAATTTTCTAATAATGGAATTTTTTATTTATTTTTTCAGCCAAAATTCTATCCAAAATATCTTCTTATTCTTTTCATATTTCACTTGTGAAAAATCAATGCTTAATTATTTTCTCTTATCATTGCAACTTTAGACGATTTATCATGCTATTTCTATTAATTAGTTGAGAATTGATTAAAAATGGGTAAAAATATAATCATATTCAATATTTATACAACATAAATAAATATATGATATGTATTTATATATAAACTTTTCGTATTAAATTATGATTCTTTTATACATATTTTTATCATTATAAATCATTAACTAAGTTTATACGAGTAATTTACTGTAAATATTCAATACATACAAGTATATATGTTTAAAAAAATAATTGAATTTTGATTTAAATTTAACGAATTTAATCTTCAAAGTTCTTAATTAGCGGTTATTAGTTCATTATAATATTCAACATAATCCTGTATCTTGATGCAAAAAGAAAAAAGAAATAGATCTTAAATCTAATTCAACATAAAATTTAGCTCGTAAAGGAAGAATTATCTAAGGGCATTTAAGGAGTTTATGTTCTTGCGCCACAAAATTATCTTGTGATTCCAATTTCTCCCCCCTCTCCTCCGTAGGATTGAACATATCGATAACAATTAATAAATTTGAATGACTCTGACTGCAACATCTTGATTGAAAATAGATCTTGAATCTAACTCAATTTTAAATAACTCATAGAAAAAATGGCTCAATATAATATACGAAATTCATATTTTCATTTCACCAATAAATATGAAACTTCAATAATAAATACGAATATCAAACTTCAAATGGGACCAAATAAAAAATCTAGCATCTCCAAGAAAGTTCCTAACCTTTTGATAGTCATATTTTATAACTCCTAAGAAGATGCTATATTGACTTTCATTAACGAGAAGAAAGACTAAAAAAGTCTAAGAAAAAGAAAATAATACACTTTTTTTTAATTGGTTGACGAGAGGCTCAATGATGAATTGTCAAATAAAAAAATTAAATTAAAATAAAAGCTTGCTTGCAATAGATTGATTAGTGCAAACTAATGAGAAGAAAATATTTTGAATCAAATAATTGATCAGAGATGCGTTGTATCTAATTATGTTATTATACATTTCTAAGTGCCAATTTATTTTATTTTACATAAGGAAGGCGATTATAACATAATAATTATTCTCTCATCAATAAAATGAAAATTCAGATATTGAACAAATTGAATTATTATGACGCCTTCAAGCATCTATTAATCGCATGTGGAATAAATAAATTATTCTAATAAAAAAACTTAATATGTTGATTATACTTGTTGTATTTCGAGAATAACAATAAAACGTGAATTCGGAGAGAGAATATCAAACTTTACTCTCAAAAGGCATTAAATGTGTAAGTTGAATTGAATATAGGCGAGTCAAAATAGATTGAGTTTACAAATTAATGCATTATTTGCTTGTTCAAGGGTTATAAATTTTTAGCGTTCAATAAAATTATTTTTCAATATAAGAATATTTTTTTAAAAATATTTTGATTATATTAGGATTTAATTTGTGACAGACAAATCTAAGTTAATCCTCTTGTCAAAAAAAGCTACGGCTATATGTCACCTAATTATTAAATAATTTAATCCTCTTATAATTTTTTAATTAATTTTTAGTCAACGATGATATCTATTGTCTGCAAAAATAAGATAATTTTTTTTTTAAAAATTTCTATACCATCCAATATTTTACACATCCTTTTTAGGGTGATATGTATGCTTTAATGTTTGTATAATCCAAATTAATGTAACATTTAATCAAAGAAGTGCTACTCTTCGATTCAAAATAAATGAAAATTTCTGTCTTTTTTTCTATAATTTAATATGAGTGATTTTTTTTAAAGTCCAAAAATATGTTAATTATTTTTTCCTCTTGAAAAGAGTGTAAAAAGAAGCAAAGAAATAATATTAATATACTCATCCAGAAGATTGATAACACATGATTCATAAGCTTCTTAAAATTAAATCATTTTCTTAAAAAGAAAAAAACAAACTCTACTAATCCAGGTTTAGACTAATTACTCAATTATTCTAATTAATTGGTCATGACTTGCTCTGTTCTCTTAGCATTTATATATGACTGAATAATTATATTATTAACTTTTAGTTCTATTTTGTACGTCTCTTGGATATAGTATATTAAATATCATAAAATAGTAATTATTGTTAAATTAAAGGGAATGAAAGCAAGATTTGGTGACCTAAACTTCATAGAGCAACATGCGTGAATTAATTCAAGAAAAAAAACTTATATAAATGAATTAGTAGAGAAATCAAATCTTCGATTTAGATAGCACGTACTCATCAGTGTCCAATGATGTTGACTATGGGTATGAGTAGTGGTACAAATAAATCAAAGAAGTATCGAGCAAAGACAATTAGATAGGATATGATATATTTATAATATATCGAAGATATGATTTTAGATACGAGGATATGAAGATAGAAAATTAAAGTAAAAAATTAGTAGATAGTCGAGCGTAATCTAAATTCTTGTTCATCATCATCATTATTATTATTAGTACTACTACTACTCATCTGATCACATACTATCTTTGTTCTTCAATTTAACTATTACTTGTAATTTTCTTTCCTTCAATTAATTAACATATTATATTATGTGTGATTGCTACTGTTCTTTTTTTCATTATGTTCAGTATGTCTATTTATATGTTTTCTTTTCGTACTTGATTTTATTGTGTTTTACTTAGGCCAGGTTTCTATAGGAGACAACCAGCTCTCCACTTTTACAAGATAATGCTAATGTTCTCTTCAGATCCTATTTATAAAATTATATTAATTGAATATATTTATATTGTTGTTACTCAAATTATTATATATTATTATTAAAAAAAAAAGAAAAAGGAAAAGAGAAGAGAAACAAATTAAAGACAAGGTAAAAATATTTTATTTTCATTGTTCTTTGGGATGCAATGGTTGACCATTTTATGGTTGGAAGGATTTGACCTAGCCAATTAGATGAAAGTGATTGAAAAATAAGTATTAGTATGATTAATTAATACTCTCTTCTAAAATAATGAGCAATGTATATTCTTTAGGGTGCATATATACTCTGAAACTTTATTGACAATGATGTTTCAAATAAATAATTAGGGTGGACTTAATTATAAAAATATATTTTTTAGTAACGCATATCTTTCTACTTGTATGTATAAACTATTGTGAGTTAAATTCATCTATTTTCTTTTTTATTTATTATGTATCAAGTTGTTAAGCAAAATACTTTTATTTTTTTTGCTGTAATATTTATATATTTTTTAAACAAATATTGGGAAGCATGCCAATCTCTGTCCCTCTCATTGTGTTTTTGTAAATAGTGACAAATTAATATATTGTTATTCCCACAATCTAAGTCAAAGTAATTTCACCTATATTGTGACTATCTAACGATCATCACATGTACAAGTGCTAACTTCATAATTTGATCAAATTGATATATTATACATTTATTTTTAATTTTCAAACTTAACGGAGTTTAAGAAAGAGTTGTATATTTTTGAAATCTATAATTTTAAATATTTACATCGTCATAATTTTCTGAAATATTTCAAGTTAAGGCGAAATGAACATTGAACGTCAAAATATAAAAAGGTAAATATGAAGAAGTCAAAAGAGTGTATTTGTAAAGCCCTACATTCAAGAATAGTGTATTTTCATATTTAGTTAAATAATCAATTATCATTAGGATCTGGCGTTTAATATAATACCAAAAAAATGGTAATCTCTAATGGCAAGGTTACGACAACTTTCTTTTAATCAAGTCAATCAACTAATTGCCATATTCGACCATGACTTCATCTCTCAGTCTCAGTATAGGTAAGACGTTGGAGTTACATAATAATCCTTCACTTGTAATTAGGATCAAATATATATTATCATGTCAAAACTTATAGTTAAGAAAAGCATCAACTGTTAAAAAAATGGATTTAGTTTTGCGGCTAAATAATAAAATTCATTACTAAATAAATGAATTAGCGATAAAGTTCTGTTATTAACTATGAGCAAAATAGCTAGAACTAGCGATGAAGTTCATAGCTTATAATTTCAAAATAACTTTATTTCTTAGCCGAACTCATTAACCAATTAATATCACATTCATACCTGGCCTATTGTCTAGATTATCTCGTCATAAGCAGAATGTTAGAATTAGCCAACAATCGATGAAGTAAAAGATTTTAACCTAAGCCGTAAAAGAGGTAGCTAATACGAGTTGGTAGCTGCATGAAAATGTCAAAGGTAATATCCACAAAGAAGATGAGGTCATATATGTCATTTCACAACTAAGATGGTCGAACAAGGAAGCTCAAAAGCATCCGTTTCCATATTAAAGATCACTCTAGATATCCTTCAAAAAAAAAATTTCTTTTAAAATTCAAATAAAATCGTCTTCTTCTTTTCCTCCTCCTCCTCCCTCTTCTCCTCCAGTTTAAAAATAGATTTGTCTTTTTGCTCCGTTAGCATTCAATTCGCGTTTCCTTATCCTCTCACCACCAAAAAAAGGAGGAAAAAATAATTTGTTTCTCTCTATCTAGTACCGTACACTGACTGGTGCTAGCTGTCTTACCTTTATTCTCTATAAAGAGTAGCGCGGTGCATAAAGCATCTTACGTCTCTCTTTATATATATATATATATATATATATAACTCAAAAAAAGAATAAATATAAAGAGTTTGCTATTATTAGTTTTTAGTAAATTTATCAAAAAATAATGGGCCTTCAAGGTCATGATAATCAAATTTCTTTTGGAAATCATGATCATCATCAGTTTCATCAATTATTATTCCACAATAATTCTGATCAGCGAAACAACACTGATCAGATTTCTTTCGGAATGTTACATCAGTCGTCTTCTGTCATGCCAGAAAATTTCATGTAATTTATTTTGCGATTTCTAAATCTAAATTCAATTAAAATATTTTCTTTATTATTATTTTTTGTTTGAATTATTAATATTTTGTGCAGAAACAAAGAGAGTAGCAGTACTGGAGGTTATGATTTAGGTGAACTAGATGATCAAGCTCTTTTCCTATACCTTGATGCTCAAGATCCTTCTTCACAACAGGATCAAATCCGTACGTTTGTTTACTTTTTTATATTTTAAATTTTTTTAATGAAAATCTTGTTCTACTGCTTTTTTTCATATTTTAGGTTTTGATTTTGTAAAATTGTAATTTTGTTCTTCTTTTTGACTAGATCCTCACATAACCATTTGATTTTTTAATTTCCCTTGAAATCACAAAGGAAAATAAATTGTTATTTAGTTTTTTCAGAAATATTGAAAATTTCATGTTTCTTCTAGATTTCAAGAGTCAAGCAGATTCTTCTTTGTGATTCTTACAGTTGGCTCTCCTAATTCAAACTTTTATCACATAAATTGTGACAGAAAAAATTTCTCTCGCGCGAAAAAAAGTAGATCTCTCTAACTTTTTTTGTCAATTTGTTGACAGTTTTTAAAATTTTTTCGTTATAATTTTGCAGAAAATAATTCAGAGATGATGAGACCACCAACTCTAAACATTTTTCCATCACAACCCATGCATGTTGAGCCATCATCCACAAAGGTAAAAGTAAAATAACAGTTTGATGTACAAAACATCTCGTTTTAATCAATTCGGAGAAAGAATCACTCATATTGTAATTTGATGTGTATACCAAGGCAATTATAGGATAATACTAACAATAATATTTCATTTTCTAGTCCTTAACTACTTCTTTTTCTTATTAATTAAGTTTTAATGAATTGTTATTAACTAAATTCCTGTTTTTGGTAGGGAAATGCTGGATTTGTTTCTAGTGGTTCTGAGAAATCATCTGAGCCGTCCATGATGGAGTTATCAAATTCCAAAAATAATGTTCTTTCTACTTCTTCTGGACCTGAACCTAAAGTTGCTAAGGTAATGTTTACTTTTAATTAATCTCTAATTATGGTCAAATTACTTAACTTCGATGAGAATTTGGATATAATTTTTTAAAATTAAATTTATCTGTTCAAAATCAATGTAAAAAATATTATAAGTAATGATAACTAATTACTCAAAATATCATAAAATATTTTACACACTGAGGTCAAATAATTATTTTTTTTAAATACTATCATATAAATTGAGATAATTAGTACGTCAGGGTATCAAAAAGTTGCTTCTTCTTCAAATTTGCGAGATTTTTTAAATTTAATTTCCCTTATAATGTTTTTTTCTTTGGTTGGTGGCAGCGAGAATGGAATCGAAAAGGTCAAAATTCATCTGAGCAAAATGCATCTAAAACAACAGATCATAAGGTAAGTTTCCTGATTTTGCTGTCTAGTGCATAAAATTTCTCACCTTTACACAAAATTTGGAGAAAAATCGCGATATGATACACCTAAAACGGTGTTATGTGAATTTTTTATTCTAATACAAGCATCAGGGATTGTATTATTTGAGGAAATCAATATAACTTTTTCTATGTAATTTTTTTTTCTCTTTAGGAATTTTAGATAATTGTTTTTCCTTGCAGACATTGAGGAGACTTGCTCAGAATAGAGAGGCAGCTAGGAAAAGCAGAATTAGGAAAAAGGTACTTAATTATAAACTATTATTTAATTAATTATCATTGATTTTATAGTTAAAACAAGAGTATCATAATTTACTATTTATAGAAATTTGTTCCATCTAGTTAGAGTTGGAGGTCCACCGAAAATAATTCTCTACTTTATATTTATATATAAGATAACAATAATATTTGCGTACACTTTATGTTTTTCGATCATTCGAATGAAAATTTATTAGATATGTTATAATTGTTATTGTTCATCTAATTATATTTTTATTGCAGGCTTATATTCAACAACTAGAGTCAAGTAGGATAAGGCTTGCCCAGCTAGAGCAAGAACTACAAAGAGCAAGAGCTCAAGTAATAAAATTTCTATTATTTTATCATAGAATTATTTGATTTTAATTTGCTTCTATATTCACAAAAAAAATTAAATATATTTAAAAAATAAATTTGTTAGGGTTTTCATTTTGCGGGTAGTGCTCTTTTAGGAGGAGATCAAGGACTTCCTAGCAACATTGGAAACATGAGTTCAGGTACAATTTCGATCATCTAAAAATATATATATGATTTAATTAAAGTTTATAAATTTCTGAATTTTAATATTTTTCAACTTCATTAAGAGTTTTAAAATAAAAATTTATACATATTAAATAAAAATTCTAAGACAAATACAAGAATTTAAACTAAAGTTATTGATTCTGCCAACTTTGTCTCTTCTACTCCGCTTCTAAATTTGTCTTATAATAAATTTGATTCCATATTACTTATTCCCATTAAGTTTTCATTAATTTTGAGTTTTAAAAGAAAATTATCAATACATCTTGATCATATTATTATTAATCATTAATATTGTATTTTTCGAAATATATTTTTCACTCATTAATCAAATATCAAAAATATTTTTCAAAGAAATAGTTCTATTGCAACATCTGGTTGGAGAAAATTTTCCATCTCCTACAAAACACACACTCTTAATTATTAATTGCTAATATTTGTTGCTTTATATTAAAAAAATAATTAACTAAAAATATGCTCTTTCTAACTATATATGGTATTAGAGCGGACAAAGTTTCTATGATCGAATCTCAGGATTACCTATTATCAAAATGAATTTTCACGATCACATTTTCGCATGAATATTATACTTTTAGATGCTGCAGTGTTTGATATGGAGTACTCAAGGTGGCTGGAGGAACATCATCGTCTTATGTGTGAGCTACGAAATGCACTGACCGAACATTTTTCGGAGAATGATCTTCGAATTTACGTCGAAAATTGTGTCACTCATTACGATGAAATGATGAATCTCAAGAGCATACTCGTAAAATCTGATGTGTTTCATCTTATTTCCGGCATGTGGAAAACTCCGGCCGAGCGTTGTTTCATTTGGATGGGAGATTTCCGCCCATCCGAGCTCATCAAGGTACGTGTGTATGCGTTATCAGATCACCTACAAGATAATTACAGTTAAGTGCATGTTATTCCTAGTGAAATAAAGCCAATTATTTTTCACAATATGCTAAAATATGCATCGTCAACATTAAAGTAAAATCACACCATGCATATACGTTGCTTAATTTCTACTACAAAACCCTAATTTGCCTAAGATAATAAATAGTACTCACTCTATCTTAATTTATGTAATTTTTTAAATTTTTTCTAAAGAGAATGATGCCTTTTTATTAGTATAAACAATTTAAATTTAGTATGCTCTACTCCCCGTCCCAAATTAGTTGTTATATTTTTCTTCAAAAGTTAATATGATTATTTTTTAAAATTAAATTAAATTAAATCAACACAATATTTTAAATAGATATTCAAAAACAATATGATAAGTATAATAACTGAAAAGTTTCTTATGTTAACTTGATGAAAAAGTATATATTTGAAATGTTAGTCAAAGTTAATATCATTTAACTCTCGAAAAGTGAATTAAACATGACAAAGGGAGTACTAATTTACCTTTAACAAGATGATTTATAGCCACATAAATGTCCCTATCATATTTTAGATTACACGTTTCAAACATCTTTTTTCTTTCATAAGCTCCGTACAAATACTCAAATATCGTCACATAAATTAGTTCTAATTTCTTCACTCTCTATGTCATGTCCTTATCTTATGGCTGAATATATATTAGGTGTATATATATTTAATTTGTGAGTTTTTATGTATATTTTAATGGTTGTTAATGATGGATGATTAATAGATAATCCTGAGTCAGATAGAGCCATTAACAGAACAACAATTTGTGGGAATTTGTGGATTACAACAATCAACACAAGAAGCTGAGGAAGCTCTTTCACAAGGGCTGGAAAATCTTAATCAATCAGTTTCAGACACAATTGTCTCTGATGCATTATTGGCTAATTGCCCTCAAAACATGGCTAATTACATGGGACAAATGGCTCTTGCTATCAACAAACTCTCCACTATTGAAGGATTTGTCAGACAGGTACATAATATATTCAGTGTAATTCTGCAAATAAAATTTAGAAATAATGATATTTACGTAGATCTTAAAGATAGAAAAATAATTTTCGACAGACTCTCGACTCAAATAAAATATTTTATTCAGATGTCATAATACTTGTCTGACTATAAATCGCATATTTCAAAGAGACTTATATATAGATATTCTTGATTAGATGTTATCTTTTTAAGTGAGATGATTATAGTGTAAAAACACATAAAAGTAAACCCATTACTACAATTTATTTAAAGCTAACTAAAAGTAAATCTTTTCATATTAGCAGTTGAGATAGAGTCAAAATTAAGTGATTTTGATAGATTGGTAGGGCCAAGATCGAAAAAGTACTATATATCTACTCCTAGTTTAGTTGGAAAACCTACTCCATCATGTATGACCTATTCTCACCAGCTCATTTCCATATATAGACTTCATTTAATCATTGTGATACAAAGTTTATCTAAAATTTAAGTTTTTTTGTTTGGGTTTAATCTGATTATCTTCACAAAGGCAAAACTCTCAGACTCTTCTATTCTTTACTCTGTCCTCATGATCTTTCACTTCATTCGTTCTTCTTATATATCGTTGATCGAATAAAAACACTCAATCAACCCATTCCTATTCTAAAAACTATTAATTGAGTACTTAGCACTAGCATATTTAGGTTCAAGTACAAAAGATTGTGTGGGTTCCATCTATGTTTTTGGTACAAGATGAATTCTCATGTCATTGTTCAAAAGAGGAGCTTAAAACCCTTATTTTAGAGATCATTTATTTTATGAATTTTAGTACCAAACAACACAAGAGAACAAATTTGTAAAACTAACATTTCCAAACATATAGAGTAGGGACCAAAAAATATAACTTTTGGGTCCATACATTTCTATGAATGGAGTCATAGTAATAAGTCTATTTATTTTGAACATGTCGATCGAACCTAGTTACTTTTGCAAATAATATTTATGTTAAAAATTCATTAAATATATACACATTAAATTAAGAATTCATATACTAACACTCAAAAAATTGAATTTATCCAAAAATTCAAAACTAATTAAATTAAAATTCTGA
>JAOTQJ010000002.1:17393602-17408466 GCA_025642045.1 Solanum sejunctum | reverse complement strand
AGAAGTTACTTAAGAACTATGAATGCAAGAAACTTCTACAAATCGGGTGTGTTTAGCAAAACCCAAGGTATTTCAACGACTCTAAAAGCAGGGCGAAAAGGTGTATAAAGCCAAGCCAATGATTAGACTCCTTTTAGGATCTTCTGCCTTTGATCCCGAAGACAAGTCAGCTGGTTTGCTCAATCGGATTAGCCAAAGGCAGGGGTTTCTAGTTCATTTAATATTTCATTATGAGATGTATATTTCTTTCACCTATTTAGGTGACACTAATATCTCTTTTCACTTTATTTCTTTTTTAATTTGCTTTTTTATGAACTGAGAGTCTATTGAATATTATTTTGTGTATATAAGGTCAAACAAAATAGAAAATATCTACCATGATGGATGCAAAAATAATTTTGGATTGATAAACGAAAGAGAGCAAAAAGAGGTCTTTTCGAATTCAACTTTGAGAGATCCTACTCAAAAAGCTATTCCTTTTATCAGTCAGTCCTAATGTTACAATCGAAGTTCATAAAACTAAAGAAAACATTGATGGGTATTTTTGTATATCTATTTAATGATTAGTTAAATTTTTTATATTTATAATAGCTCATCAATGGAGCCTAGAGAGAGCAAGCATATAGAAAATTTACTCATATCTTGAATGGATAAAAAAATATTGTAATTTCATAGTCATAGTCATAGATATTCTTAGGAGAGGCATTAGGCGAGTACAATGTATATAATACTTATGCATACATCATATAAAATATCGAAAATAAAGAAACAAGTCTTTGGACACATGTGTTGCACATGTACACTGTATTTTATAATAGATTACATAATAAAGAATATTACTTTTATTTACTTAAATCTTTTAGAAAATAATTATAACTAAATGAATGAAGTAAAAGATTTTGTGAATAAGGCTATTGAAATTGTTCCCTAGGTCATTACAAATGGTTTTGTAAAGATAGCATAGAAAATTGATCGTAATTCATAGCACCAAAAAATCCATGAGCTAATAATATACAAGAAAATATAGAAAATCACCTAATTCATATTAATTGTACCATAGTTGCTAAAAAAAATGCCTCGCAAATCGAATTGAGGCTATCAGAATTCTTCTCAGATCCTTTTAGATAGTTCTGTGAAAGTTTCATGCAAAACATTATTACAAATCATACCAACAAAAAATTCATGGGCTAACATACATGAAAAATAGAGAAAATTATCTTATTCTTGTTGAGTGGCTCATAAATGCTTAAATGCCAAAAAGTACCTCGCAGATGGGGTCGAGTCTATCATAATTATTCTCCAGGTCCTTACAAACGATTCTATAATATCTCTCAGAAAAATTGATAAGAAACCACACGACAAGAAAATTCATAGGCTAACATACACAATAAATAGAGAAAATTGCCTAAAACCTAATGTATGGACCCTAAATTTGCAAAAGAAAAAAAGCCCAGCAGATCAAATCGAGGCTACTGGAATCCCAACCCAGGACCAAATGAGCAGTTCTTAAAGATTTCATGAGAAATTGATTGAAAGTTATACCTCTAAAAATTCATAGGCTAACAATCACTTAATTCTAATTGAGTGACCCCTAAATACCACAAAATGCTTTGTGGACCAGGTTGAAGCTATTGGAACCCTTCCACAATTCCTAACTGATAGTTTTGTAAAGGTTTCATACAAAAATTGATCGGAAGCCATAATCAAAAATTAATCAGCTAACACACATGAAAAACAGAGAAATTCCTTTAATTCTTCCCCTAAATATCAAAAATACTCTACCATTAGGGCGAGGCTGTCAAAGTTCTTTCTTAGGTTCTTACAGAAAGTTTTATAAAGGTTTCACAAAAGAATTACTAGAAGTCATGCCACCAAAGAATTGATGGGCTAACACACAAAAAAAATAAAGAAAATCTCCTAATACCTGGAGACATTAGCCTAGAAAAGAACTTCAAGAGCCACAGAATCATCCATAGTGACACGGAGAATTCTAATAGCCTCAACCAACTTCGCAAGACTTTGTTTTAGCATTTAAAGACCACTCAACAGGAATGAAGTATTAGATGGGTATTGACCAATCTTCTTTCAAGCAACCCCATTCAATAAAGCTCATTAATCAATAATCTAGTGTACTAAACTCCCACTATACACATGTTCCATAAATGATCATACACAAGGGTCTATGAAAAACAAATCTTACCAAGAGATTCTTTCCACAATTCGAATCTGTGATCTTGACAAATTATAATGTCATAATATTTTTCAAATCATCCTAACTATTATCCTACTGCAACAATTCTTGCTTATAAGTCCATGTTGTGGCAATTTACACCCATAAGGTAATGGGTTTCTCCTACATGTCGTACGTCAAAACTTATTGTCCATGCATAAGAAACAGTTTCAACATCAAAAACAATAAAACTAGAGCAAACATTGCTGATTGAGGTTCTATCTTGACTCACAAATAGAAAGTTTCTCCAAGACCCCCTTCCAATCAACCAAGTGCACTGTTTAGTATTTAAAACATTAATTCATTGAATATTATATCAAATCCACAAAAAAAATGCACACAAAATACCTAATTTTGAAAAGAAACCATGACTTCACATGCACCATAAATGCACATATAAATCCACCCCTACATGAATGTGTTATTGGTCATAGCATGAACAGATGGGTGGAAAAAATGGATATATAAAAATGGGAAAATATATTGTTCTATATATATGCATATATTTTGGTTTTTAAAACTATATAAATATGTGTAAACACTTTTGGCTTTTGAACTTATGACTTAGTGTTTTCTTGTTGGTTGTTAATTGGCTTAATATCTCGAACAAAGTTTAATGTAAATGAATGTTTGCAAGTTTTTTGTCCCAACCTAGAAGAGCTATACATCAATAAAGCTAACAATATAAGTACTTTGTACTCTCACCAACTTCCAAATGCTTGCTTCAGCAAACTTAAAACATTGTACTTATAATGTGGAAAATTGAGTAACTTGATGTCTCTATCAGTGACCAGAGGTCTTCTGAATCCCAAAAACTAGAGATATAAGGTTATGAATCAATGGAAGAAGTCATGATATAAGAGGAACAATGAAAAGTATTCATCACCTTATTTCCCGTGTTGGAACAACTGATTCTTCAGGAGCTGCCTAAGCTGATGCATTTCTTTCTAACTGAACATGCTCTTATATTTCCATCGCCCAAGAAAGTGGATATTAAATCTTGCCCTGTGTAACAACCCCAAAAAGTTTCTGAAAATGTACCTCAGAAGTGTTCAAAATCATAATTTTGATATATCTCAAATCTGTGTGTGATATCAAAAATCCAACTTCATATTCTTGTTCAGAGGGTCAAATTAAGTGGGAGATGGGTCTAAATTCGATTTTAGAGCAACCATATCAAAATTCAAAATTCTTAAAAATGTAATTCACAGTGTTGTTTCCGCGCTTCTTCCGCAACACATATTGGTATGGTTTTCTATGCAGATTTTTGACTTCGGTCCAAGACTTGTAAGTCTTGGGCCTAAGTGTTCC
This sequence comes from Solanum sejunctum, assembly GCA_025642045.1. Classification (NCBI taxonomy): domain Eukaryota; kingdom Viridiplantae; phylum Streptophyta; class Magnoliopsida; order Solanales; family Solanaceae; genus Solanum; species Solanum sejunctum. The sequence goes on along the minus strand of JAOTQJ010000002.1, from coordinate 17,404,925 downwards.
CAAATGCAGAAATACCTATACTTAGTCATTTTTCACCCTCATATCACTCTAAACATTTTCCAAATACTCATTTAAATACTTAGCCAAATATTTTACTCCTAAACTCAAGTCTCAAAACCATTTTTCGATTCTTAAGGATTGCACAAGCTTCAAGTCTCCATCTACAATCTTCATGAAGTTCATCTCCAAAGCTAAGGTATGTAGGTTTCTATCATGGGTTCCTTTCACCCATGATATCTAAGCTTTATTTTACTTAAATTTACATGATTTAAAGATGATTTACTCATGGGTCTTATTTGTTATTAAAATCACTGCACATTATGTTGGGGTTTATGAAATTGTAACTGTTTTGCTATGTTTTGAGCTATGAAACCAAGGTCTATTGTAAGATTTGATGAAGGTTTTTATTGTATATTGCTTGAGGGTGTTACCAAGTATCTATTGGAGGTTTTACATTGAATTTTCTAGCATGATTTCACTAATGAATTGCATGATTTTAGACTAGCACTACACACCCTCTAATTATTTTGATAAAATATCCGGTTATGGCTTCTTGAGAATTGAAGGTCCTATGCATATCATATGAGTTGAACGACTATATGATGATGAAATGATGATGAAAAGATGATGGGATGAATGTATGTATATGGTATTCTCTATGTAGTGTTGGAATGTGACCATGCCCTACTCGGGGGTTGCGCACGGGGTAACCTTGTTGGGGGTTTCGTACCCATCAACCTTGTTGGCGGTTTGTACCTATCAACCTATCAGGAGGTTTGTACTCAGGCACCATGGGTGGTAGGGTGTGATGATTCACCAACCTATCAGGGGGTTTGTACTTCCACACCACGGGTGGTAAGGTGCGATGATCCACCAACCTATTGACGGGGTTTGTACCTCAATCACCAAGGGTGGTAGGGTGTGACGATCCACCAATAGTTAATGGTCTCTTCTTACACATATGTTATGTTCTATATAAGTATGTTTTACTTCAAGTATCATTCATACATGTCATATTATTAGTATGTTATTCATTGCTTATGATTATGCATTTTGCCTATGTGGCCTATCTTTTGTTGCATTACATCTTACATATTTAGTACATTCAAACATATTAATGCATACTCTATGCCTACATGATGTCACCATGTAGGAACTAGAGCACTGCTTGATCATCCTCCCCCTCCATGTGGCTAGTTCGATTGTCCTACAGGCTTATTGGTGAGTCCTCCACTCCGGGGATATTGCTTTATGAACTTTTGCTATATACTAAGACTACCTTTATTTTAGTTATGTATTGACTATGAAGATGAGTCCGGTTACTTTATCTTGGCCCCCGCTCTTATCAATGTAGTAGAGGTATTGTTGAACATGTTATGCATCTATGTTATGAGTCTTGATTCTCTTGTTTCTTGATATTATGATAGAAAGGTTTATCCTTAGTCCCAATTCCCTCGTTTATGCTTATTTCTCATTGTCATTTTAATTGCTTTCGTGACCAAGGATGTGTAATGATACGCTATGAGGCTTGTTTGGGGTTCACTCGGGTTTCCCATTCGCCAGTCACATCTAGACCCTAGGCTTGGGTCGTGACATCCTGTAATAAAGACGTTTGTCCAAGAGGAAATGTTTGTGAGTACACAGAGTCTTGAAATTGTTGAGGTGAAAGCACATGATCTCAATATAGCCATGTTTCCATTCTAAGATTTGCTTATTATTATTTGAGTTTATTGTTCTTGTTTTACTTTTCTAGTGTGAAAATAAATAGAAAAAAGTAAGAACAAATTTAATACTTAATTTTCGAGCCTTCTATGGCTGCCTAAGCTGAGGCTTTTCTTTCTGACGGAGCGTACTCTTGAAATTCCATCACTCAGGGGTATGGGGATCAATAGCTTCCTAGAAATGAAGTCGTTCATAAAAGAGGGAATATTTGTGAGTACACTGAATCTCAAATGTGTGAACAAAGATGATGAGGTGAAAGTAGATGATCTCAATAAATGGATACAGCAGAAGTTTACTTCTAAGGTTCGTCTTGTATAACTAATTAACTCTGATGCGCTCTTTCCATCTTAATAGTAATATTAGATATTAATTTACGTTTGTCAATGGAAGCAACTTCCTTATATAATATGTTCAATTAAAAATCTGAAACATCATTGTTCTCTGCTTTCCAGTAACATAAAGCTAGTTAAAGCACTACTGGTGGCGACAAATTTGAAGCTATTGATGGCGATGACTCAAAAGAGTGAACCATGATTTTGGGATGATGGCAACAAAGTCGTGCCTAGTCATGTCTATGAATCCAAAGCTAGTTAGGAAGGTAATACATATTCGATGAAATAGTCCAAGTTAGCTCGAATATCACCTAATACCTACACCGTTGTTTGTTGATTTTTGAAAGAAGCAGCATGAGCCTAGAGTAGCAGCCTATTTTGTTAGGCCCCAGGTAGATCTGTATTTGTAATCCATGAACCCAACAATTTTTGCCAAGAGACTTTGTGTTTGTATCAGTAACTCTAATTAGAAACTTATTGAGGTGCAGAGGACATTTAGAATCCCACATTAGTTAAGGAATGTTCTTTTCCGGCGACTGTCTCTCATTACATGTCTTTTTTGCAGGGATGTGGAAAGAACTGTTATGTATTCTGAAGGTCTTGGTCAAGAAGCATATCCCAAGGGTAAGCTCCGACTTATTTAAGCTTGATAATCTCAGATCTTTTGAAGGCAACCTAATCCAGTTCCTTTTCCTCTTCCAGGTTCTGTAGATATAGTAGCACTGGTCGCTGTACTCTGTTCCACGTCGAGCCTGAACTAGGAGAGCAGATGCGAGGCCCACTTTTTTGATGGGGAAATTTTTGAAAGCTCCAATGGTATATATGTAGGAGTAGTTTTTGCACATATGTAGATAAGATCTGAACTTGTATATGCACACTCCTACCTCCTGTTTTTTGCCAACTGTGATTACTCCCCATACGGTCTGATAGGCCTAGTTTTAATGTGTAGGGTATAAAGCTGTGCCTTATCGCAATTAACTATTTTTTTGTACTGAATAGGGAGTTGCTAGAAGTTGTGAAACTGTGAACTCCCTCCCCGATCTAATGCTTGATTAGCTAATTTATCTGCAAGTCGGTTTGCTTCACTGTAAATATGGTTTATGCTGGCACAATTTGCATGCATTAGTGACTGAATCTCTTCTATGTGCAACCAAACAGATTAGAAATTCTTTAACAATTTCAGTTTGTTTTCTGAAATTTGGACAAATGGAAGTTCAACTGAGAAAGAAACACATCATGAAGTACTCTCAATTGTTTTAACATTTGAAGATAGACAACAGATTCCATTAGACTGGATCTATCATTTCCTTCAATATGTGAGTTCCAATTTGTTGGATTTTGTGTGATTAATTTGCACAAGATGCATAAACACAAGTGTCAATAGGAGAAACTAAACCACCATGAAACAACATAGTTTGAAGATATAGGATATGGGAAGCAAATTCCTCATGCGATTTTCTGTGACTGCTTTTGTGAAACCTTGACCTTGGTAGGCAGTGTAAGTGATGGCTCTTTGTCGAGCACAGCAGGAGCGTTGAACATGTGAATGCTCTGATCGAGCTCCTTCATTGCTTCTCTCTGCTCCTTTGCTTTCTTTCCTTTCATCCTGTATGATATGATTTGCCAACTAATGTTATTAGCAAGAAAAGGCACATGATAATGGAAATGAGTGAAGCACAATCTAAGGAACCTCTTTGTAACATCTCTCCTCCCTGTCGACTCTGATTTTATCAATTTTCTTGATGGACTTCAAAGTGTTCTCAGTTACATTCCTGTCATATCTATCTGGCCTATTACACTTCCTCTCTAATTCAAATGTTGAGTCCTTCAAAAGAAAATTAGCAGCAGGAAAGAAATTTTCAATAAAACAAAGAAGAAGAAAGCGCAGTTGATAAAATTTAATCCAACAAAAAGCATATTAATTGTATTGACACGACATAGTGTACCTGAGTCATGTCCTATGCAGCCGTCTATATGCTTTTGTCCATTTAACTTTACAAGGATTCCTCTTCATCTTAAAGTTCTTGTGGCATTTAGACCTATGAAACCGAAAGATCTGCACAAAGAGGAAACGCAGAAAGCTTTTTCTTTACTTGACGAACAGCCAGAACAATTCATTTCCTTGCAAAGATTCAACCCCCGACCCCAACCCACCCCAGTCTTTTCATGATAACCGCACGAAACTGAAAAGAAAAGTAGAGGCAGAGAAAAACATGTGGAAAAGAAGACCTCAAAACTACACCTTATCTTAATTGTGTCTCGATAACATGGTGTTCCATCAAAAAAGACAACCAGAAAGATCATAAATCAACAACTTATCCACTCAAGGCTCAATTACACTTGATCATTAGGTGAATGAGCTAAATTACCCCTATTATTGCATGTGATTCAATTAGTCATTGAACAGCTATTTAGTTTGCTTTGTGTCTCTATAACATGGGATGTTTTCCATCCGAGCAACTCTGTCTTGTCAGTAAATAGTAAGTAATCTTTAAATAGTTATTCTGTTTGTCACTTGAAGCAGTTTTTTTAGTTTTTCACTTCCTTTCCTTGTCATTAGATGATATATGATAAACTTTTGGATTGGTTTTAGAAGCTATATTGGATGTTCATCCCATATATAAAATACAAGGCCTTCAACGTGGAAAGGCTATTTATCTCTGGGGCTGGTAGCATGAGTGCTCTGTGCTCCACCAACTTCCAACTGCCTACTTCAACAAACTTCTATCATTGAAATTAATGAAAATTGAGAAACTTGATGTTTCAATCAGTGGCCAGAGGTCTTCTGAATCTCCGGAAACTAAACATAGAAAATTGTGTGTTAATGGAAGAAGCAATCACACAAGAGCAACAAGAAGGAGAAAAAATCAAGACCAATTGAGCCCTTATTTTCCTTGATGGTAGAGCTGAAGCTTTGAAGTCTGCCAAAGCTATATTGAATTTTCATCCCTTACAAAATACAGGGCCCATTTGCAGATTTTTTGTCCCAACCTGGAAAAGCTATATATCAATGGGCTAACTGCATTAATGGTCTGTGCTCTCACCAACTTTCAACTGCCTACTTCAGCAAACTTGAAATATGGGATGTATGGGATTGTCCAAAATTAAGAAACTTAGTGTCTCCATCAGTGGCCAGAGGTGCTCTGAATCTCCGAATACTAACAATAGCAGGCTGTCGATCATTGGAAGAAGTGATCACAAAAGAGAAACAACAAGGAGCAGAAATCATGACCTTATTTCCCCTGTTGGAATATCTGCAACTTTGCAGGCTGCCAAAGCTGGATCATTACTTTCTCCAAGCTTGCTCTTGAATTTCCATTTCTCTGGTATGTATGGATTCATGGATGCCCTGGAACGAAGACGTTTGTCTAAAATCGGAATATCTGTGAGTACACCAAGTCTTGAAAATGTGAACAATGATGCTGAGGTGAAAATAGATGATCTGAAGTTCACTTCTAAGGTTTGTCTTGTGCCGCTAGTTGTATAATTAAATAACTCTGGTCCTCGATTTCCATCTTAACTTAATAGTAACAGTAATAGTAACATTCAGTTGCTTACTTATGTTTGTCACTTAGAAACTTGAAGCATCTCTATTCTCTGCTCCCAGGAACAAAAAGCTAGTTAAGGAACTACAGCTGGCTAATAATCTGAAGCTATTGATGGTGACGAAGCTGAAGCTACTGCTGGTGACAAATCTGAAACTGCTGATAACTCAAAAGGGTGAACCATGATTTTAGCTAATGGCGACGAAGCTGAACTTAGTCATAGTGATGTCTATGAATCCGGAACTTAGATAGGAAGTTATCAAGCATTCGATGAAACAGTGCAAGTTAGCTCGAACACCATCTGAGACCTAGAGCTTTATTTGTTGATTTTTGAATGGAACATCGGAGCTTTAAGAAGCAGTATGAACGTTGAATCAGCCTATTACATTTGTCGGGCCCCTATGATCTCTTATTAGTCGAGTTTGAATCCGCATGTGGTTCTAAATTCTGATTACATTTCATAGCTAATATGTGGATTATTTTCTCATGACATCCTGCATTCTATGTTGTTTTGAGAGATTTTAATGAACACTTTTTTGGAGTGCTGGTTCATCCACATTAATCGAGGCCTATATACAGCATCAAAAGAGAGCCTATAAATAGCTATCTTATCCTTTTTCAAGTTATTAATTAATACATCGCTGATGGCATTCTTGTATATTTCATAGCTCCAAGCATTATCTGCGCAAGACTATTGCCATGTGTGTTGACATCTAACATTTATCCTTTTTTACAACCATAGTGCCTAGGTCAGCTAGCACTCACGTTGGTTGATTCAACTTGTAACAAAATGTAACTATATTGGGTAGCATTGACTTGTAAAAGACACTGATAATGTAAGAGTTATTTACAATATTGCTGGTGTATACAAGTAAAATTCTTATTTGAAATGCCACATGGACGTGTGAAATTCTGTCATTTCCTTCAATTTATGAGTTCTCTTATACTGGAATTTGTTAGCTTTCCTGTGTTTGATTAATTTGCAGAAGATTCATAAACACAAATGCCAATAGTAGATCTTTTGAATGATACCTTGACTGCAAAAGATGCATTCTAGTCCAAGTACTCAAAATTTGAATTGCAATATTTCACCTATTATTTTGTTCAAATTTTCGTGTTACGTGCACATCTTCACCATTTTAAAATAATTAACCTACCTCAAGTTTTTCTTGGCATTCTAGAAGCTTGTCTCTTGCCTATCCAGACGTTGATGATGGATCAAGGACCTGGAAGATACAGATGATTGAATATAACGAGAAGAACATTTTGGAATGAGAACTCGTAAAATTGAGAAGAAGAAATCACCTAATGTTTTCACTGCCCACTAAGTCACATCCTTGGTGTCAAGAATTTTCCTGTCTGACTGTCAAATATAAGCAAAAACAATGGCTTGCTGAGAGACAGAGCCCACGCTTTCTATCAGAAGCAGCCTTTAGATTATTGCAACTTGCTATTGTTAAGTCCTAACATCACCTAAACTGTTACAGCTCAAATTAAGGGCAAAAGGGAGATGAAAAGGACACATAAGGTCTACATTACAAGGTTATAGTAGTTAGTATTCAAAACATTTCGAAAGTACTTGAAAAAATCAGGATCAAAGAATTAATGTTTGACTGTCTAAATAGTAACTAAGACAATAAATAGAAATGCAAGATGGTGTATGGCTTTATCTTCTCAAGTCATCTTGCATTTATGGCATCATAAAAGATTTAAAGGAATACAGAAGTTCCCTATTTTTTGTTGTAAGCGACTCAAAGTCATAATGCTAAGATTGAAAGTGATGAATGCTTGCCATTTGAACAACTCTCTTTTATCAAAAGATATAGAGTTAGGAACACGGACACAATTGGAGAGAAATTACAGAAAATATTCAAATTATTCGGTTCAAGAATTCACTGGGTAACTGCTACTGTTTCAGTTTGTGTAAAAGATTATGGTGTAGCTCAATAAAAAGTGAGATCTGGGAGTGTTTGGCCATGAAACTCCAAAATTAATATTTTCAAGTCTTTGAAAAAAAAAAAGTTATCTAATCAACTTTTCCACTTTAATAATGCTCTCAGTTTGATCCCACTACTACTATTCCTGCTTTCATTGTCATTATACCAAATTCTCTATTATTGCTCTTCTTTTCATTCACTCTCAACCTATTTTTGCAACTAAGAAGTCCAGTGGTTAATCAGATATGGAATTCCTATCTATTTTTGTGGAAAAAGAAGCAGATTGCTTGATCCAGCCAGTTGTGCGAGGGATTGGGTATTTCTATTACTACAAGAGCAACATGAGATGCATGGAAAATGAATCTAATAAGCTGGAGGATATCAGAATTGGGCTTCATCAAAGAGGGGAGTCTGACTGGAGAAACTTATAAGTCATTTCACCCAATGTTGAGGCTTGGTTTACTAGTGTTGATACCACTACTGCACAGGTGGCTACTGTGTTGCGACGAGGTAGAATTAAGGTTAAAAGATATGGTTGGTGTCCAAACTTGAAGTCACACTACTCACTGAGCAGGAGAGCTAAGAAAATTACACTGGAGTTGATTGAACTTCGTAACAAAGGCAATTATTATGCTGCTTTCTCCTATCCTGCAGTTGAAGTTGAAATTATAGCTAGCAACAGCGCTGAGGAGTTTGACTCCAGAAAACAGGAGGAAAAGTCATGGCAGCTTTGCGAGATGACAGGGTAACTATTATCGGGATATGTGGTATGGGTGGTGTTGGTAAGACAACACTAGCTGAGAAAATCAAACGAAGGGCGAAACAAGAAAGGTTGTTCGGTGATATTGTCATGGTAACGGTCAGTCAACAATCAAACTCGAAAGTAATTCAGGGTGAAATCTCAGGAGAACTGGGGCAGACCTTAGAAGGGGATAATTTGTGGAGTCGTGGAGATCGGCTGCGAACAAGATTAATGGATCAGAACAGCTGCATCCTTGTAATCTATGAGGGTGTGTCTTCTCATAGAAACATGGAAAGACTGTTTCTTGTTATCCCAAGGTTATCATGTCATATTTATACTACCTTAAAGCACCAATTCGAAAAATTTAAAGTTAAATTACGTTAATATCCTTTACTTAAAAATAATTCTTAAATTACATAAATTAACCCTCACTTAAAAAAACCTAAAAAAGTGACTTCTCCCCTAAATTGACCAGACGGTACTTTCCGTCCATCTGCGCCAACACACACCTGCTCCCAGTGGACACAAATTCTGAAAACTCATTTCATCTATCTATATCTCTCTCATTTGTGTCGCCTCAACCATCTTAGAAAGTAAACAGATTCCGCTTTCCTTAAACATGACCATTGTGATAAATGATTAAAAAGTTAGTTGGACTATGTGTGACACTAAATAGAGTTTTTAGTATTGCTTTTTGACAGTGTAAAATATTTACATTCCCTGCTCCAATAGGGATGAGCCCTTTTTCCACCACCTAATGTGCAGTTTGAACATTTACCTATAATTGCCCTCGTGTGTAAATATTTTTTATTTTATCGGTGGATGCTGTTTGAAAGCGGATAATAGTAGCCCAAAAGATCCTCGATAGCACAAAATATTTGCATTCCCTGCTCCATCCTTTAACTCTATGATATCATCGGTTCAGCAATGTGTTCACGAGCAAACCAACGACAGTCACCGAAGTGTCCGGTTGATTTTCTGTCGTCGGTGTGTGATGGTCATAAAGTCACCGGGAAATATACATGTGCCAAGCAGATCAAATGATACCATTGATGACATTAAGTCCAATGGAGTCTCACGGCGTTTGCCTCCGCCATGTTATGATTCTTGCTTTTTTTGTCGGCTACATTTGGTCCGCTTACAAGCTCTGCAAGACTGCCGACAAAGCGGCTCGGTCCGAACAAGGAGCTAGAGGTTTGAACAGTTGCAATTCCTAAACTATTGATCTAATGTTGAATGTTTAATATGATCATGGATGACGATAAAGATTTGGTGTGTATTTGTGAACATTTTACTGTTAATTAGACCATATTCAAATTGTTTTTGCCATTCCTGCATTCCTATTAGATCTTAGCAATGGTATCTTATTACATCTTTTTGGTTCAAAGACGAGTAGTCTCAATCATCACGTCTGTATCCAAGGGTTGCCAGTGGCAGTCCTTGTGTTTACTCAGAACATATTCATGGAGTTGTGTTCAATAATGGCAATCCTTGTGTTTTACAAATGAAATTATTCAATGGCAATACTTACAATCTCCAATCAATTACATTATTCTCCTCTTTTCTTTATGATGATTGGGTTGTGAAAGCAACTTTTCATCATTCATAAATTTAATAAAAAAATTACATTAAGATGACAAAGAAAAATATGCTATAATTTTTAATAGATCACTGTAATATGAGAACATATGTAAGAATCAAGAAAAAATCATCAATAAAATTTATCGCTCTTAGCATGCATGATAGATATCTTTGTCAAGAATGTTATCTGATTTTAACAAAAAAAATAAAAATACCCTAAAATGTATATTCAAAATGTACAGCAATACTTTCAATAATATTGAAAGAAAGAAAATTTTGCAAACAATTATGGAAATAGATAGTGTCACGCGATCTATGTTTATCAGTATTTAAGGATGTGCAGCAGATAATAAGTCACATAATTACCTTTATAGAAAATTTTCAAAGCATCAAGTACTCCACAACCTAAATTTGGACAAACAGAAAAATAAAATTTGTCGTTGACAAAATTGTTACTACATCAATTTATACTTGATTAAATTTCAAGTACTGTTTTTACTTGACACTAAATTTAATAAAGTAAAGAAAATTTTTGAATCATATAATTTTAAATTAAAGACATAATGGATGTTAATAAACTTTACGGAGGAAAAAATATCATCTTTTGAAGACCTACGTAAATTAATCACACAAATTTATATTTACTTCTTTATGCATAATTATTTACTCAAACTTTTATTGTAATAATATTGTTGATCTGTTTCAACTTTTTTGTCTAATTTTAACTAGGCATGAAGTTAAAAAAAGTAAGGAAGACTTTCAAATATTATGATATTTTTATACATTTTACATATCTATTGAATCTTGTGATTTAAGAATGTCATATGTAAAATTAAAATTAAAGAGTTATCAAAAAGAAAACAATTATTTTTTAAGCCAAGTAATAAAATAAAAGAAGACAAGCAAATTAAATTTTCTTACAAAATCATTTACAATAACTTGATACAAACGTGTGATGCACGTGCAATACAACAACAACAACATACTCAATAAAATCTCACAAGTGGAGTTTGGGGAGGATAGATTGTATGCAGTCCTCACTACTTCAACACGTGCAATAATACTAGTATTATTAAAAATGGGAAGCTCCAACCTCTAAAGTTGGATTACAATTTTACCCCTATAGTAAATTAAAAAGTTATAAAATGTTTAATTAATTAATTAATTAATTAATTAGAATTATAATATATATTCAATTCCATAACTCACACCTCTTCATTTTCATAACTTATATTCTAATAATGTATATTAATTTTGTGTCTTTAACTCACACATTCTTTTTATTACTCTTACTTTTGATAATCTTCAAATTCCTACGTCTATTCAACTTCATAACCCACATGATATGTTATTCTATATCATTCTAGGTTTGACTTCAAAATTTTACTTTTTTGAATTTAATATAAATGGACATGAATATTTAATTTTTCATTTATTTCCCTCACATCTCCATGTTCTTTTACT
>JAOTQJ010000002.1:17367554-17393502 GCA_025642045.1 Solanum sejunctum | reverse complement strand
TTCTTGTAAGTAATATAAGGAATTTTTTCTCTCAAAATTGTGTTTACCAATGCTCAATTGATCCTTTGGCTTCAACAGATTCACCTCCATGATAACCGCATGAAATTGTAAAGAAAAGAAAAGGCAGAGAAAAACAATGAGGAAAAGACCTCATAACTACAACTTATCTAAATTGTGTCTCAATAGTATGGCATGCCATCAAAAGGGCAACCAGAAAGATCATAAATCCACAACTTATCCGCTCAAGGCTCAATTGCAATTGAGCATTAGCTGAAAGAGATAATTACCCCTATTATTGCATGCGACTCACTCAGTAATTGAGCAGCTATTCAGTTCACTTTGAATGAAGTATAACACTTAAACTCAAGATTAGATAGAGTATTGTCTAAAAAATAATCGCTTAAATCCTTATATAGATGGGCTATGGAAAAGAGTCACTAAAGGACCTATAGCAGGTTAGTTCTCAAAGGTGGAAGCTTGCAAGCTCTTGTTCGTCACACTTGTCTCACAGTTCTGTTCGATTGTCACTATTTACAAACAAAAATCGAAAGGGAAAATGAAGAGAAATCAGAATCCCTAACAACTTAAAGAACAAAGGCATCTAGGATCATCAAAGCTCAAGGGAACCTAATGAAGCCAGTTATGTTATCTTGATAAAGTTCCCGATTATGTGCACAAACAGTGAAAATAATGTAGTTCCACAATCCAAATGTAATGTTTACAGATTATGATTACAACATATGAATATTTAACTTCTTACAAGACATGCCTGAATCTTAGGTTGCATCTTTTCCTTCATATAATTTGTTTATTTGACTATGACTTATATGAAACAGTTGCCCGCAGTAATTTTAGCACAGAGAAGGTATATTTTTTAAAATTTCACTCCCTCTCACCACAAGAAATATTGACCGCTTTCAGTAATTTTAGCACAGAGAAGGTCTTCCTCTTTGTAGCGGCATGACATAAAAGAGCAAAAAAGTGTTCCTTAGCGAAGGAAGCCTTATCTTTACTTATAGAGCACGACATAGATCATGAAGAAGTGAAACGTCTTCCAAAATGCCTCATAGTCTTCTATTTATAGTTATGGCACACTTCACAATCATGAATAAGACTCTAATCGATGCAGTGTATTAGATTTTCGAGGACCATTAGCAACCTAGTGATCTGATACCAAGATTGTCATGCCCCAAGCCTAGGGCCTAGACGTGACACAAAGAATGGGAAGACCAAAGACAATCCAAACAAGCCTCTTAGCATATCATTTACACATCTTTGGTTGCAGAAGCAAAATAAGGTAATAACAAAAATCAATATAGAAAGGAAAACAAGACCAAGGGAAGTCTTTCATAAAGATAATGGCATAAGAAGATTCGAGCTCATAATCATATACAATAGTAGTGTCTAACAACACCTCTACTAGAAAATGGAGTAGGGGCCAAGACACTTTCCGGGCTCACCCTCATAATAATAAGTATACAATATAAAGAACAAGTACAAACATAGCATGAATTGAAATAGATATTGTGCTCGGAGTTGAGGACTCACCAACTAACTTTCCTTCAAGAACCGAACAAGCCACGTGGAGGAGGATAGTCAATAGAAGATCCGATCCATACATAGTAATATCATGTAGGTATAGAGTATGCGTTAGTACTTGGAATGTACAAAGTATACGGGATGCAATGCAATGAAAGACATAAGCCATAATATTCAAAATACATAGGTATAGACAATGGATATAATCGCAATATGACATGTATGATCAGTGTTTGTAATAAAACATGTGTGTAAAATATTCAACTTGCATAATGTAAAATACGTATATGGGAGGAGACCTTAGCTGACATATAAGACCAAGCGAGCTACTACTTGGAATTTCGAAGCGTGACACGCCCTTAGAAAGGTGAGGTCTACTTGCCAAAGTAAACTATACTTGGCCCCACTTGAAGGACGATATGAACTAGATGGATCCACTAGTAAAGCCTTTTTTGGCAAATAAATAATCCTATGGTGTTACATAGTTTAGAGACTAAAGACATTATGTAAGGACCACTTGAGTAAAGCCCCCACCTTAAGCCTCAATCGGTGCTAAGTCTAATCTCACTGAATACTTGAAATAATCATGATCATAACATTATCAATTTGAAAGATACATGATGATATGACATGAGTAGCTCATTCACATGCTTGACCTCTATTAGTTAGCTTAACATGAACATGAGCAAAAAATAGTAATCGCGCTTGACCCCTCAACTTGACATGAATGGCTCACAAGAGGATAAAATCTTGAAATAGGGATCAATTTGTCACTTGTAAAAATCATAGATATCTTTCATGAATTAAATAAATGCTTGGGAGCCATATTTATCTTGGAACACTTGACTTGTAAAACGTGCAATAGTTTATCAACAACTTATGAAGCCTTGTCATGTAGTTTAGTCAAACACATGGTATGTACATGGACACTTACACCAAAATCATGCAATTGGTAAAGTAATAATATTAGAGAGTAAAATAAACCATTTTAAAATCATACAAATCAACCCATCAATCATAGTACTAAAACCCTTAATTTGGGTATCAAGAAATTCAACATATCTCACATTTATAATGCACAATAATAGGTACCCATGAAGAAGCAAACCTTGAAATCATGAAATTTTATTAAAAAACAAAAGAGAGAGAGAGAGAGAGAGAGAGAGAGAGAGTTGGGCTCCATGGGTGAAAGAACCCATGGATTAAGACCCACATACCTCAAATCTTGAACTTCTTAAAATGGAATTGGAGAAGACTTGAAGCTTGTGATGGGTTCTTAAATTCCCAAAACTTGTGCTTGAATTCTTTGAATTTGATTGGGGGATTTGATGATATTTTTGGAGAGGTTTACAGAGGGTTCTGTGAGTTCTAGAGTTGAAAAATGGCTAAATGTGGGGGATTTAAATGTGCATTGGGTGATTGCCTAAATGCCTTTGGATGAAATAAGAAAGCTAAGGAAAAATTTACACCGGTCTGCATCCAGTCCGCGACGCGGACCAAACGCGAAGAGCAATTTGTGCTAGTTCGCACCCAAGCCCTGTCGCGCCTTGCACGCGGATGTACAGTGAAAATGATTTTCTTGTGAAAATTATTTTTTGCTACAGATCTTCTAATATTCTGGGATAACACATTCCCTACTCAATTTTGCCCTCTGAATAAGAATATGAAGTCAGATTTCTGAAATCACGCACGATTTTTGAGATATTTGAAAAATATAATTATGGGATATTTTGAAGCACATGAAGGGTGTTTCAATATCTCCCCCTTGGGAATATTTATCCCCGAATGTCAAATAAACATAGGTAAGAAATGAAATCATGAGACTTCCAGCTTGACATGAATGGAGAAACGCATTTAAACATCATTCTTAAAAAATTTTACACATATGCATAAAAATCATCAAAACTTGTCAACATGATCATATATGTATGTAAAAATAGCATGGGCGCTGGAACTTAAGACTTCAAATCATGGATAGGACTTAATTTATTACTTTGGACTTGAGTAGAGTGGATATGAATATCATTTCTTTATATCCGCTTTGGTTTCCTATGTAGTACTTTCAACTTTTTGATTCCTCTAAAGGACTTTAACGGATTCCACATCGTTGTTTCTCAATTTTTTCACTTGCCTATCCAATATCTCTACCGGTACCTTCTCATAGGTCAAGTTATCTTCCACCACACCCACAACTTCTAAGGGCACTATAGCACTTGGGTCACCAACACAGTTCCTCAATATAAATGCAAAGAAGACCGGATGAACCATGTTCATATCTATAGGCAACTCCAATTCGTAGGTAACCTTACCAATTCACCTGAAATTCTATAAGGTCCCACAAACCTTGGATTCAATTTGCCTTTCATGCCAAACCGGACCATACCCTTCATGGGTGAGACCTTCAAGTAAACCCAATCATCAACATTAAACTCAAGGTCTCTACTTCTCACATCGAAATAAGATTTTGGTCTACTTTGACCCATCATCAATCTTTCCCTTTTCAACCTCACCTTCTCCAAAGCCCCCAAACCCAAATTCGAACCCAAAAAAGTCATTTCCCCCACAATCCACCCAACCAGGAATCTACAATGCCTACTATATAGAGCCTCAAAGGGAGCCATTCCAATACTAGAGTGGTGGCTATTGTTGTAAGCAAACTCAATAAGTGGAAGATGTTCATCCCAACTAACTTTAAATTCCAAAACACTAGCCCTAAGCATATCCTTAAGGGTTTAGATTGTTCTTTCGGTGTAACTATCCGTTTGAAGATGAAAAGCCATGCTATGCTTGACCTTGGTACCAAGACTCTTTTGGAAGGATATCTAAAACTGAGAAGTGAATTGAGCACCATGATCCAATATAATATACAACGACACCCCATGCAATCTATTCAACTCATGAATATACAACTTGGAATAATCTTTGGCACCATAAGTTGTTTTAACCGGTAGAATGTGAGCCGACTTTGTCATCCTATTAACAATAACCCAAATAGAATCAAAGTGTTTCCTAGACTTAGGCAAACTAATCACAAAATTCATATTGATCTCTTCCCACTTCTAAGTAAGAATTTCTATGTCTTGGGATAGGCCAGTCGGCCTTTGATGTTTGGCTCTCACTTGTTGGCAAATCGACTACAAATTTGGCAATATCTCTTTTCATAGCACCCATTAATACACCTTCCTCAAGTCTACATACATTTTAGCAGAACTGAGGTGAATAGAGTAGGATGAATTATGGGCCTCCTTCAAAATCAACTCACTCAGGTCATCAATATTAGGCGCATATAGACTACCTTGGTACCTAAGAATACCACCTTCCCCTTGGGAGAAAAACTCCACTTTATCATCCTTCACCAAAAATTTCAATTCTAGCAAGGCGGAGTCAAGGTCTTGTTTAGACTTGACCTCTTCAATCAAAGAAGATTTGGAACCATTAACAACCACTATACCACCATTTTCAACTTCATTCAACCTAACCTCCAACCTAGCTAACCGATGAACTTCTATAGCCACCTCCTTGTACGATCATAAAATATGTGCTAGACTACCCACAAACACTCTACTTAGAGCATCTCCACAACATTAGCTTTGCCGGGATGATAGCGCACACTCATGTCATAATCCTTAAGGATTTCTAACCACCTTCTTTGCCTCAAGTTAAGATATTTTTGTGTGAACACATATTGGAGACACTTATGGTCGGTAAACACATCTACATGAAACTCAAACAAATAATGACACCAAATTTTTAAAGCAAACACCATAGCCGCCAATTCAAAATAATGGGTAGAATAATCTCGCTGATGCACCTTTAATTGCTGAGAATCATATGTTATAACCTTGTCATTTTGCATCAATATACACCCCAACCTATCCTTGAGGCATCAGAACAAACCACAAACCCTTCTAACCCTTTCGGTAAAGCCAAAATAGGAGCGGAGATAAGCTTGTCTTTCAATTTGAAAACTCTTTTCACATTCATAGGTCCAAACAAATTTTGCCTTCTTTTGGGTCAACTTTGTCATAGGAGAAGCAATAGAAGAAAAACCATTCACAAATCTCTGATAGTACCTTGCTAAACCCAAGAAACTCCTAATATTCGTCAGAGTCAAGGGCCTAGGCCTATTCTTTATCACCTCCATCTTTTACGGGCCTACTTTAGTTCCATCACCTCACACCACATATCTTAGGAATGCAACATCTTTCAACCAAAATTCACACTTATCATATTTAGCAAAAAGTCTCTTATCTCTTAAAATTTGCAACATCACCCTCAAATTATTCACATGTTCTTCGTTGCTCCGAGAATAAATCAATATATCATCAATAAAGACCACTACAAACATATCAAGGTAGGATTTAAAGACTCTATTCATGAGATCCATAACTAGTGTCGATGTATTAGTCAATCCAAAAGACATTACCACAAATTCAATATGGTCATACCTAGTTCATAACGCCATCTTGGAAATATCACACTCCCTTATTCTCACTTGGTGGTATTCGTACCAAAGATCAATCTTTGAAAAGTGACTAGCCTCTTGAAGTTGATCACATAGGCCATCTATCCTTGGTAGAGGGTATTTGTTCTTTATGGTGACTCTATTGAGTTGCCGGTACTTGATGCACATTCTAAGGGAACCATCATTTTCTTTACAAATAATACTGGTGCACCTCAAGGTGACTTGCTAGGCCTTATGAAACCCTTCTCCATCAAATCTCTCAATTGATCCTTTAACTCCTTCAACTCTACCAGGGCGATATGATAAGGGGAAATAGAAATGGATTGTGTATCGGGGAGAAGGTCTATACCAAAGTCTATTTTCCTTTTGGGAGGAACACCAAAAAGTTTATTGGGAAAGACATTAAGAAACTCATTGACCACCAAAACCGACTCAATAGGAAGGACTTTAGACTCCACATTGCTAACCCTTACAAGATGGTAAATGCAACCCTTAGAAATAAATTTTTAGGCTTTAAGACAAGAGATCAACCTACCCTTAACCACCATATTACAACTTTCCTATTGAAGGATGGACTTATTAGGGAATTATAACCTAACTTTAAGGGTTCTACAATTAATGGAAGCATGATATGCATGTAACCAATCCATCCTAAGAATAATATCAAAATCCACCATGTCAAGTTGAACAAACTCACAAGGCAAGACTTTATGCAATATGAACACAGGGTCCCTATATACCCTTCTAGTGACAATGGACTGACCAAAAATTCTTCATAGGGTTCACACAACAATTCGAGACATATATGAGGCTTATTAGTAACAAAAGGAGTAATGAAAGAAAGAGTGGCACCCGTATCTATCAAGGTATACACATCATAATAATTTTTTTTAATATAGTAGTAACAATACCGGACACCTCATCCACTTCTTACCTCCCTTGTAGAGCATAGAATCGACTTTTCCTTGGAGCACCCCCTTGTTGGCATCCCTTTTCCCTTTGACCCACATTAGCACCTTGGCCTTGAGGACGGTCAACAATCTTGTGACCCACTTCACTACAACCATAGCAAGAATTAGAGCTTCTCAAGCTTGGACCACCATGGTTTTTTCTATACTTTTGCACCTAGGATTAGTCATCCCATCATTGCCACCTTGAAGCCTTGGGTTAGGCATACTATCATTAGCAAATCTCTTATTCAGAGCATTGGGGGACCCTTGGCCTTGGAATTTATGACCTTGTTGAAACGACCACCCTTGGCACGTTGGAAAACACTATAAAACCAAGCCCTCTTGGACTATCCAGAGCTGATACAAGTCCATATCACTTACTAGCATGGCGGTATGAAACTCTTCATTTACTAAGTCGGACACCCTCGACACAAACTTGTTCATTCTTGATCTAGGATCGGCAACCAAATGAGGAGTATACTTTGAGAGCTTGTTGAATTTGAGGGCATACTCCCTCACACTCATGGAACCTTGCTTGAGATTCATGAAGTCCATCATCTTGGCCTCTCTCAACTCAATAGGAAAGAACTGATTGAGAAAGGTGGCCTTGAACTACTTCCAAGGAATAGCATCATCATTACTCCTCTCGAATTTCCATTGAGCAAACCAAATTTGGCCCACTCCTTTGAGCTGGTAAGCTGCCGCCTTCTCCTCCAAATTTAACCCCATGATAGATAGCACCTTATACCTTATCATTAAACTCTTGGGATCTTCCTCCATTTTGGACCCATGAAACTCCAAAAGGTTCATCCTTTTGAAGTCCCTCACCCTTCAGGCCAGAGTAGGAGGATGAGGAGCTTGGGCCCCTTTATTCAATTGGTTGGTCCTAGCATGGTTCAACATAGTAATGGCATTCCAGAACTCAACTTGGGTTGATTCTCCATCTTGAGGAGCGGGATGCGCCGGTTTCTCCTCGGGTGTACGGGCTCTCCTTGGTCTTCCTCTTTGTAGCGTCATCATCTAAACGAGCAAAAGAGCATTCATTAGGGGAGGAAGCCTTATCTTTACTTCTAGAGCATGACATAGATCATGAAGAAGTAAAACATTTCCTGAAACGCTTCATAGCCTTCTATTCATAGTTGTGTCGCACTTCACAACCATGAATAAGACTCCAATCGACGCAGTTTGTTGGATTTTCGAGGACCATTAACAACCTAGTGCTCTGATACCAAGCATGTCACAACCCAAGCCTAGGACCTAGACATGCCATGAGGAATGGAAAGTCCAAAAACAACCCAAACAAGACTCTTAGTATATCATGTACACATCCTTAGTTGCAGAAGTAAAATAAGGAAATAATAAGAATCAATATAGAAAGGGAAATAGGACTAAGGGAAGTTTTTCATAAAGATAATAGCATAATAAGAGTTGAGCTCTTAATCATATACAATCATATTATCCAACAACACCTCTACTACAAAATGGAGCGGGGGCCAAGACACTTCCCGGGCTCACCCTCATGATAATAAGTCTCCGATATAAAAACAAATGTCAATATAGCATAAATGGAAATAGATATTGTCCTCAGAGTTGAGGACTCACCAACTAGATTTCCTTTAAGAACTAAACTAACCACGTGGAGGAGGATGGTCAATAGGATCACCTGTCCCTACATGGTAATATCATGTGGGCATAGAATATGCGTTAGTACTTAGAATGTACTACGTATGCGGGGTGCAATGTAACCAAAGACATAAGTCATAATATTCAAAATGTATAGGTACAGATAATGGATATAATATAAATATGGCATGTATGGTCAATGTTTGTAATAAAATATGCGTGTAAAGCATTCAACTTGCATAATGTAACATACGCATGTGGGACGAGACCTTAACTGACATATAAGATCAAACGAGCTACTACTTGAAATTCCGAAGCATGACACTGCCTCAGAAAGGTGTGGTCTACTTACCAAGGTAAACCATACTTGGACCCACTTGAGGGGAAATATGAACTGAATGGATCCACTAGTAAAATCCCTTTAGGAAAATAAATCATCCTATGGTGGCACATAGTTTAGAGACTAAAGACTTTATATAAGGATCCCTTGAGTCGAGCCCCCACCTTAAGCCTCAATCGGTATGTCTAATTCCACGAAATACTTGAAATAATCATAACTTTAATCGTAACATGAACAACTTGAAAAAGACATGATAACATGACATGAGTAGCTCATCATATGCTTGACCTCTAGTAGTGAGCTTAACTTGAACATGCGGGAAAAATAGTAAGCATGCTTGACCCCTCAACTTGACATAAATGGTTAACAAGAGGATAGAATCTTGAATTAGGGCTCAATTTGTCACTTGCAAAAATCTAGATATCTTTCATGAATTAAATACATGCTTGGGAGCCCACATTTATGTTGGAACACTTGACTTGTAAAATGTGCAATAGTTCATCAACAACTTAAAAAGCCTTGTCAAGTAATTTAGTCAAACACATGGGTACATGTATACTTAATCTAAAATCATGCAATTGGTAGAGTAATAACATAAGAGAGTAAAATAAACAGTTTTAAAATCATGCAAATCAACCTACCAATCATAGTAGTAAAACCATTAATTTGGGTATCATGAAATCCAAAATATCTCACATTTATAATGCACAAAAATAGGTACCCATGAAGAAAAAAATCTTGAAATCATGAAATTTTATTTTAAAAAAAAAAAATAGAAGAGAGAGAGAGAGAGAGAGAGAGAGAGAGTTGGGCTTCATGGGTGAAAAAAACCCATGGATGAAGACCACATACCTTAGATCTTGAACTTCTTGAAAATGAATTGGGAAAGACTTGAAGCTTGTGATGGGTTCTTAAATTCCCAAAACTTGTGCTTGAATTTCTTGAATCTGAATGGGGGATTTGATGATATTTTTGGAGAGGTTTAGGGAGGATTTTGTGAGTTCTAGAGTGAAAAAATTTCTAAGTATGGAGGATTTCACGTTTGAATGGGCATTGAGTGATTACCCAAATGCCCTTGGATAAAATAAGAAAACTGAGGAAAAACTTATATTGGTCCGCGTCAAGTCCGCGACACGGACCATACACGAAGAGCAATTTGTGCTAGTTCGTGCCCAAGCCATGTCGTGCCTGGGACACAGATGCACACTAGAAATCATTTTCTTGTGAATATTATTTTTTGCAACGGGCCTTCTAAAATCCGAGGGTTACCCATCTCACACTCAATTTTGCCCCTGAACAAGAATATGAAGTTAAATTTTCAAAATCACGCACGATTTTTGAGATATTTAAAAAATACAATTATGGAGTATTTTGAAGCACATGAAGGGTGTTTCAATATATTTAAAAAATAATTAAGTATTATAATATACCAAATATACTCAAGAATCAAATTTTCTAAATTATGGAAAAAACATAGATGAACATGATATTAATAATGAAATAATGTTTTTTTTTAACTAAAAAACAATTCAAACTTGTACTTGTATTTCAAACAATTTAAAAAAAACGTGATTAATATTCTTATAAACTCATATGATTTTTAAAATTCATAGACATGATTCTCTAATGTAATCCAAGCGTTAAAATAATAAATCATGATTAAAAAAAAGAACTTGTCCAATTATATTTTAACTATAAGAAAAATCTTTAATAGATCTAAAAAAAATTAACAAACTCCCTATTCCATTTTTTAAGCAAACATTTTCAAGAAATTTTTAACAAAAGTTACCGTAAACATGACTAAACATGAATAAAGTCGTGAGTTCTGCTTTCTATAACGCATTCACATAAAAGAAGAAAATTAAAAAGAACAAGTAGCACATAGATCCTCTCTCCCTGCTCCCCAATTTCATTATTATATATTTACAATATTATGAAAAAATAAAATACAATATCAAAATTTATAATAAACAAAAATCTTCAGAGTCTTCCGTGAATCCATCCCATCCCAAGCTACTCTTCACACCTTCCTACTAAACAAAACACAAAAAAGAGTAGTATGCGCGAAAAACAATAACATAAAAATCGCTAACCAGTTCAAAAGATAAATAATAATAGAAATCCAATAACCGGAGGATCTTGAGAGTTGTATAACGTCACCGTATGAATTTTCTCTGTTATGTGAATGGTGTTTAACTTTTCAAGAAAAGTGTGTAGAAGTGAGAAATGTAGTGTATCCGTAGAGTATATGTGTGAACAGTGAAGCAATCTCTCTTTTTCGTATGCTATGTGTAATCCTCTTGAATAAAGAAGAAGCCTTATTTATATAGATAGCAAATAGATGACAATTAGTTAAGAAGGGTAAATTAATCAAAGAGAGAATCAAGGGAAAAACTTTTCCTTAATTAAGAATGAACAGAGCAGAATCATATCAATCAGCAATTTTATTTTGTTTACAGTTTATGGATTGCTAATCTCCTCCACATATTAGTCCTTTTTCCTTTATGCTTCATGTGAACTTGCCTTTGAGTCCACGGTGGATTCTCTTCCTCATTTGCATTTCGAATCAAGTCAAAGTACAAAATCGATACTTTCGAGCCAGCCTCATATATAGGTTTAAGAAGCTGTTTTCACACCCCAGCTTATAGTACGGAACAGGTTTGCAGGCTCTTGGAAGCTGGATAAACAAGCTCTATACATTCATATACACTGGTCACGTACTGATATACGCTCAGTATACATCTGTTAAAATGGGCCAAAGCCTGGATTGTTGACAGGGGCAGTCTGGTAGATTCAGATGTTGAACTCGCAAGTGAAATACAGGTGGAACATGGGATATATTCACTGATATATCAGTGTAATCGGACCTGGAACGCGGAATTAGTACCTCCATCACCGAAAGTAGAAGTGTCTTGAAGTCTGAAATTTGAAAAAGGCGACAATGTATCTGACTGCTGAATCAGTTCGGTGGATAGCCAAGCATATTTGGCAGGCAAATAGATCTGTCCATCCAGCATGATTTTCTTATGCCTAATTACGAATCTTCTCTTCTATGATTTCTTCTCTCACTTGTGTTTGAGCTTGCTTTGCAGGAATGACAAAACGGAAGCACATTGCAGCCAAGTCAACTAATCCTATGCCTTTACCTTAGGAGAAAAGCCCCAAACAGCAACAAAGGGAAGCTAGGTCCAAAGCCCTTCACGATCCTCTACTCCAAACATCCCTGAGGATCCAAGAAACTATAGCCCCAAGGCACCTAAATAGTCATAAAATAGAGGGATCAAGACAATCTTAGAGGAAAGGAGGTTGTCAACTGATGGGGTCATTGATCAAAATCCCGAGGGGTGGGAAACTCTAAATTTCTACAATTTTTAGAAATTCACCACACATCAGGATCTGTATATTCCAAGCATGGTCTCAGAATTTTGTAAGGTCTATGACAAGGCTATCTTTAAAAGAAAAAGATCATTCTCAAACCTGCTGATGTTGTAGAAGTGTCCAGTGTGCAAGTTCAATGTAGTGAGACAGAAATAAATAAGGTTCTGGGATGCATATACCTATATCGAGATGATGTTGAAGATATGATACAGCTCAAGACATTTGATGACATTAAAGTTAGGTTGGCCCCAATGATAGGAATTCAAGCTCCCTCGTGGTTAGGAGAGGAGGCTATCATTGAGAAAAATGAGATGAACATTCTGGCGAGGTTCTGGTTCAAATTTATTAGCAACAACTAAATGCCATGGCAAAATGTGTCGATACTTTGACATTCCAAAGCGGCATTCGTTGGGTGTATTATTTACAGTCAGAAACTGAATCTTGGTGCTATCATCACCTGTCATGACCCAGATCTAGAGCCTAGTCGTGACCGGTGAATGGGGAACCCGAAGGAACCCCAAATAAGCCTCTTTACATGTCATTTCAACAACCTTGGTCGCGGAAGCAATTAAAATGAAATAAGAGAAGATATATAAAAGGACAAAAAGGGGCTATGGGACATCTTTGATACCATAACAACAATAAGCAAGAGAGTCAAGACTCATAGAATGATTACACCACATGTCCGACAACACCTCTACTATATAGATAAGAGCGGGGGCCAAGACAAGCAACCTGTCACGACTCAAGCCTAGGGCCTAGACTTGACACGGCGCAAGAGGAACCCGAAGGGACCCCAAGCAAGCCTCTTAAAGCATCATTACACATCCTTGGTCATGGAAGCAATAAATTAAGTATCAAAAAATAAAAAAATGGGGAAACCAGGGCTAAGGGAAAACACTTCTATATCATCATAATCAAGAAACAAGAGTCAAACGCATATCATAGATGCATAATATGTCCAACAACACCTCTAATACATAGATAAGAGCGAGGGACAATACAAAGTAACTAGGCTCACCCGTATAGAACATGAAGAAAAGTATCTCAATACATAATAGGAGAAACATAGACTAAGGTAACCGAAGTGGAGGATCACAAACTAGCTTGAATAGCACCGAACTAGACATGTGGAGGAGGATGATCAACTTGGGCTCCGGTTCCTACATAGTAACATCATGTAGGCATAGAGTATGTATTAGTATGTTTGAATGTACTAAGTATATAGGATGCAATGCAACAAGAATTAACCATCATAATCAAAATGCATAACAATAGGCAATTGGCATAATATAACAATATGGCATATATGATCAATGCATAAGTAAAACATGCTTAAGTGAATCATGCTCATATAGGATATCATATGTGTAGAAGAGACCAAGATAGATTTCCAAATGTACAACCCTTTGGTAGGTTAGTGATCATGTCGCCCCATCACTTAGGTGGATGAGTACAAACCCCCATCCAGGTTGGTGAAAATGCTACCCAATCACCATGGTGAGAAGTACAAACTCTTCCCTAGGTTTATGAGTGCAAAACCCCATCTAGGCTAGTGATGAAGTCGCCCCATCACTAGGTGGAGAAGTACACACCCTTCCCTAGGTTGATGAGTACAAACCCCCATCTAGGTTATCTGAGTTCTTAGTCCCCCCCCCCTCTGAATTGGGCATGGTCTAAGGCAAAACTTTATGTAGAATTTATCATATACATAAGCTTATTTCATCATCATATAATCATTCTTATCATACCTCATGCTTTGGACCTTCAACTCCTCAAGATACCACATCCAGACATTTTATCACTTTGAGAGTTGTAATGATCGTATAAAACCATGAAATATAGAGACAAAATCATGCAAGAAAATCTATTGTAAACCATCAATCTACACCTTGCAACACCCTCAAGAAATATACATTAAAACCCCTTCTCAAATAATATAATAAATCAAAGATTTATAGCTCAAAACATGGCAAAACAGTCACAACGTTACATAGCTTTAACATAGTGTGCAGTGAATCTTATAATAAGCAAGACCGATTGGTAAATCAACTTTAGATCATGTAATTTAAGTAAAAGGAGGCTTAGGTATCGTGGGTAAAAGGAACCTATGAAAGAAACCCACATACCTTAGCTTAGAGATGAATTTGGTGAAGATTAGAGATGGAGAGTTGAAGCTTGAAGAAGAACCTTGAAGGAGAACCTTAGCTTGGGATAAGGGTTTGGGACTTGAATTTTGGAGTGAAAATATGTCTAAGTATGTTAGTGAGTATTAGGAAATGTTTAGGATGATATAAGGGTTAAATAAGGCTAAGTATAGGTAAAAACACGGTTGGGAACACTTAATCCCAAGACCCCAAAGCCTTGGACCGAGAAATAAATCACTGGCAACAAAATATACAGATCTATGATGCAAACCTATCGTGGAGGTCAAATTAACACATGTCCGTGATAGATGCACGTTGCAATGCTGTCACGGATCATCTCTAGCAATTGAAATTTTAAAAATTTAAAATTGTTATTCAATTTCTCTAAACTCAAAGTTAGACCCTTTTTCCCCTAATTTTGACCCCCTGAACAAGAATATGAATTCGAATTTTTGAAATAATAAATGGATTTTGAGATATATGGAATTAAAATTTTTGGGCGTTCCGAGGCATGTTTTCGGGTACTTTTGGGGTCATTTCAATAACTCCCCCTTGGGAACATTTTTCCCCAAATGTAAAAGAGATGTACAAGACAAGAATGATCAAAAAAATTAGGTCCAATAAGAATGCAACATTACATTTAAACACCACTTCCAAAATCTCAACATAAGTGTAAAATTATCATAAACTTGCCAACTCAATCATGAATGCACATAATGACATAGAGGCTGAGACATTAGACTTGAAATCACATAGGGGACTTAGAACTAGTACCTCAGGATTGAGTGGAGTGGAAACGATAAGGATACCATTTTTTCATGTCTGTTTCCACCTCCCAAGTAGCACTTTCAATTTGTTGGTTACTCCATAGGACCTTAATGGATTCCACCTCCTTGTTCCTCAATCTCTTCACTTGCCTATCTAGGATTTGAACCAGAACCTCCTCATAAGTCAAGTTATCCTCAGCAACACCCACAACATCAAGAGGCATAATAGCATTAGGATTTCCAACACATTTTCTCAACATAGAGACATGAAACACAGGATGAACCAAATTTATTTCACTAGGCAGCTTTAACTCATAAGCTACCTTGCCAACCCTCTTCAAAACAACATAATTACTGACATACCTTAGACTCAACTTCCCCTCTTTACCAAAATGGACCACACCTTTCATTGGAAAAACTTTCAAATAAATCGAATCACCCACTTTGAATTCAAGGTCTCTTCTTCGCACATCGGCACAAGATTTTTGATGACTTTAGGCTATGCTCAACCTTTACCTAATCATACTAACCTTCTCAAGAGCCTCCACGACCAGATTTGGTCCCAATAAAGCCACCTCTCCAACCTCAAACAAACCAACTGGTGATCTACATAGCTCCCATAAAGAGCCTCAAAAAGAGCCATACTGATGCTAGAGTTATAATTATTGTTGTAGGCAAACTCAATTAAAGTAAGATGGTTATCCCAACTACCCCTCAACTCCAATACACAAGCCCTTAGTATATCCTCAAGGGTTTGAATTATCCTTTCAGCTTGGTCATCTATTTGAGGGTGAAAGGTCGTACTAAGGTGAAATTTTGTGCCAAGACCCCTTTGAAAAGTCCTCCAAAAGTATGAAGTGAATTGTGCACCATGATCTTATATGACACTAACTCATGGATATACAACCTTGCATACTCTTCAGCCCCATATGTGGTCTTAACCGGTAGAAAGTGAGCCGATTTGATCATTTCTATCAACCATCACCAAAATAGAATCAAAACCTTTACTAGTCTTGAGCAACCCAACCACAAAATCCATATTAATCACCCCCACTTCCAAGTGGGAATCTCTATGTCTTAGGTTAGGCCACCAAGCCTTTGATGCTTGGCTTTGACTTGTTGATAAATATGGCAACCGAAAATGCATTTGGCAATGTCCCTCTTCATGCCTCCCCACCAAAATACTTTCCTCAAGTCACTATATATTTTGGTAGAACTAGGGTAAATAGAATAAGAATTATAGGCCTCATTAAGGATCTTCTCCCTAAAACCATCAACATAAGCCACACACAATCTTCCTTGGTACCTAAAGGCACTATCTCGCCCTTTGGAGAAATCCTCTACCTTGACTTCTTTCACCAAGGCCTTCAATTCAAGCAGGGAGGAGTCAAGATCTTATTTTGCTATCACCTCATCAACCAAAGAAGACTTAGACCCATCAATAAGCACAACACCATCATTACCAACCTCTTCCAACCTATCCCCCAATCCAGCCAATCTATGCACCTCCCTAGCTATTTCCCTAACCACCATCAATATGGTCTAGGCTATCTATGGACACCTGACTCAAAGGCATCTGCCACTACATTTGCCTTACTCAGATGATAATGCACTCTAATGTCATAAGCTTTGAGAAGTTCTTGCCACCTTCATTGTCTCAAGTTGAGATCTTTTTGAGTGAAGATATATTGGAGGCTCTTATGATCGGTGAAGACATTAACATGCACCCCATTCAAATAATTTCACAAAATCTTTGATGCAAACACAATGGCAGCCAACACTAGATCATGGGTTGGGTATTTCCTTTTATACACCTTGAGTTGCCTAGAAGCATAGTCTATGATCTTAAATTTTTGCATTAGCACATAACCCAAACTAACTCTAAATGCATCACAATACACAACAAAACCCTCAAGCCCATCCGATAGTGATAATATAGAAGAGGATACAAGTCTATCCTTCAGCGTTTGGAAGGTCCTCTCACATTCGTCAGTCTACACAAACTTAACCTTCTTTTGAGTAAATTTGGTCATAGGGGAAGCAATGGAGGAGAACCCATTCAAAAATCTTCTATAGTAACCCACAAGGCCCAAGAAGCTCCTAATATCTGATGGGGTTAATGGTCTAGGCTATTTCCTAATCACATCGATTTTCTTTGGATCCACTTTTGTACCATACCCCGACATCACGTGACCCAATAATGTATCCTACTTCAATCAAATCAATTTATCCTCCTTCAATCTTTGCAACATAACCTTAAATGACCCATATGCTCCTCCCCACTATTAAGTAGATCAAACTATCATCAATGAAGACCACAATAAAGGAATCAAGGAAAGGTTTGAAGACCCTATTCATTAAGTCCATGAAGATGATCAGTGCATTAATCAACCCAAACGGCATCACGACAAACTCCTAATACCCGTATCTAGTCCGAAAGGCCATCTTGGGAATGTCGTACTCCCTCGCCCTCATTTGATGATACTTGGATCGAATATCAATCTTAGAGAAAAAGCTAGTCCCTTTCAATTGGTCAAACAAGTCATTAATTATTAGAAGAGGATATCCATTCTTTATAGTGAACCTATTGAGTTGTCGGTAGTCAATGCATATTCTAAGTGACCCATCCTTGTTATTTACAAACAGCACCGAGGCACCCCAAGGTGATTGACTAGGTTTAATAAATTCCTTCTATAATAAACAATTGCTCCTTTAACTCTTTCAACTCTGTCGGGGCCATACAGTAAGGGGTAACGGAGATAGGTTGAGTATCGGGAAGGAGATGTATGCCAAAATCTATCTCCATTTTGGGAAAGACATCAGGAAGGTCATTTAGGAAGACATCAAGAAACTCACTTACAACCAGAACTGACTCTTTGGAAGGGAGTTTGGACTCCACACCTTTAACCGTCACAAGATGGTAAAGACACCCCTTAGAGATCAACTTATGGGCTTTAATGCATGAAATAAATCTACCCTTGACCACCATATCTTGACTTTCCTATTCAAGGATAAGTTCATTAGGGAATTGAAACTTGACCTATGCGTTCTACAATCAATAGAGGTAAAGTAGGCATGCAACCAATCTATCCTAAGAATTATATGAAAGTCTACTATGTCTAGTTCAACAAGATCACAAGGCAACAACTTATCCAAAATGCAAATAGGACAACTCCTATAAACTTTTCTAGCAATAATAGAGGCACCAATAGGAGTAGACACTTCATATGACTCATGCAACAACTTGGGGACAACATGGAACTTTTTGGCAATAAAAGGGCTAACAAAGGAAAGAGTGGCACCTAGATCTATCAAAGCATATACATCAAAGTCAATGATTTTTAACATATAGGTAACAACATTGGTGACCTCACTAAACCTTTGACTCCCATGTAGAGCATAAAATCAATTGTTCCTTTGGGCACCACCTTGAGGACCACCTCTCCCTAATAGGACCATATTATCACCCTGGACGGACAATCTACTTTTTTGTGCCCAAGCTCTCCACAACCAAAGTATTAGAATCTTTCAAACATGGGCCTTTATGACCCTTCCCATATGTAGGACACATATCAATGGGAGCCACAACACCAACACCTTAAGATCTAGGGAGGTCATTAGCAAACCTCCTATTAGTAGCATGGTGAGACCCTTGGCCTTAGTGGAAACGACCACCCCTTTGGAACTTACCCCCAAGACGGGCCCTCTTGGACTCATACCCCCTTTTCTTCCTTAATTTCTCCTCTTCTATTTGCTTAGCATAGGTCATCAATGGAGACAAGTCCATGTCACTAATTAGCATAGTGGACTAGCACTCTTCACTTGCCAAGTCAGAGACCCCCATCACAAACTTATTCATCCTAGATCTAGGATTGGTCACCAAATGAGGAGCATACTTTGAAAGTTGATTAAACTTGAGGGCATACTCACACACATTTATACACCTTGTTTCAAGCTAATAAGCTCCACCAACTTAGCTTCCCTAAGCTCAAGAGGAAAAATTGATTAAGAAAAGCCAAATTTAACACCTCTCAAAGCACCACATCACCAATCCCTTTTCACCCTTGCATTGATCATACCATATTTTAGCTACCCCTTTGAGTTGGTACGCCGCCAATTCTGCCTTTTCTTTCGGCCTATATCCATGATATTTAAGATTATGTAGACCTTATCAATGAACACTTATGGATCTTCATCCACCTTTGACCCATTTAAAACCAAAGGATTCATCCTTATGAAGTCACTTACCCTAGCTCTCGAGCTAGTAGCATGAGGGGCTTGGGCCTCTTGATTGACTTGGTTGGCCACAATTTGGGCAAGCATAGTGAGAGCATCCTGGAGCTTACCATTGTTAGGTTGATCTTCGCGAGTTTAGACCCTTCATCCTTGAGTGTTTGGCATGATCTAGCATAGCAAAGAATAATCGTTAGGGGGAATAACCTTGCACAACTCTATAGCATGACTTAGGACATGAAGAAAGAAAATACTTTTTAAAACCTGTCATAGCCTCCTATTCATAGTGATGACGCGCTACAACCATGAATAGGACTGTAATCTACGCGGTGGACTCCGATGATCTATCAACCTAGTGCTCTGATACCAAGTTTGTCAAGACCCAAGCCTAGGGCCTAGACATGACATGGCTCAAGGGGAACCCAAGGGTCCCTAAGCAAGCCACATAGAGTAACATTACATATCCTAGGTCATGGAAGATATAAATTAAGCATCAAAAAATAAAAGAATAGGGAAATCAGGGCTTAGGGGAAACACTTCCATATCACCATAATCAAGAGACAAGAGTTAAACGCATATCATAGATGCATAATATGTCCAACAACACCTCCAATACATATATAAGAGAGGGGGGTAAGAAAAGTTAATCGGGCTCATCCTCATAGTCAAATAGAACATGAAGAAGAGTGTCTCAATACATAATAAGAGAAATATAGACTAACGTCCCCGAAGTGGAGGACTCACCAACTAGCTTGTATAGTACTGAATTAGTCATGTGGAGGAGCATGATTAACTTGGCTCCTGTTCCTACATGATCACATCATATATGCATAGACTATGTGTTAGTAGATTTAAATGTACTAAGTATGTAGGATGCAATGCAACAAAAATTAACCATCATAATCAAAATGCATAACAATAGTCAATAGGCATAATATAACAATATGCCATGTATGATTAATACATAAGTAAAACATGCTTAAGTAACTCATGCTTATATAGGATATCATATGTGTAGAAGAGACCAAGCTAGATTTCCAAATGTACAACCCTTTGGTAGGTTAGTGATGATACCGCCCCATCACTTAGGTGGATGACTACAAACCCCAATCTAGCTTGGTGATAATGCCACCACATCACCATTGTTGAGAAGTACAAACTCTTCCCTAGGTTGATGATTATAAACCCCCATCTAGGTCATTGCTGATGCCGCCCCATCACTAGGTGGAGAAGTACAAACCCTTCCCAAGGTTGATGAGTACAAACCCCCATCTATGTTATCCAGGTTTTTAGTCCCCTGGAATTGAGCATGGTCTAATGCAATAATTTATATATAATTTATCATATACATAAGCACATTTCATGATCATATAATCATTCTAATCATGTCTCATGCTTTGGAGCTTCAACTCCTCAAAAAACCACACTTGCACATTTTATCAGACACTTTGAGGGTGTGTAATATTAGTATAAAACTATAAAATATAGTGATGAAATTATACAAAAAAATTCATTGTAAAACCATCAATCAACTGCAATACCCTCAAGCAATATACATCAAAACCTCTTCTCAAATCTTACAATAAATCAAAAATTTATTGCTCAAAACATGGCAAAATAGTCACAACTTTACATAGCTTTAACATAGTGTGCAGTGAATTTCATAATAAGCAACAACCATTGGTAAATCAACTTTAAATCATGCAATTTAATTAAAAGGAGGCTTGGGTATCATGTCTGAAAGGAACCCATGAAAGAAACCCACATACCTTAGGTTAGAGATGAACTTGGTTAAGATTGGAGATGAAGACTTGAAGCTTGAAGAAGAATCTTGAAGGAGAACCTTAGCTTGGGATGAGGGTTTCTAATTTGAATTTGGGCGTGAAAACATGGCTAAGTGTTTCAGTGAGTATTGGGGAATGTTTAGAATATTATGAGGGTGAAATAAGGCTATGTGTAGGTGAAGACACTGTTGGGAAACTTAGGCCCAAGAACCAAAGCCTTGGACCAAGATATAAATTTCTGGCAACAAAATACAAAGGTCCATGATACGGACCTATCGCAGTGGCCAAATTAACATATGTCCGTGACAGCTGTGCGTCGTGGTGCTATCACGGATTGTCTCTGAAAATTAAAATTTTAAAAATTTAAAATTATGATTCGATTGTTCTAAATTGGGGTACATTCTTTGCCCCTTAATTTTGCCCTCCTGGACAAGAATATGAAGTGAAATTTTTGAAATAGCAAATGCATTTTGAGATATATGGAATTTAATATTTGGGCATTTTGTGGTAAGTTTTCAGGCACTTTTTGGGGCCATTTCATAACCGAGGTCACCCTCATAGTCATACATATACGAGAAAGTAAAGAGAATCTGAATACATATTATAAGAGAATAGTCATTGTCCCCGGAATGAAGGACTCGCCAAAGGCTAACTTGAACAATACGTCTAGCCACAAGAAGAATTAATAGAAGCTCCGGTTCCTATATAGTAACATTATGTAGGAGAGTATGTGTTAGTATGTTTGAATATACTAAGTATATAGGATGCAATGCAACAAGAGATAGACAACATAGTCAAAATGCATAAGTATAACAAATGGATAACATAATAATAACATGGAATGTATGATCAATGCTTAAGTAAATCATTCTTTGCAAATCATTCATCTTACCTAGAAGAAAATATATAAATGTGTGAAGAAACCTCAACCGACATAACATAAGACCTTTTTGGAGAAGCAACCTTCCTTACGAGAGCCCATCCCTTTTTGGAGAGAATTTTATGAGTAACGTTACCTTACGGGAGCCTATCCCTTTCAAATTAAGTGACATTCTTTACAGGAGCCCATCCCCTTTCGGATTAAGTGACATTCCTTATGGGAGACCATCCCTTTTCGAATGAAGTGGCCTTTCTTATGGGAGCCCGTCCCTTTTCGGATTAAGTGACCTTCCTTGTAGGAGCCCATCCCCTTTCGAATTAAGTGACCTTCCTTATGGGATCCCATCCCCTTTTAGATTAATTGCCCTTCCTTACGGGAGGCCATCCCCTTTTGGATTAAGTAGCCTTCCTTACAAGATCCTATCCCTTTTTGGATTAAGTGATCTTCCTTATGGGAGCCCATCCCTTTTCGGATTAAGTGACCTTCCTTACGGGAGCCTGTCCCATTTTGAATTAAATGACCTTCCTTATGGGAGCCCATCCCTTTTTAGATTAAGCATCATATAGATCTAGCTCATCGAACCATTATATTTCGATCATCAAGAAAGAACTCCTCATTTTCCCAAGAATACAAGACAACAACCCAACAATCTACTTGCAACATCATAGGTACTTTCTCATGAAACAGCTCATATAAAAATTTCTATCATCACCATAAAGTCATTCTACTCATAAGACATGCATTAAACCTTCAATTCCTCAAGAAATCATAACCGGACACTTTATCAAACACCTAGTGGGTGTGTAATGCTAGTGTAAAACCATGCAATTCAAGAGTGAAATTATGCTAGAAATTTCAATATAAAACCTTCAATAGATACTTGGTAACACCCTTAAGCAATAGACATCAAAGTCTTTTATCAAATCTTACAATATATCTTAGATTCATAGCCCAAAACAAGGCAAAATAGTCACAATTTCATATACTCCAATATAGTGTGCAGTGAAATTTATAATAATCAAGACCCATGAGTAAATAAGCTTTAAATCATGCAATATAAGTAGAAAAGAGGATTGGCCACCATGGGTGAAAGGACCCAATAGTTGAAATCCACATACCTTAACTTTTTGGAGATGAGCTTGGTGAAGATTTGAGATGGAGGCTTGAAGCTTGAAGGAAATCCTTAGTTCTGAATGAGGGTTTTGAGACTTAAATTTGGGATTGAAAAATATGGCTAAGTGTTTGAGTGAGTATTGAGGAATGTTTAGGATGATATGAGGGTGAAATATGGGTAAGTATAGGTAAAAACATATGTGGTAACACTTAGGTCCAAGACCCAAAATCCTTGGACATAGATAAAAATCACTGGCAACAATATACACAGGTCCATGTCTGGTCTGCGATGTGGACCAATGGCGGAGCCCAAATTAATACATCTCCATGATAGCTGCACATTGTGACACTATCGTAGATCAATTCTGGATAACAAAATTTATGAAAAATAAAATTGCTAACCATTTGCTCTTAAATTAGGGTTAGATCCTTTTCCCCCTAATTTTAACCCCTGAACAAGAATATGAAGTCATATTTTTGATATCGCACACAGATTTTGATATACATGGAATTTAAAATTTTGGGTATTTTGAGGCATATTTTGCACACTTTTTGGGGTCGTTTCATCACCCCAAAGATTCTACTTGGATGCATCAAGTGCAGACCTCTCTCCCATTTCCTAGCCTCATCAAAACCTTGTATAAGAAAGTCGGACTACAATTCAACAAAAAAATTGATGTGGAGATTACTCCATTAGCATCTACTGATATCCTGAGAATAGATGTTAAGTAATAAAGGAATGAAGTGGGATCAAGCCAGGAAGAAGCCCGTTGACAAAACACCGGTAGTCGATGTTGAAGACCTCGAGTCCGATGTTGTAGAGCTAGCTCCTGAGGTAGATATATCTTCTTTCTCTCCCTTATTACTTTCCTCTACTACTCCACTCTATTATTACAATTTGTAGCATTCGATAGTTAGCCAAAGTTGTTGATATTTATGCTACTTGAGTTGAGTCATCCTTTCCCAAGTTGATTAAGAAGGCTATAAAAAATGCACTGGACCAATATATTGAGGCTGCAAACAAGCAGAGGGAGTTGATCGAGGCTTAGAAGTTGAGGATAGATAAGCTTAAGGTGATGCTTGAGGGTCATGGGAAATAGTTGGCTAGTTTGAAGGAGAGGTTGACTATTGTAGAGAAGAGAGATTGTAGAGAAGAGAGATTATGGTAGTGATAGTTCATCTATCATAAAAGCCGACATGGAATATTTGAAAAAAGAGGTAGCATTTTTGATGTGCATGGAGTTGAGTTCTTTTTAGGATGAATTATTGGAGGTTCCACATAGAGTTGATATAAATGTGGCTCCCAGGATATGATAGGTCTTGATGCTCCAGGTGAGGGTGGTAAAGAAGTTAATGTCATAGGCACCCCAAAGACCGTTAATAAGTCTTGGTAGTTGAGCCCAACCAAACAGAGCATGAATAATTGAAGTGGATTGAAGGAGAGATTGCGAACACGGTGACAAAGTAATCCCTAAAAGAAATTTCCATATCAGGCACTTTACGTATGTATGAGGCTGAGCCTGTAAGGCTATTGATTGATTTGGAGAGTGCATCTTAGGATGTGGGCATTGATGACCCCATGACCACTTCTTTAGCTCCATCACCACCACAATAACAAGTTTGAACATGCCCAGGGGGATTTTAATATTCATCCTTTCCTATTTATTCTTTCATGATGTTGTTTTTGAACATTGAGGACAATGTTCTCTTTTTAGGAATGGGTGAGCATTTGAAAGTCCCCAATATTTCTTGATGATGATTACATACTATTTATTTGATGGTTTGGATGAGAAAATGCTATTTTAGTTTCTATTGATAGAAATTTGAGATAATTTTTAATTTTGGTTTGTAAATATTATTTCCTTTTGGATTGTAATAGATTAGTTGTTATTTTAAGTTTCTATTTTAATTTTCTTCTTTTTGAGTTGAATGGATGAATAATACCTCTAATTTGTGTCAAACCTTGTGCATATGTGAAAAGTCATTCAAATATGAATATTATTTGTCTAGCCCTTAGCAATTCAAGTATTGATAATTCATATCTTCGATTTGGATAGTGCCATAGAGTAGGAGCATGTACTAATTTACCAATTAGTCCTTCTCTTGAAAATCAA
This sequence comes from Solanum sejunctum, assembly GCA_025642045.1. Classification (NCBI taxonomy): domain Eukaryota; kingdom Viridiplantae; phylum Streptophyta; class Magnoliopsida; order Solanales; family Solanaceae; genus Solanum; species Solanum sejunctum. The sequence continues at coordinate 17,368,169 of JAOTQJ010000002.1, read as the reverse complement.
TCCATAAATGGATTTGGTGCACCTTGAGTTGACTATGTGAGTCTTAAGATTGGATATGCAATGACCATAGGTTGTGAGTGTGTGTTGGCACTGTTTGAATGCGAATTCATTTTGCAAAAGTGAGTTAGGAATTTTGTTGAAAGAAATGTCTTGCAACATCTAGAACTTGCCAAATTTATTTTGAGGAATGACTTGGTTGATTCCAGATAAGGAAAAGACCTTAGGACTTCTTTGATTCCTTTGAGTCCACCTTGACATATCATCCTCCAAAGATATTGATTTGATTCCTTAATGAAACCCGTTTGAGCCTTGATTATGGGTCATGAAAAAAGGGGATGCTAAGGATTAAAGGCGGATGGACTCAAACAAATGGAAGTTTAAGGTTCAAATTTGATTTTCAGAGAAAAGACTTATCTTTGTTGTAGTCATTGAAAGAAGATTTGGAGATAACAAAGAATGAATTAAATTTATTAAAAGAGATAGTTTTGACATTGGGAGGAATGACCTTAAATGCATATCTTAGAAATCAACTCAATTAAAGAAGAAGAAGAAGAAGAAGAAGAAGAAGAAGAAGAAGAAGAAAAAGAAGGCATGTAGACTCGACAATTTAGAACC
>JAOTQJ010000002.1:17350847-17367454 GCA_025642045.1 Solanum sejunctum | reverse complement strand
ATGTTCTTTCGAGTATAAAATTGGCTTCTTAAGTTAATAGAATGCTGCATTTTGGTGTGTTTGTTTGGCTCTTTCCTACTCTTGTTTCATTTGATAGTGTGTGTTATCCATTATGGCTTCTTACAAATATATTCTGCATTCGCAGAATGGAATCTGTAACCAAGCATGCTATTGTGATTAAAATCATGGGTCGTACCGAATCCAGAAGGCAGGTGACTCAGGTGAGAGTCAAGTTTCTTGACGACCAGAACAGGTTTATCATTAGAAATGTCAAGGGACCAGTCAGAGAGGGTGATGTCCTCACACTGTTGGAGTCTGAGAGAGAGGCTAGGAGATTGCGCTGATTGCATAATTATGAATGTCGCATCAAAATTCCCTTGAATACTCGATGCTGGCTGGAATTTATTCCATATGTAATAGTCTTCGGTTTTGTTTGCTTAGTTTCTTTTAAGTTTGGCCATGTCGTTTTTGGTGTTTTGGTGCACTTCAAGTTTTCTGGAATAGTTTTGCGATAATATTTTGTTAGTTTTGTATCAATGGCAATAAGTAATGATTCTTGTTTGTTTTGCTGTGTGCTGCTGGATATACATCCATCAATCATGTTAAACCTTTTTCCAGTTTTCCTTGTCTGTGGTTACATTAGATCTATTTAGAGGCAATGAGTTTATTCATTTTTGTATCTGAATTCTCTTATTTGAATGACATGGTTTGAATAATTTTACCAAAAAAAAGAAAATATTTTATGATCCAAAAACTACAAATTTAAGACTCTGGACCCTAAATTTGCATAAGCTTTATATTAGTTTGATTTAATTCTGTGATTCTTATATACAAGAAACTAGGTATAATTTTCCTTTATAGTATTTTCATACAACACTTGGCAAGTTTTGACCTTGAACTATAATTTAGGAATTGCATGTCGAAAAAAGGTGATGAATATAATGAGTTAATTTAGGGGTGTCAAATTGATGGTTAGGGACTTTGGGTTAAAATTGGTCCAAATAAAAATTGGAGAGTTATGATTCGCTCATTCAAATTGATTAATGATTCGCTTAATTTTAATAATGTTAACATATTATTGTTAACTTTTTATAAATTTGAATTTCAACTAAAGATAAACAACTAAAAAGTTGCACATAGATAGATAAAATCTTGCTTCTAGCTTTGGGCACCTCTAACATAAACAGAAATAGCGTATATACAAGACTAGTCTTTTCTCTCAAATGTCTTGATATTGAATCCGCTCTTCTATTAATCTTAGAAAATATAAAATAAACACTTTTAAACCTTTAGTATGAGAACATACATTACACCGGCGCAAATAAAGAGTCTCAAAATGGGTTATAATTTGTGATTAAATTGAACCCATTTAAAGATATTTTTTATAATATGTTAAAGTTTGAATGGATTGAGATTGTATACAATGCAGATTATCTTAAATCCAACTCGTAAAATTTTGGACGAATTACCTATATTGTTTGATGGTTGAAACTTTTCTAGTGGTAGTATTTAATTCGTTTAGTTATGTTTGAACCCGTAAATACAATTAAAGTTTGTAAAATAATACACGAACGTGATTCGTAAAAAAATAACATAATTTCACAAATAGAATTCGGACACAAGAACATCATTAAAAATAGGAAAAATTATAAAAATACATGATATATTTTATCCAAATCTCTCATATTTCCTTCCATTTAAATTATTTACAAAAATCTCACTTTTTCACTTTTCTCCTTTATTTTTGATACTAACCAACTTAGATTTTTCTACAACGTTTTTATGCCTTTGTACTTTGCCAACAATCTAATCAAAGTCAATCACTCAATTAATTGCTTACTTTACACAATTTAATTTCAAATTATTATCTTTTTAAAATTAACTTGGAAAAAGAAACACAGTAGGTCTCCTTTTTCATCTAAACAAGAAATCAGTTTTACCTTTTCTCTAATCTAATTTTCGTATTAAGCTAAAAAATTTCTATAAATTCATCTCCTTCATTTTGTTTTGGTTTGTATCAAGCTAAAAAATTTCTATGGATTCATCTCCTTCATTTAGTTTTGGTTCGTATCAAGCTAAAAAATTTCTATGGATCCATCTCCTTCTTTTAGTTTTGGTTTAACTCAGTCTTTTACTGATAATGAGAACGTCCCTCCATTTTCAACAGATACAATGAAAGAAGTAAATCAATTACATATGGATTATTTTCAGAAAAGTACAAGGAGTTATCTTTTTTCTTTCAAACATTTTAACAGAAAAAGGTGCTTTGAGTTTCTCTCAAGGAAAAAAAAGTAAGCAGACGATATGCAGAAATTGAGAGACAAAGTTGGCCATCAATTTTGATTCTTTACATCAATTTTTTTATTGAACAAGTTTCATTGCTTTGAGTTTCAAAGTTTCAGATTCTTTTATATCAAATTAAAATATATATATTCCTAAAATCTTTGTATTAAGTTTGATTCCTTGTATTAAGTAAACTAAGTTTCATAAATTTTTTGTGAATGACTTCTTGATACAGTAAATCACTACTCGGTTATTGATTCTTTTCATAGGGTTAGATGTTTTTCGAATTTTCAAGTATAAAAAATTATGTTGTGCTGACAACCCATGGGAAATCATTATAAACCAAGTATCAATTTATAAGAAAGTTATGTAAATCGAGTATCAACTCATATGAAAGAACTTTAAATCAAGTATCAACCGAGAAAGATTTGCAAATGCAGCATCAAAAAATAAAAAATCTTTATAACCCAAGGATTAACACATAATAAAGCATTATAAACTAAGTATAAAATTATAATAATAAAATCATAATAAACCTAACTGATTGATTTAACTAATTAGAATATTTTAACATTAATTAAGGAATGTCCTTTTAATTGTCAAATATTTTTTTCTTATTTAATATAACAGAATTAAATTTATATTGATATATTAATCATTTATTTCAGGTATCAATTGATGCAGAAAAATTAAAAATTTTTAGTAATTTTTAAAAGAGTCAAGAAAACTGAGAATTATGAAAAAATAATATGATATTTATGAAATTTATAATTAAAATGGACTTGGTCTAACTATAACGCCCAATATTAATGGGCCGAAAATGGCGTTAAAGCCCAACCCTCTGTCACGAAAGAAATGTCTAGGGTTTTGTCGCACTTCGTTCTCTAATACAGCAGCAGCAGCATACGGCAGAAGAGAAACTCTTCTCCCCGGAAGGTAACCGGCGGCTCTTTCCGTTGAATACTTCGCAAAGTTTATTCAAAATGCTTTTGTTTAACTGTTACATTTTACAGGTGAATCGGAGCAGGCAAGCGAAGAAGAAGCAAAAATGGACGCAGGTGTAGTAGCCGTCCCGCCTTCTGCTAATGCAAAGCAAGACAACAAGGTTCACACCGATGTCATGCTTTTCAATCGCTGGAGCTATGATGATGTTCAGGTACCTACCGCTTCTCTCCGTTTTTTTTTAAATGATTTTCATTGTGACATTCTTAAAGCTGCTAACAGATCTTTCTTTTACTAGATTCAAAACCTAATTTGCTTCATTTTGTGTTTTTCATATGAAGAAAATTGCAACCTGTAGTACCTGAATGTTTAAATTTAGATAATTGAAGGATAAGTTAACCTGGTTGATGTAGCTTCGTAATCTGTATTGAAGAATGTTTAAATTTAGAGAAACGAAGAATAAGCAAATCTGGTTGATGTAGCTTTTAATCTGTATTGAAGAATGATCCTTTTATTAAGTCAAGCATTAACATTTTAATGTGGCAGATGCAATGACAGCAATACTAGGTGTAAAATCTTCAATAAATGGCTGGATACATGAATCAAAAACATGGAAAATATTATGGCCAAAGATGGAAAATAACAAAATTTCAATTCAAAATGCCTCCTTAAAGGCTCGAATGAACAAATGGATCTTGGGTGAGGTACTTAAATGACTAAACCGAGACCTTAGCTAATTGGTATCAACTATATGTCTTTTCATCAACTGCCATTGGTCTATTGAATCCAAGAGATTCTAGCTCTCAGTTAAGTGTGTGATTCTTTTCTCAATAGCATTCCATGATGAATGTTCCTTCTGCTTCTGCCTTTGTACTTGAGTATTATTTTAGGCTCTATTAGCAAGACTGTAATCTTGAGTGCATTTTGAAAGATCTGTAATTAACTAAGATCTCAATTTCCGGTGTAGATCAATGACATGTCTGTTGAGGATTACATCACAGCAACTCCTAACAAGCATCCAGTTTACATGCCACACACAGCTGGTAGATACCAGGCCAAGCGTTTCAGGAAGGCCCAGTGCCCAATTGTTGAGAGGCTCACTAATTCTCTCATGATGCACGGAAGGAACAATGGAAAGAAGCTAATGGCTGTTCGTATTATCAAGCATGCAATGGAGATCATTCATTTGTTAACAGACCAAAACCCAATTCAAGTCATTGTTGATGCTGTTATCAACAGGTGAGCTCGGATGGTGAACCCTTAATTCATTTTTCTTCAGGGAAGGTGACTGTTGTGAGTCGATTACGTTGTTGATTACCCATTTAGCTGGATTTTTTTGGTTTCGTTTTTGGGAAGAGTGGGTATGGTGACGGATCGGGAGACTCTGTTTCTAATTTATTTTTGTTGTTCTTGCCAAATAGTGGGCCTGGTTTGGAACAAGTTCTTTATTCAGTATTTGCAAAAAATTGGTTTTCTTTGCAAACTTAACTTCAATATTCAGAATCCTGGTGAATATTTTTTCCCAAGTGACTGTTTAAACCTCATCTAAATAATATTTCATCTTTCAAATACTCTTTTGCAACTTCAGTTCAAATGTTTTTTTTAGCTTCAAGCAACTATGTCTATATGCCTACTATATCTGTCTCATCGATAGCTTTATCTTCTCCATTTAATCATTTAGTGGGCCAAGAGAAGATGCAACACGTATTGGTTCAGCTGGTGTTGTCAGACGTCAAGCCGTTGATATTTCTCCACTTCGTCGTGTTAACCAGGCAATTTATTTGCTGACAACTGGTGCACGTGAGAGTGCTTTCAGGAACATCAAGACCATAGCTGAGTGCCTTGCAGATGAACTCATCAATGCTGCCAAGGGTTCTTCAAATAGGTAAGAGGCTAAAGACTGAATGGTTCACTCATAGTGGTAGAGAATCATGGTTGAATATATTTTGAACTGGTTGCTTTGCGATAACATATACATGATTGTCGGCTTTTTTCATTTTGTGTGTGCGAATTTTATTGCTTACTTCTGTGGGTGTTTTTTGTTTCTGTAGCTATGCCATTAAGAAGAAGGATGAAATTGAAAGGGTTGCCAAGGCCAATCGTTAAGAGATTGATATTGGAGCAACTTCTACCCCAGAGATTTTGGTTATGCTGTTTTGCTTTTCTGTTTTCATCTAGGCATTATAGGTATCTGGTACTCCTTACGGATTTAATTTTCTTGGAGGATTTATTAAAACTTTACGCTCTTGGTATTGTTGTTAAATGCTAAATTTTGAAGTGTTCTTTTACTTGGGTCTTCTGTGTTTTGTCACATGTTGTGCCTGGAATTGTTTTTGATCTATGTTTGTACTTTTGCAGCATTTAATCCTACTTCTATATCGTGGATATGTTTGATAGATTCTTGAACAGATAAATCTTATGGTTGTCTACAAAAAGGAAAGAAGATTTCTTCTACTTTAGTTGGCTGTTCTATACGACGGCTTTCCTCTTTCCTTGACTTTGCTGCTCGATGTGGTCCAGTGGGATTTGCTTTTTGGGTTGACCGCGATGTGCTGGACTTGCTTTGTGCGCATTACCTCTCCTATGTAGTTTGCGAGCTATTATATAGGAGTAGGGTTTTTCTTGTTATCCAAAAAAAAAAAAAGTGATGCATTAAAATTTAGAACTTATTGTAAACACAAGATTTACAAGTTCACAAAACAAATACTTTTAAGCAATTAAAGTAACAACAACAAATTCAGTATGTATGAAGATTTATTCTTGTTAAGAAAAGGATGATGGGATTATTTTCAAAAAATCCTTGAATAATCAATTTAAAACTAAGTCGATTAAATTTGCATGATGTTAGCATGGTCTTATGGACATCTACTCATTCATTCAACAAACAAATGAATGAGATAAGCAAAAGGTTGATGTCAACTTCAAGAAAACAACCAAGGGTAGTTGCTTTAGTAAACCTAATCCCAAAGGAGCCATTTTTTAAAGTTTAGATATAAATCTTATATAATAGGGCTAATAATAATTATATAGAAAACTAAAGAATGACTTTACTTTGAGAAAGACATTAATCCACTCTAATAATCACTATAACTATAATCAACATGAATGATAGTTATGGATTTAATTATATATACATCAATGTATTTTAACTTGATATAATAGGTCAATTATTCATTTCTTTTACTACAACAACAACAACATTACCCTAATGCCTTAGAGGCTTCTATCCATTGCGGAGTAAGGGGAGGTCGGATGTACGCAGCCTAACCTTTATGTTTAAAAATATAGCACGACTGTTTTCGGATGACCCATGATGAACGTCGAAAATTGCATTAACTAACTGCTACTTCAACATTGAAAGAAGCGCAGACAGTTTAAAGAGTCATTTTGCTTTATTCCATCATATTCCGAAGCCAAAAAATAGTGAATCTTTGGCTCCATCCGAGATTGATGGAGATTATTCATTTCTTTTACTAGATTATCAATTAATATTTATTATAATGAATTTGATAAGGTTTGCGTATATTTTACTTTTCCCAAACCTCACTTATAGAATTTTATTGCACATATTATTGTTATTGTATAAAAATCTACTTATGATTATTTTATTAGTAATCTAGTCTAGTCATAAAAGATAATAAATAGAACTTTAATTCTCATATTCATCAATTTCCACTTTTCATATTAGGAGTCTTCTTGTCCTTATCACTCAATTTCAAGTTAGCATTCCAACCAAAAGTGCAATTTTGACCTTTTTTTTGACCAAAAAATAATTAGATTGAAATTGGAATAATAGAAATATTACAATTTGATAATCACTAGGTCATTATCCTTAATTAATTAGTAATTAATAATGCGACGCAAATAAGAAAAAAAAAATTAATTTTCTCTATAAATCAGTTTTAACCCTTTGTTATTTGGATTGTTTCAGAAGTTCTCTATTTTGCCTCCACGTGGCAGTATTTCCATAACCTTTGCAATTTCCTCTCATTATTAATTAACCTTAAAATAATTCTAACCTTTTACTAAGTCCAACTATGATAAACCAATGAAACTTTCATAAAAATATCTTCCCTGTTTTGTATTTACAATATTTATTTTCCGATAATTCCATCAGTATAATTTAATAATACCATTTAACTGAGATTATTTTAGCCTAGTTTTTGGGTTCTTGAGGGTCCTGTTTTAGTTACACTATTTTTTAGTTGGAGGTCTGTTGAATATAATCTCATTATTCATAAAGATAGGGCTAGAATTTGTATATATTTTGTCTCCCCCTATCTCACTTACGAAATTATACTGAACATGTTGTCGTCTTTGTTAATATTCTTGCGAAGGTAATCAAGTCAACTAAAATTGAATGAAATTTTGGATTGAAAGACAAAACCTTGGAGGAAATCAATCACAAATTTTAGAAAATAAATAGTACACAAAATAGAGGAATGAGTCATCTTTTTAGATATAATAATACATGTTCAATTTTCAAAGAAGAAAAATGGAACAATATTACCTAATACAAAACAAACACAATAGAACAACATAAAATAAGCCGACTCAACTTATGAAGTATGAACTAAAAATACCTCAAAGATTTCTTTTTCCTTTTTTTTTTTTGGTAATAATCATCAAATATTTACTTGATCAACTAATTCAAATTCGAATTGTATAAAAGAAGCCTCTCTACTAGAGTTTTTCCAATATCTCAAAATAGGGGCGGAGCAACAGTACAGCTTTAACCTAGACTTTGTCATAAACTCGAAATTCTAGCTCTGCCTCTGTCTGAAAGCTCCATTAGTATAAGTACATAGCCACAACAACTCATGACTCTAAACATCCTCAAAACTCCAACTTGCCTCTTCTTTTGACACAAACTTTGTTTCCAATGGAAATAAACTTTCAAACACATCATCATCATAAAGAAGCAAACTCAATGAAGAAAGTACCCAAATTCAACAAGGGAAGAAAAAGAAGCAATAGTAATAGTAAAAAGTTTGTTGGTGTAAGGCAAAGGTCGTCGGGGAAATGGATAGCTGAGATTAAAGACACAACACATAAGAAAATAAGAATGTGGCTTGGAACTTTTGAAACTGCTGAAGATGCTGCTCGAGCTTACGATGAAGCTGCTTGTCTCCTTCGTGGATCAAACACACGAACGAACTTTGTTACTACTCCTGTTTCAGCAGATTCTCAGCTTGCTTACAGGATCAAAAAACTTCTTGACAGTAAGAAACTTGGTAAACAGAACAAACAGGGGAACTCTGCTGCTTTTGCTTCAACTTGTAGTATAGTTGATTCAGAGAAAATTCAAGAAAGTCATGAAAAAGTACTTAATACAACAAGTGCAACTACTACGACTCAGTCTCAAACAAGTTGTGATCAGCTATATGAATCCTCACTTACTACGTGTATTCGTTTAAATTCATCTGAGGCTAATAACAACAACGTTTATAAGCCTGATATGATGAGTTGGTCGAGTTCGTGTACTTCACAGGCTGAAGTGTCATGGGGTTTTGAATTTGCTCAAGAATTGTTAGATTTTCCTATGATGGATGAGAGTATAAGTGAAATGGGATGTACAGAATTTGAGAGAATGAAAGTGGAAAGGCAGATATCAGCATCACTTTATACTGTGAATGGTGTTCAAGAATACATGGAGAATGTTCATAATGTTGATGATTTAGATTTGTCTCTTTGGGATCTTCCCCCTTTATGTTCTTTGTTATCCTAAAAAGTCACCAATTGTGTATGTTTGCTTTGTTTTTTTCCTCTCCAATCTTCTGCTCATGGGGCCACTGAATATGTTGTTTTTTCCTCTCTTTTAGAAATTAGAAGAGTGAGATGAAGTTTAGAGTTGATCTTTTAGGACAGTGATTTGACCTTTTTCCCTTTAAACTATCTTTTAGTAATTTATATCCTCCGAGTAAATGCTTTTTTTCTAGGAGATATTATGGACAATTCACTTTCCTCACTTACGTAGTTACTTACTATGATTATTTCCGTATGTGTTTCTTCATCATTGTGGGCTCGAGCCTTATAAATAAAGTTTTCGAATCCAAATTAATCAAGCTTCGGAACTATATTCTCAGTTGCAGTAATGATTTGAACAGTAACACACATCTGATGGTTGATAGATAAATGCCTTTGAAAATATCAGGGCTACACAAAAAGTAGCATAAAAGGACAGTTCAGTGCACTATCTGCGAGGTCGGGAAAGGACTTGACTACAAGGATTTATTATAGCATACAAATGATCATCAACTTCAAACAAAGATACTGTTGTAGTCTATGGTTCTGTGATGTCCACGTTAATGGCTCCGCCAAACCTCAAAGAAGTTGTCAAAGATGAAATGATTTAGTCCTTTCGATATCTAAGGCTCTCCTGCATAGCATCAAATAGACGTTCGGATCATTAGATGCCGAGAATAGTTCATCAAACTTTTATTTTGCAGATTACTTGCCAAGCACAGAAACCATATTGTAGAGGGAATAAACTGTTCTATTGTACTTCCATTCCTTTATCTACACATTTTAACTCTGTAAACGTCGTTCCTCCTCCACAACTATGTTAGTCAGTGTGTTAATAATATTTGATCTGTGTGAATACATTATTTATGTGGACATCCATTATTTGACTCAAAAAACACTTCATACTCAAGAAGCCGATTTTGCCACTTCATCAACGCGATGACTATATTAGCAATGAAGATATTAGACATGGAAACAAAAGTTCAAAACTCAGTTTTCAAATATATGTAGCACACAAATATACCTGAGGAGATGGATATATAGTAAAGCCAAGTTTCCATGTCTTTCCATACCAACAATCCTTGCAAACCATTGCAGTTATCGATTAACTTTCTTTATTCGATCAAGACACAGGTCAGTAATATACTTTCATATACAAGAAGTCAGTAGACAATTTCAAAATTCAAATGCAGAATAACATGACGCGATGATGAGAGTGCTTCAGCATCTGTAAATTTGTTATTAATCAATTATAGATCCTATGCCATTATCAGAAAGGGATAAATTCATATTCAGAAAATTTTCTTGCTTTGCTTGATGATATGATTCCCCCCTTTATTTTGTCCAATCTCATAGAATCTGTCGTTGCACAATTACGTTTTGCGCTGTTATGAGAATTTCTAGATGCCTGTATGTGTATGGGGCTTTGTCAAAAGTACCAAAAGCATATTATGGAGTGTGGAGAATCATGTTCTTTTCTTTTCATTTCTTTCCTTTCAAAGTGGAACCTAGAATTTGCTTCTTTCGCGGAATAGTCTCCACTCCTGCCAACAAAATCATTCTTTCTCAGGCTTATATACCTCTCATGTGAAACACTAAATCATCTGAGTCTGCTCCTTGGCCATCCTCGACTAACCTTCGATATGGTAAGAAAGTATTTGTCTTGTTCTTAGATTGATTGCTTTGAACATTTAGTACTATAGTGTTAGTGCTTTGATTGAACATGAGAGTGTATAATCTTGTGTAGAGTTTCGAGGATCATGGGAAACAGATCATCTCCGTTGGACCATGGGGAGGTGAAAATGGATTGCACTGGGATGATGGAGTTTACTCCACCATAAGGCAACTGGAAATAGCTCATGGAACTGGAGTTGATTCTCTTAAGATTGAATATGACAAAAATGGAACCTCAGTATTCTCCGAGACGCATGGTGGCGGTGGAGGTGCTAAAACAGACAAGGTTGGGATCACTTGTGTCTTGTACTATATGTTCTTAGCAATTTATTACTTGGTGACAATCGTCGCATAACCATTAAGGGATTTCAAAAATATGAAAAGTAAATAAATGGAGAACTTAAAAGAAGGTTCAACATCTACTATATGTACATAAAAAAAATAACTTTAATCATGCATAAACAATGTAATTTTTCGCTAACTTAACTCTGCCCCTAATTGGTAAGCTTTTCTTGTGCTTTCCTTGCAGATAAAACTTAACTATCCAGATGAGTTTCTTATTTCTCTGCATGGATATTATGGTAGATTGAACGAAAGGGGGTCAGTTTTTGTCCGATCACTTACATTTGAGAGCAACAAAAGGACGTATGGACCATATGGTGTCGAGCAAGGAACATATTTCACTCTGCCAATCACCAGGGGAAAAATTGTTGGCTTTCATGGAAGATCTGGCTGGTATCTTGATGCTATTGGAGTATACATAGAGCCTATTCATATATCTTTACCAACTAATTCTCTAGTTCAATATCAGCAACACCATTCTATCGTTCATTCGCAACAAAGCATTGTCCAAGGAATGGAGAAATATGAATACTCAATGATACAAGGAAGTCTTGGTAAAAATTTTGATCTCATTGTTGCAGTTAGACACAAGGACGATAACCACAACATTTTAACTCCAAGCACACTTGCGCGACAAACTTCTAGCTCTGATAGCGATTCTAGCTCTTCCGAATCAAATAAAAAGGTAAAGAAACATCTGGTAATTATCTATTCATCAAATTGTTTTTCCAAGTAGTGTGAATTCTGAAAAAAATGCTTCAGGTGGCAACTAGAGCACCTGCCTCTATTGAGAGAGTCCCATCGAAAACTGTTAAAGGTGTAGTCACATATTGTCCATGGGGTGGAAGTGGAGGGAGTGTCTTTGATGATGGTATTTATGATGGTGTTAGACAAGTTTACTTGTCACGTAACGTGGGAATCGTTTCAATAAGAGCTTGCTACGACAAAAATGGACAAGCGATATGGGGAAGTAAAAATGGTGGCACTGGGGGATTTAAAACCGAAAAGGTATTATAAGTCCTTTCATGATCTACAAGAATCAAATTAAAGCTTATTCTTCTTTCTAATTCACAACTATACTTCCATTTTTCAGGTAATATTTGATTATCCATCAGAGATTTTGACTCACATTACAGGCTACTATGGACCAACCATGATTATGGGACCTAACATTATACAATCACTGACTTTTCATACTACAAAAGGAAAACATGGACCTTATGGAGAAGAACAAGGACAACAATTCTCAACCAAATTGAATGAAGGGATGATTGTTGGTTTTCATGGAAGGAAAGGATTGTTTCTTGATGCACTCGGTGTTCACGTGCTGGAAGGAAAAGTTGTCCCGTGTTTACCCCCAGCTCCAGCTCCGAATGCAGCATCTGTCCCATCCTTACCTTCCCCAGCTCCTCCCAAACCTATCAAACAAGCTGCAGCAATTGTCCCATCTTTATCTCCCTCAGCTCCGGCGAAACCTGTCAAACCAAAAGCAACATCTGTCACTGAGGGTGATGATAGTACACAATGGTCATTTAAACTAGGAAGAAAAGGACTAACTGATGAGGTATGGAATTGTCTGCCCTGGTACTTGCTAATACGCCGGTGGCTATAACTATAACATGCTAAAAGTACGTTTAGAATCATGTAGTCTTCAACATATCGCATCATTTCTTCAAGAGCATGTCATGAAGTAGGGAATTGAAATGTTTAAATTAAGAAGTTCCTAACTTTAGAAATATGTCATTCTTTTTGGAACAGACGAAAAAGGGAAAGAGAACAATAATATGAAACGAGTGAGTAACACACAAAAAAACTAATACTAAGGTGATCATTTTTTCGTGTTTTTGGTTTAATGTCAGGGAGGCCAAAAGGTAGTGAAAAATCCAGCACCATATGGACCAGGTCCATGGGGTGGAGAAGGTGGGAAGCCATGGGATGATGGAGTTTTCACTGGGATCAAACAGATAATCCTAACACAATCATCAGAGGCCATTTCTTGTATCGAAATTGAGTATGATCGAAATGGACAATCTGTTTGGTCAGTAAAACATGGTTCAAATGTTGGAAAGTTAACAAACAAGGTACACAAACACTTTCTCAACATTTAAAATGATTGAAAACACTCCTAAACTATTCAACATTTTTGAGTTTCATACTTAACTATCAGGTGAACGAGTAATTCTTACTTAACTATTAACAACTATTTATCAAAACACCTCAACTATCAGGTGCGAGTTTCCTATCTGAAATGTCACTGTCATTCAGGTAGGAAAACTGAATAACTGATAGTCGAGGTGTGTTTACTAAAAGTTGGTGATGGTTCAGGTATGAAACTCAAGAAATTGAGATAATTTTAGTCATTTAACATTGAACGATAGTTGGAAAAATACAATAATTGCTCTTATAACAACATGTAGAAAATTTCTTTTTGCAGGTGAAATTAGAGTATCCTCATGAAGTTCTAACATGTATTACTGGATTCTATGGTCCTATAAGTAAGGAAATGGGATTGAAAGTGATAAAATCATTAACCTTTCACACGACGAGAAGGAAATTTGGCCCTTTTGGAGAGGAATTAGGAACATATTTCACATCATCAACAACACAAGGAAAAGTTGTGGGATTTCATGGGAGAAGTGGAATGTATTTGGATGCAATTGGAGTGCATATGCAACATTGGTTGGGCAATCAAAGAATTTCCAAGAATCCTCTTATGAAAATGTTCCACTAAAGTTTGATACTTATTTCATGTTTTTGAATAAAGACAAGTCAAAACCAGAACAGGATCAATAAGGTTTGTCGGGAAAACACTTATTTCTTTCATATTTTGGACCTTATCTCTACTGCTGAAGCACGAAAGAAATGAAATCATAGATCAAAATACTATGTATGGATATTTTATTAATTTGACTTGTGAGTTGTGTGTGTGAGAGTGAATAAATGAAGTATATTTGCAATAATATTTGAATCTTTTGATGAAATTGTTTAATTTTAGCATAATTTGAACTTTGAACTTGAACATGAAGGGGAAGTAATTTAGTAGTTGCAGGTTCAACTTGCACCTCCTGAGGCAAAGTTGAAACAAACTGCAATTTATGCTATAGAACTTAAATTTTTCGCTTGTTTTCCATCGAACCAGTTTATTATGAAATTACACGATGAGAAATTGATCTCACTGAAATCTTGAAAATTTCCTAATTTTTCTATATGAAACCAATGGTAGCGTTAATAATATCAACAACAGTGTAGAAACAATCAATTGGTAGTTGAGCGTCACATAATTCCATTATTAAGCTTGTATTAATTTGGACGTTTTACTATCAAAATTAAGGAGATTTAATTTTATAGCACGTTAAATATATCACCTTTAGTTAGTTATTCCACACTTTTCCCATTAAGAATCACACAAAAGAGATTTATTTTTTTCGTTTTAACGATTATTTTCTTGTCGTGAATGAATTGGTTACCGTGTACATCAATGCCAAATGTCCGTGCCTTAAAGGCTGTTTCCTCTTTTCCTTTTTGTCCACGTTTAACAGTTGACTGCCCTTAACTACCTATTCATTTCCCATTTTCATAATTTTAATATATTTTGTAGTAATAATAAGTGAGAATATATGTCAATTTTTTCTCCTTTTTGGAACTCCATAGGTGGCTTTTTGTGTAATGACAAAAAAGGATTTCCAGCTACTTCATTTTGAATGTGATGGCATTAAATGTGTATACTTCTTTTTTGCCCTTTCATCTCCATTGAAACTAAAATATATTTCAATAAGAACGCTTATATTTTCTCATGATATAAAATTATTTTCTATCATTAAAGTTTTTTAACAATTGCAGATGAGAAAAGCAAAATTGCGATGATTTGAATATGTGTAGAAAAGAAGCATCGATGTGTTAGTTAGGAGATATGAGAGATTGGATTTAGGGGTTATGTGGAGGGATGGAGGTAGACCAAACAAATATTTGGGGAGGGGGTGATTAGATAAGATATGACGAAACTTCATTTCATCAAAGACATGACCTTAGTTAGAAAGGAATGAAGGTCGCATACTAATAGGCTAATAGGGGTAGCTAGGTTGATGTCTGACGTTATGATATAATAGTTTAGTAAAATTAGTCGTGTCTTTATATCCAGTGTTGTCATTATCTGCTTTATATTTGTTACTTTTATTGTATTTACATACTATCATTCGCTTTTCGTTATTAATTTTTTTTGTTCCCTGTTTTTCTATATCTAATATCTTCTGCTTATGGGGCTTAATTTTTTATATGAAGATTTTTCGAAAACAGTCTTTCTAACTCTATGAAGTAGTGATAAGATCTGTGGACATTTTACTCCCTAAACTTCACTTATAAAATTTTACTAAGTATATTATTATTATTATTATAAAATTAAAATTTTTTGACATAATTTAAATGAGTCAAAATAGATATTGAATATGGCATGGGAAAGAAAAGAACTTTCATGTGGTAGGGAAAATGTCATGATCAATGCTAGCTCATTCAAGGGGAACTCCAACAAGTTTCTTTTTCTTTTTTCTACTTTCTTTAATTTCTTAATGAAAAGAAAAGTAAATAAATTTGCTATTTCAAATAAAAAACACAAAAATGTTCTATAAGTGAAGGTTGCACTAGAAATGAATTTCTTTGGCTTTGACTTTTTCTTTTAGCTCAAAAAAGAATGGATCAAATAGAAGGAATTTGAGAACTATTTTTCTTTTATCCAAAGTGACAATAAACTATTCAAGTAATCAAATCAGTCAATAAAAAAAAATATGTGCAATTAATAATCCAAAGAAATATCCAGTAGACAAACAAAAGAGGATTCCTTCTAATTGCCCCCTCTGGACCATCACTATTTTGTCACACGTCTGGTTGATAAGCTTCCACCTATATGTTTATTATTATTCAGATAAATACATGAAATTCTTTTATTTTTAATTAAATATTTTAAGATTAAATTCAGAAAAAGAAAAATAACAATGTGTAGATAACATTAATTTCTGCTTATATGAGTTTGGTCAAATTGCTACTCCCAAGCGCAAACAAAAGAGAAGTATAGTAGGATGACAATCGATATAAAATTTGTAAATTTATCAATTCAAATGAATCTTCACAATAATTGTATGATGATAATATGAGAAGAATGGTAATAAAGACATGAGAATTCATAGAATGGTAATTTGTTTTTCATTGGACCATTGTTATTAGATATTGTTTTTAATAATATTACTAATAAATTTTATTGGAGATGATCAATGTGATTGACAAGATGAGAAAAGCGAGATTGTGATGGTTTGCATATATGCAGATAAAAAGTATTGATGTTCTTGTTAGGAGACATGAGAGGTTGAATTTAAGAGTTATATGGAGAAGTAAAGGTAGATCGAAGAAATATTAGGAGGAAGGTGATAAAACAAGATATAGCGAAATTTCATCTCACCGATGATATAACCTTCGATAGAAAGGGATGGAGGTCGCATATTAAGGTGGAAGATTAATTGGCTAGTAGGGGTACGTTGATATATGATTGTGTGATATAGTAGTTTAGTAGGATTAATTGTGTCTTTATATCATGTCTTGTCATTATCCGTCTTATATTTATTACTTTTATCGTA
>JAOTQJ010000002.1:17333206-17347894 GCA_025642045.1 Solanum sejunctum | reverse complement strand
AAAATAATATTTATTTGAATAGTGACTTGTGACCTACCAATTAATTATTTGCCTACAAACATTTAACTTTAATCAGCATCCTCTTAAGTTAAATAAATGCTTAGTCATATGTACAAAATTAACTTAACCAAAATTGTTAAACAAAGTTAACACCCAAATTAAAAGATCAAGCAAATTATAAGTTTGAGAGAGTAATTTTTAAGATGGCTTATAATATGATAACTTGTACTTAAAACAAGAATCTTTCCAAAACTTCTCTAAAGAATGTGTTGTTTGTAATAACACACTTTTCTGATTATAGAGCTTACTAACATCTGCATATATTTTACGTTTTTTAAAATAAAATCCAATTATGAAATATTATTGTTGTAATAACTTACGATGGCTATCTTAGTACACATTTTTTCTTTACCTATACTTTTTAGAATTATTTTTTTCTTGAGCCAAGATCTATCAATAACAGTCTTTCTACCTCTAAGATAGTAATAAGACCAACATATATTTTATAATCACCCATAATAACATATCACGATCATATTATTAAAAATTTGTGATAAAAAACGAGTATAGTTCTAAAAAGTATTATTCCAAAGCCTTTGGACAAGCAAAATCAAAATTCAAATGACTGTTCAATTCAGTACTATAATCAAATTAGAGGCATCAGTTTTAAAAAGCTCGAATTTGGAGCATCACAATTTAATCAGTCCAAAAATAACAATAAATCATCATCTGCCTCAAATACAACCTCTCTAAATCAAAGCAATACTTAATTGCAGTCAATATTTATATTACAATTAACCTTAATTACAGTAGTAATATGCTTACATTAAACTTAAGAAATTTAAAATAAAGATAAAAATAGAGGCATCAGTTTTAAAAAGCTCGAATTTAGATCATCAAAATTTGATCAGTCCAAATAATAATAAATCATTATCTGCCTCATCAAAGCAAAAACATTCTTAAAATATCAACAAATATTATCAAGATCAGAACTTTAAATATATACTGAATGTTTGAAAGAACCTATAAAAGAGAGGAAAGAAATCATTCAAACCCCTCAAACTTAAATTCATTAAAGAACAAATCTTGAAACTTCCCCAGCTCAAGATGTACTTCTTCATATATTACTATATGCCCCTGTCTGAACCTAATGAATTTTTCAATAACTCATTTGGGAATTCTTGAGGCAAAAAATTATCAACAATAATCAATTCATATACCCTTTTGGATTCTATAAACACCATCCTCATTGGATTTCCAAAAAAAGAAACTTTTTTTAGAGGATATTTGAACAGTGGATAAAGAACCAATTTAATCACTAATAATCAACTCTTATACCCTTTTGGATTTGGAAAACACCATCTTCATTAGAGTAAATTTAATTGACAAAAAAAAATTTTTTTTTGTACATGTACAGAGAAGATTTGAAGAAGGTGTTGTTCAAAAGATGCTTAAAGGACAATTGATGAAGAAGAACAAAAAAAGAGTTCTTTCAAAAGGCCTTAATTGAAAGCATCAAAAGATTTATTGTATGCCTCCTAACTAAGCCAAAATATGAAACTTAAATTTGTTCGTATGGCTACTCAAGAGGCAATTGGTAAAAATTATCTGGGCAAATTACTTGTACAAAATAATACAGACACAAACGAAATACAAGAAAACAAGGCAAAGGTGAAATTTTGCTGTTGAATAATGGGTACAATATGATGATTTTATGGAGACGGTTTAGGGTTTCATAGAGTAAAGTCCAACAATTGGGTTGGCCCAACGAGATTACCTATAATGGGCTGAATTCTGGGCCCAATAGAAGAATTTGTAATGACTCATGTTCTAGAACGGGTATCTTATTTGGACATCGCTATTTAATATATATAGACATTTTTGCTATTCTTGCTCACAAAGCTCACAAATCGAGAGATAATTTGTACTAGGCAAATCTAGTTCAATGAGCTCGATTCAAAAGACAAATTCCTCAATTTTTTCAAACGTGATACCTCTAACATGAACCACTTGAAGGGTTTTTCAACTCATATTTTGTGGGGAAAAAAACTAATTTTTCACTATTGCTTTTGGTGGAGGAAAAGGAGAAATTAAAGAGTAAAAAATCACATATTATAAAATTCATAACAACATAAAAATATCAAGAAGGTGAGTATATGTGCAAGGTCACAATGAGATATTACAACAACTAAATGAACCTCAAACTCCTGATCGAGTTAAAATAACAAAAGAAAAAACTACAGAAATCACATATAGTGAACGTCCAGTCAATCAGAAGAGAATTCCAAATGCAAGAGCTATGAGAGAAGCAAAAATGGTGGGTACAGAAAGTGCAGCATCTGAAGCTGGAGCAGGTGCTGGCGCATCAGCTGCAACTACCTTCTCAATTTCGGACATGGCCACCATCACGACCATCACAACCACCAACAAAACATTCATCTTCATTGTTGCAAATTTGAAGAAATTAAACTAATTTTTGAGGGAATAAAAGTATCAAAAATTGGTGGAAGAAAGAAGAATTTATAGACAAAAAGATGTTTGTATAATATTACGGCCAGTGCTGCCCGACCTTAGTCCAACTACATTAAATTTAACATTTTCATACCAAAATAATAATTGGAAAAAACATATTCTTTTATAGATTTAAATGCATACTAAATGAGATATAGACATTTTATACATAATAATAGTATAGATATTAGGTTGATCAATAGTTCAGTGATTTTTATTTGTAATCATTTTGAAGGTTTTGTTCAGTGGAGATTCGTTTGAATTTTCTTCGACAAAAAAGTATATTATTTATATATAATTAAAATTATTTTTATTTTATATATAATGAATGTCAAACTTTCTTCAGCTAGTTTATATATTTGCTTTTTTAAATTTTAAATTTTTTTAATTAAAATTCTAAGTCTGTCATAATTCTGATAATGATAATTTACAATTGTTATAAAAAAAAATAGTATAGATATTTTTTATTTAATCAATGAAGTAATTATTTTTAATCATTTGACAAATTATTTTGAGCTTCTTTTTTTTTGGCGGGGGGGCCTCATATGCTGCCCGGGAAGCTGCCCGTAACTGACAGGGTGGCTTATTGGCTTTGGGATGTCATACAACTGTGGCCAACGATTTATTGTCTCATTTGTGGGGTTCACTTGATATTTATTCATTATTATAATTTGGCTTATTGGCTTTGGCTTTGGGATGTCACACAGATGAACCTTTCAATACTATGAGACTCCGCAACTAATATTTACGTTCAAAAACTTCACACTCCATAACCATAACCAAACTATAGAAAGGTTGATTAAACTAAAACAATATTTATCAGTTTATTGCAACTATCATCAATTGCATTTTATATAAAGTTGGCTAGTTTATATAACATACTTGTAGTTCCTCCAAGATGTTTGCCCAAACAAGATAAAATATACGCAGATCATATTCTTATCTTTGAGTGGTAAAAAAATAGACTATCAAAGGCAATAACAAATAATTTAATCCAATATAAAGAAACCACACATCAAATTGAATCCTTCCAACACATTTTACCAAGAGAATTTCAATTTCACCCAAAAAAAGTATAATTATACAACATATAATCTCAGAACTACAGCCAAGAAGAAGCAAACATTGAAATATAAGAACAATGCAGAATGGAAAGTTATCCTGCAGGTGTAAGTATTGTGAGACAAATTAGCAGATTTATCAGAGCTGTGGCACCTTGAAGTATAGGCAACTAGGAATTTCATTAAGTTTCGGCTCAAGTGAAGCATATAAAAAATAATAGAGGAAAAAATAGTAACCACCACAAATAATAGGATAGATGAAACAAAAGGAAAAACAACAGATAATTAGTAAAATTGAAGAATATAACAGTTGGAAAGTTACTAATGAGGAAGCTACTAAAGAATACAAGGAAATGACATGAAGGAATAATATCAAGAATATAACTATCAACCACAGTGGTCCTTGAAAGTATGGTCCTAGAAACTGACCAAATTGACATGAATATCTTCTAATCAGATGACTCAAAATCTATTTTGTTCAGACTCTCTAAAAATATTAGAGCACCATCTTGAATTGTCCAAAGTATGCATTACTTTCAGAAGGTCCTGTGACACGCGACTATCAACATTTTTTGAAGAATTCAAACAACATGGCACAGATATTTTAAAAGTAATCCAACCAAATATATTGTTTCCAGTGTTTCCACACTGAAACCATTTTTAATCATCCCCAAAACATGCCCACAAGATTAACCACCAGAACTCAATCAACAACACAATCCTCAAATCCACCATCCAAAAGTTAACCTTCCCATTGACAAAAAAAGAGCCAAAAATAGAATAATTCAACCAATGGCTATATTTTGATCAATCTAGAGAGCTTAAACTACAACAAAATAACAATCAAACTACCATCATCAACAACATAAGCACACCCATTGTAATCCTACAAGTGGGATCTAGAGCCGATAGCGTTTATGTAGATCTTACCCATACCTTGTGAACGTAGAAAGGTTATTTTCATCAGACCCTTCGCTCAAGGAAAGTATAAACACAACAGATAACAATCAGATTATCAAAGAATTTCTTGATAGGAAAATGAAAAATTGAAACTTGGCACGTGAAGATTAAATCTTTAAAAAGTGAAAGATACCAAAGTCAGCCTAAAGGTTTCCCCACCATATAATCAATGAAGAACTACAACAGAAACTAACAAATCAAACCATCAATATTACACAGTATTTTTCTTTAGGTAAGGGAAATAGACAAACAATTGAAACCATACTACAATTGTGCACATACATATTACTATTAGGCATCAATTGGCATGTGGGTGTAAATCTTCAAGATCCAAATAAGAATCTGAAGAGCAAGAAGAAGATGATGAATAAAAACAGAAACTTGGCATGTGAGCATACATAAAAAATATCCAAAAATGTAATCTTTACCAATTAAAGCTACCAAAATCAGCCTAAAGGCTTTTTTCTCTTATAACCAATGAAGAACTGCAAGAAACTAACAATCAACCATACATATAATACTTTTTCTGGGTAACCAAAACAGACAAAATTTAGAACTATAAGTTGGCATGTTGGGTGTGAATCTTCAAGATCCAAATCAACCAGAACAAAAAGATTGAAACTTGGCATGTGGGCATTCACAAAAAGATCCAAAGTTGAAATCTTTAACAAATTAAAGCTACCAAAATCAGTCTAAAGGCCTTCTTCCCATATAACCAATGAAGAACTACAACAAACTAACAACCGAACCACCAATCTGACCGAAAAAAATTGAAACTTGGCATGTGGGGTATTCACAAAAAGATACAAAGTTGAAATCTTTAACCAAATAAAAACACCAAAATCAGCCTAAAAGCCTTTTTCCCATATAATCAACCAAGAACTACAACAAAATTAACAAGCAAACCACCAAAATTACATGTTTTTCTTTTTGTTGAGCAGGTGGAATAGACAAAAATTAAAACTACTACATAACTTTCAGCACAAATTAGGCATCAATTAGCATGTGGCCATTAATCTTCAAGATCCAAATCAACCTGAACAAAAAAATTGAAACTTGACAGGTGATCATCCACAAAAAGATCCAAAGTTGAAATCTTTAACCAAATAAAGACACAAAAATCAGCCTAAAGGCCTTTTTCCCATAAAATCAACTGAGAACTACAACAAAATTAACAATCAAACCATCAAATTACATCTTTTTTTTTTCTGGAAAGGGAAGAAAATAGACAAAAATTGAAACAACTATATAACTTTGACTACAAATTAAGCATCAACTGGCATGGGGGTGTGAGTCTTCAAGATCCAAATCAGAATCTGAGGACCAAGAAGAAGAAGATGATGAGGATGAAAAAGAGGGAAAAGATAGATAAGGGTTTGGTACAGGGAAACAAAAAAAAGTCCAAAAACAAAGAGCAAATCTCCTAAGTTGTTGACATGGAAAACAAAAAAGAAGATAAAGGACTTCATCACTGCTGAGTCTTTCTGGATTACAAGCTATGTATTGACACAAATCTGCAGATACATTAGCCACACCAACAATTATTGGACTATTGAAAACCATTTTTCTCTAATTTTGCTTTCTGAAATCTCTTTCTCTTTGATTCTTCACTTTTTATGCTGTAAATTTTTGCAGGTCTCAGTGGATTGATATGAAGATGTTTCCTGTGTTAGTGTTTTTTCTTGTTTTGGTTTGTTCGTAGAAAAAGAGGAAAAAAACAAATTTTTAAAGGAAAATTAGTTCATGTTTTGGGATGTGTTAGGAAGTAAATAAAAAAAAAAACAAGAAAGGCTAGAAATAGTAAATAACCTTTTTTCTCCTTAATTAAATAAATGTTTAGGAGCATTTTTTTACTCTTTTTGTTCCTTTACACCAAAGTAAACTAGAAAAAAGAAAAGGAAATTTTGGGGGAAAAAAATTGCTTTAACTAAGGATTTTAAATTGCTCCCTCTATTTAAAAAAGTAGGACAATATTTTTCATATTAACTCAACAAAAAGAATATATATTATTTGCTACTTTATAAATAATTTTTATTTTTATTTTACATTTAGGATAAAAATTTTTGTGATCACATACTAATTGTTATAACATGTTCAAATCATTAGTTATAGAAGTTTTTTACGCACCTACAAATATTATAAATATTTTTGAAATTTTAAAAAATTTTATATTTCATTAAATTGTGTTATATAAGTTGAAACGAATGAATTTATTTGGTCAAATTTATCCACTTTCAAAATTGTCATAATTTGGCTAGTTTTATACTTATGGTAGACCTATTGTGGTGTTCTTTTTCTATTTGAACTTCGGATTGATAATATAATTAATAACATTTTATAAAAGATTACGTAATTAACTTTAACTTATTTGAAATTGAGACGTAATATGCTATTATTTATAAATATTTTTTTAGAAAAAAATATTATCTCAATATTTTGACTAATGCAGTAGTAGGATGTGATAGGATTGGAACTTCAAAAGCACAGACATAGACTTGTCAAACCAATTACCATTCAATGCTTATCATAGCCATCACATAAAAACAAATATCTCTTGCTTCTTCACAAGTTCACTTCCAAAGCATTGATTTGTATTACTTAGATATTTGGAAAATCGTTTCATATGAGATATAAGGTATGATTATTTCAGTAGAATTTATTTTATTCAATATTTAGTTGAAGGTATTAGATAATTTTAAATTATTTATCTTATTATTTATATTTTAATGATGAAATAATTTATCTCAAATTAAATTTATCTTGGATAAATTATTTTTAATCAAACGATCCTGAGGACCAAGTAAAAAAATATGAGAAAATGAGATCATGTACCATCAAAGGAGATAGTGTTGTGGATAGAGAGTTACTTCTCCCTCAACTAGAAGTATCAAATTTGAGTCCTAAATATAAAATAATCCTTGATAGATAGTATTGAAATAATCGATCTCCAATGTTGATATTAGATACCAAATGAGAAACTTTAAAAAAATAAAAAGCGATCATATACCTGTTGAAAGCCCAAAAAACTTAAGCTCAAGACTTGTTTAGTTCATAAGATAAAATTGATATTTGATTAAAAATATAACTTATTTTAAAATAAATGTATACCTCAAAAATGTTAATTTTTTTTCCTACCTATAAGATAGAAATTATTCTTAAAATTATAAATTTGAAATAACATTGTCCACGAACCAAATGAAAGACTTGGACATTGTACTCTAGCAAAAAATCAATGTTATTGCTAAAAAATAGCTAATTTGAATGAGTTTTAATTACTTGTATTATTATTTCAAATATGTTGTTTATTTTTATTGTTATTTATAATATAATAATATGCAACATCAAGAAACAACATGAAATAATTTAAATTATTTATATTTATAAAAAAAATACAAACAATACATAATGACCCTTTAAACACAATGTAAGGTAGTAATAGATTTTTTTTTTCCAATAAAAAAAAGGAGAAAAACAAAAAAGGAAATTTCACTAATTTATTTATTTTTACTTACTTATTTATCTTTTTTTTAAAAAAAAAAAATATTTTTTCTTATGCTGACAAGAGAAGAAATTGTTTCATCTTCTCAGTCTCTTCTCTTTTGGGGTTTTTTCTAATCCCTCCATCTTCATCTGTTTCAGATTTCAACTGGTAATTTATGCTCTTTTTTCTATTTTCCTCTTTTATGAATTTGATTATCTTTATTTGTATATTTGCCCATTAATTTTTACCAGAATTTAGTTGTTTTTGTCTGTATATATTTGGTCATTTGTGTTAAAGTTATCATCTTTCTTGTAGTTAGTACTGAATTCTGCAGTTTTGAGTATTACAAATGAGGATCTTTAGGTTTTATAATCCCAGTTTAGTTTAATTTTTTTAAAAATGGGTTTTTTGACAAAGGTAGGGTTTAAATTGGCTGTCTATGTTTATCCTTGAAATGGGGTTTAGAAGAATGACTTAGATATAGTAGAGAGGTGGAGCCAAGATTTGATTTTTATGCATTCGGGATTCTAGTTCTTTTCTATGCCTCCGCGAGGTAGAGGTAAGGTTTGGGTGCACTCTACACTCTCAGCATGCGTGGGATTGGGAGTGCATTGTGTATGTTGTTGTAGTTCTTTTTAAGTTGATGGGTTCTAAATTAATAGTTTTTACATATTCTATGGGATCTTTTAAGACAAATACAAGGTTCGAACCAAAACTACTTGAACCTATAGGCCGTACTCTAGGCCTCTGCGTGGGGTAGCTGAGGATTTTTGCCCGAGATGCTAAAATGATCACTTTGTGAACCTCACAAGCATTCTTTTAACACACCCTTATGCTAGTTGTAAGTAAAAGAAATAAGATGGAAACAATTTATCCAACGAGATGCTCGTATAAGTTTCTTTAATTGAGTCTTTTGTATTTTTCCATTTCTGTAGGTAACACAGAACTCAAGGTAGCGATGGAAGATTAAACAAGAGCAGTTCATAACATGCAGACCTATCTCTTTTTGGCTCGAACTTCAATTGATAAAGGTGGTAGCTCCAACCAGAACTTATCTTTCGGACCATGGGCATGGCCTAACAAGCGCATTGGTATTTTTCAGCCTCGTGCAAAGGTTTCTGCATCTGCTATTGGTGGTGGGCAGCAGAGCCACTATAGCGTGCTTGGTGTTCCACACAATGCTTCTTCTGTTGATATAAAAAAGGCCTATCGTCTTCTTGCTCTCAAGGTACCACCATATCCTTTTGGCATAGATGTTTCATAGAAATATTCAAGGAGGAAAGAAGAAGACATTTTAGGCAGTGATTGGATATTACAACACAATTGAACTTTGACTTTTGGATACCTGTCTGGCATTTTTTGTTGCTTTGTTTAATTGCCTTTTTTGTTTTACAATACTGATTAGTCACTGAAGGAAATAATAAATTTCTTTTAATGTAATTGACATGTCATTCTAGTTCTTTTTATAAAGAATTGTAACTGGAATTACTTAAGGCTCTGTGAGTAAGAATTTTAGATGAAGTGCTTCACTCTTAATTGGGTAAAGCATTATCATTATGAGAAACTTCTGAAGCAGAAATATGGTAATAAACAACATGAAGGTAATGCGACACCTCACCCTCCCCAGAACCCCCTTTGGAACTATATTAGGTATGTTGTTGTCATTAGGGAATGCGACAGAAAGTTGGATGGCAGTCTGTTACTTTTGGACCAGTTACGCAAACAATAGAAGGAGAATAGGAATAATTCATCTCAACTGATGCTTGCTCTATTCTCCTTCTACCAAGCATAGCCTGCTGTTGACAAACATTCCTATGAGGTTATTGTGGTGGTGGTTGTGTCGTCTTGCTTATCTGCCAATATCTTTATAAGAATGCATAGCGATGGAATTCTTTTATTCAGGGTAAAAAGGCATGGATAAATATATTTCATATCTGTTGTTAATATGGTTGGCTCTATTGTCTTGAACCTCTGTTGGCATATAAAAGGATTGCCTTCTTGTATGGTTACATGTCAATGCTGTTCTCAAGTACAATGTTCTCTAAAAGATTGGAACTTTTCCAGGTAAGGTAGCACACTTGTTTCTTTCCGAATGATGTGAAGAAATCCCTGTTTCCTTTCCTGCATTTGTTATCTTCTTCTTTTTCTCTGAAAAGCTTTGTCTTAGACTATCAATTTCCTGTTGAAAAAAAAGTTTATGGAGTCTCATTCTCAAAACAATTGTTCGTACATCATAAATGCAGTATCATCCTGATGTCAGCAAGGATTCAAGAGCCGATGAGGTTTTCAAGAGAATCCATCTTGCCTATGATGTGAGTCACTCCTTCTTGGCTTTCAGTGTATTTATCTCTTATGGTTTGAACTTAGAATTCATATTTAAGCTATTGTATATTTTGACACCGCCATTTAAGCCCTCTTGTAAATAGTCTTGTCTCTGTTTTAAAATGGAATTTTTGAGTCACTGTTTGTGTAACTTTTATTCTCTATGATGATATGATCAACTTTGGAACGCTGCAGGAGATTGATGTAGCAATTTATGTTAATGTTGTAATCACAATACCTTCTAAAGGTTTTCCTGATATTAGGTATCACAAGCATCCTAAGAAATAGCATTAAGAAAGAAGTTCGTATCTATTATATTGCAGACAAAATAATGTCTTCAATTATCAGTTTAGTACCCAATAGTGAGCTATCGCAGATAATGTTATCAAAGGCAAAAACGTAAAAAAAAGTCTAAGGTCCATTGGGGCTTTAAGTGCAAATAAAGTGTGGGCTTTGATGAAGAAAGGTGCAAATGGAAAAAAGTTAAAAGTATGACTGTGTAGTCCAAGATTTTTAATTATAAAGATATGGACAAAAATTATGAAAAAATGAAATATCAATTGTTTAGTGTCGCCTCTTCAGGATTAGCTCATTGGCAGAGGAAAAAAATATGTCATAGGGCCTTAAATTGACACTGAAGCAACCCCTAAGCGAGTGAAACGCTCAACAAGTTTTGTGCCTCACTTCATGGGCCATGGATTATGCGCGCCTTTGAGAATACTGAAGAGATCACAGATCAACTGTTTTATTGACATTGTATACGTTAGACTTAACATTTTATTTTTTTCTCTAACTATATATTTTTTGAACTTGACACTGCTACCTGTCTCAAATGTTAATACTTTGCTCTCGTGACATTTTTTTTGTGTAATATAAGCTGAGTCTGGCTTTGTCAGGTATTATCTAATGAAGCATCAAGAAATCAGTACGATCAGGCTCTTCGACATCAGGATTATACTGACAGGCCTTTGGGAGGATATTGGGAATACGACATTGAATATGAAAATGGCATAAGGACCTATAGGTGGGCTGATCTTAGACAAAAAATGCAAAGAGAGAGATACTGGGAAAACTTCTCGTCTTATTATGATAAAGTTGAGGAGTCTGACGAAGAAACTCCAGATGAAGAAAGAGGTCCATTCGCGGAAGTGCTCAGATCTGCATTCCTCTCTTTATTCCTAATGTACACCATAGGTATTCGTCTATCATTGACATTCAGTAGCCTCATGGCCTTGCTAGATCAACAGTTGGACGCTGGATACAAGATTGGTTACCTTGTTGCATGGATTTTGGGAGGCAGAGTTGGTATTCTACTTACATTATGTCTTTCATTTGCAAGTTGGCTTTGTGGAAAAACGAGCAGTAGCACAGTCGCATTGGTGGTTATAGCCGTGTGGGTCGGATCTAATGTTGCTAGATATGCTCCATTTCCACAAGGTGCAATTCTTACACTGTTGTACATGTCAATCAAGTTACAAGTTGATGTTAGCTAAAGCTTCTGCAACAGAGTGATCACTTACTGAATATGTCACTCTCTGTCTGTAAATTTGCTCCACTATAACTTCTAGTTATTTTTCTTATAGTCAATAATAGTTTCTAAATGTAAATGCACAATCAAAACTTTTATATGTTCTACAACTTGTTCATATTCATCTTTAACCAGCAAGATTGAAAGTTAAAGTTTCTAGTCCCTACTTTGCTTTTTCTATTTAATTAGTTCTCTAAAGCACCTGAGGTTGTAGCCCTTGGTGATTGAGCAAGTGGGACGAGAATCATGTTGTTTCGCGTTCAAATCCCAATAGATTCAGAAAAAGAATTGGTGATTTTTTTCCATTTGCTTTAGTCTTGATGGACAAATTACTCGAGAAGAAAAGGATGGTTACAATGGAGTAGCACAAAATCAACCTCCATGTCCAAAGGACAAAGGAATCTTCATTGGATAATGTGCTGCTTTTGTGGAATCTAATAGATTCTGAGGATGATTCCCATCTCTAGATTCCCTCTCCATTGTAACCATCTTTTTCTTCTCTTGTCATATCCCCATCTTCTTCTTCCTAAAACATATGTTTTTGTTTTACTATCTACACTTAAATAAATATGTACCACCACCATAACGTGTCTAGTGGAATTTTACAAATGGGGATCGGAGAGGTTTGAAGAGGATAAAATGTACGCATAACTTATCATTATCTCATAGAAATAGAAAAGCTATTTTCGGAAGATCCTCATCTCAAAAATCATAAGTAGAAGATACTAGATATGAAAAAAGAAAGTAGAAAGGAAAAGAAAAACGACTAAAGTGAAAAGCAAATTATAGTATATAAATACAATAAAAGTAACAAATATAAAGTGGACAATGATAACACAAGATATAAAGACACAACTAAACCTATTATATCACAAGGTCAGACATCATCTTACCCCTACTAGCCTATTAACTTACCACCCTAATACATCACATCCATTTCTTTTTATTTAAGGTCATATGCTCGGTTAAATGAAACTATGGGTGATTTATGTTGATTTTATTTTCTATCACATAAATGGAATCTGTGGTGCAAGTACAAATTATCATTATATGATCAGAAAATTATAAGTTCAAGTCGTAAGAATTACAAAAACATAAGACTTGATATGAAATTTTTCTTCGAACCATGTACACAATGAAATCTCAATACACATAAGTAGTGTTTCAATTATGTGTATTAAGCTTTCATTGTGAGATAAATAATTTTTTCTTTTTTAAAAATTTCTCTCACATGAAACAGTAAAGTGTGTTTCAATTTATTTATTTTTATGTACTCAATATTTTTTGCCTGAACTTTTTGACTTTCATTAGTGCAAAAGTTTTAAACCTAAAAGAAGAAATAATATTTTAAAAGAGAAAAACACACACACACACACACTCGTAACTATATTCTGTTCAAGGGACACTTCTTCGTTATTAATGTAACATGCGTGACCTTTCTGGTCGTGAATGGTGTATTTGTAAAGCAATGCCAACCTTTGTCACGTAAAATTAGTGTAAAAAAAACAAAAAAAAACTTGTAGAGATTATTTATTATTATTTAGATTAATTGGATCGTTCTGAGAAATTTATACATATACTAATAGTGACAAAAAAAAAATTCTATAACTATTGGTCTGATTGGATTAAAATTTTTAACTATCAGATTACCTTCCCTAAATTTATTTTTCTTGTGGATACTATTTGTTTAATTATTAGTTTTTATATTTAAATTTCCAAGAAGGGATAGAAATTTAGTTTCCTTTCGTGATAAACGTTTATGTTCTATAATTTATTTCCTTTTCGAATAAGGACTTTCCTTGTTTTAGTTATTCCTTTCTTGGTTAGAATTGGAATTTTTTTTCTTTTTTCCCAATATATATTTGGTAACTCAATTTATAAAGTGTACTTTGTGTATTGTCATTTACAAATAATTTTGTGAGGTTGGCCCTGAAATCAATTTCAAGCTCCAGTGTTCTTAAGGTGATTTTTTCTTTTCATATATTTCTTTATTACTTTGCTTGTTATTTGTTGGGATGATTAATTTCATATGTCAATTGTTTAGTATTTCTCTTCCGGTGTATATAAGATTGATTAACATGTGTTATCACCTCATGAAATTACTTAGTTCTAGTAAATTTATAGGATTTAGTATAAACATACTAAACTTATGTGATCAGTGCTTTTTAGCGTTCTGGGGGTCGCCTTGCGTTCCTTTAAAAAGGAGAGAATGACTTTTTGAAATTCTCTCCAACCTTTTCTATTTATCTTTAGAAGTAGGGTGAGAGAAAATCAATATGATATTTGCGTTGGCTTTTCCAATGAAACTAAGCACTTTTCTTCTTTCTCATTCGGAAGGCTCAGTCTCACACCCTGTATGTAGTCTATGTTTAGAGAGCATACTTGACAGGAGATAGACATATGCAGTAGAGGGGTCCCCTACTTCGATTCCCGCCCCATTAGCATCTACGATCCTAGATAAGAGGATTAATCCGTTAGGTTTTTTCTATTCGGAGCCGACTGGTAATGGACCTACTTACCTTGCTTGTAGACCTGCTGCGGAGCTAACCCTTGTTTTGGTTTGGTGGTTGCTACCAAGACGATTTCTTTATGCCCATCAAAGGACCTTGAGATGATAATCCACGAAAAAAAATAAGAGAAATTTGGAAGAACTCATATACGGAACGAGGACGATCCGTGTAAATACATCGCTTTCTTACTCATGCAAAGGAACTCTTTCTATGGCAAATCTAGAATTTTTTTAAGGGGTTGAAAATTTAAAGAAGTAGACAGACGAACTAATCGAAGGGGATTTGACATCTATTACATATAGAAAAAAAATTATT
>JAOTQJ010000002.1:17306130-17333106 GCA_025642045.1 Solanum sejunctum | reverse complement strand
ACTAATCGAAGGGGATTTGACATCTATTACATATAGAAAAAAAATTATTTTTATTATATAAAAATAGCATAATTTTTCGTCAAAGGGGGTTTAGATGAACCCCTGATCACTGCGCCACCGCATGTGACCACATCCATACATAAATTTACATAGTTTTATTTAATCCGACATATTATAAGAATAACAAATATCATCAACAATAAATTCATCGTAATTCCACAAGTGAAATCTTTGAAAGATTAAAATCTATCCAATCTTATCCCAATATATAGGGTAGAAAAGTTATTTCGGATTGACGCTCAACAATTCTTCTTATTTTAAATTTAAAATCGACAATGTGAACGAGCTCACACATCTAAAATATAACTAATGTTTATGAAAAAAGTGGAAACATATATGGGAAACACATCTGGAATCACATAATATTAGTGTTATTCGTGAGGACGAAAGGATATTTGGTTCCACGTTTGATAGGGATATTATTCTTTTTATTTTTCCCTCTTTATGAAACAATATTTTTTTCTTCTTGGATATTAATGGAATATGATGATGAAACCTTAGATTCTCCTATGAACTTTAATACTTCATATGTAATAAAGCACATATTCATATTCATGTAAAATATAATAAAGTTTACGTAGACTCGATCAGGTTAAAGTTATTGAATTCGACTATCAAGAATTAAAAGTTTATAAAATTCAAAATTTACCTAGCTAACTATTAGACCACCTATGTATATAGCTTGTTTTTGTTAATAAGTTCTTAGTTAAATATTAATATATAATTAATGAAGTTTTAATAATTAATATTACTAATTAACACTTATAAGTTGTAATTGTCCTCTAATTGAATCAGATAAAGAGGTGAATATTATTTTTTTTGGCCACTATCCACCATGCATAGAATTAATAATGTGGAGTGATAATATTGAATCTGATTCTATATAAGTTTATTCTTTTTTCATGGATATATAAATTGATAGAAATTGGAGTTTAGTTGCTTATATCTAGTGCATAATTTTGTGGCTTTCACTTCTTCGTTTTTGAGGTACATTAAGGTTGTCTTTAATTTTTCTTCAAAACTAATTTTGATTAGTTAACATCTTTTTCTACTTTCCAATATTATGTATGTGATGCTTAATTCCCTTATTTAGTTCTTAATATTATATAAGTAGTTCTAATAGTGAGAGTCACTAGTTGTTCTCAATATAAAATTTAGGACATGCATTTTTTTCTTTTTGTCATAAGTTGTCTTTAACTGTCTTATATTTGGTATTTTTTTATATTTATATATTATTTTTTTTCTTTTCTTTTTCTTTTCTTTTTCATATTTGGCATATTATCCTTATGGGGCTTGATTCTTGAGACAGGAGTTTCTCGAAAAAAAACCTCTTTATCTATATGAGATAGTGATAAAATTTGCGTATATTTTAGTCTCTCCAGACCTACTTATGAGATTCCACTAAGTATTATGTTGTTGTCGTCTTAGTTAGGAAGAATTATTCACTCACATCATCATATATATATTTATTTAAATTTAAAATCCTTAATTAAAAGATAATATAGATAATTATCCATAATTACCAAAAATAAAACCAAAACTGATACTAAAACATGTTAAAATGCATATCAATTATAATTTTTTTTTACACTATCAACGAATGTACGTGTAAATTATATATATAAGAAAATATACAATTACAGAAAGAGCACAAAGAACTTTTTGTTTTTTATTTTTAGCTTTACCGTTTACATATTGTATTTTAAATTATGACACAAAAAAACATGGTCTTTGATTGCCCCTAAGCCATATTTAATTACTTCAAGTTTGAAATGACTTCTCCTTTGTTTTGGGGTCAAATTTAGCTTCCAGTTGCACCTACAAATTGTGGAGACTCAATTGGTGTGGGCTTCATTTAGAAATTCAAACTCAAATTCAAATTGGCCCACAATAATAAATTACTTTATCTATTCATTAAAAACCTAATAATAATTTTAAAAAAGTGATTAGCTATATAATTCAGATAGCAAAGATTCAAGTAGGATGGATCGAATCATCAAACGATATAATGTAATAGATGAGATAAATAGGGCGCTCCATATCAGATATTGATGAAAAATCAAATAAAAAAAAAGTAGGATAGACCGTTATTCTTTCTCCTCTTTCTTTTTAAACGTCATACAATAAATTTTCGAACATCAGCATAAATTAATTAAAGATTAATAATCATCATCTTGTTCCGTAATTATCTAACAAGAAAAAGGAAAACCACTTAAAAAAGTGAGAGAGAAAAAATAACATTAAATACACCTTTTATGTCACTAAAACTCTTCATCTTATATAAAATTTAAATGTTACTACATGATAATTCTATGTAACTTTATTTAATTAATATTTAGATTAATCAACATATTATAACATGTTAAATTACACTTAAAAGGCAATCGTTGCAGAGAAAAAAAAAACTCGAAAATGCAAAAATGGAAGAGGAGTCATTACTCAATGTGCGTGTGATATTTTTTAATTAAGACTTGACCATAGAGTATATTATATATATAAGTCGCTTATACATGTTCTTGAAAATAATATACTCAATATATTTTCTTGATTAATTTGCCGCAGCCTCTGTTTATTGACCTGTTGATTATTATTTTTTGGGTAAGAAAAATATTTTGTTGGATAAAGATTAAGACGTGCTGATGACACAAAATTGTTTGAAAAATATCGTAATAAGCTGTCCATTTTTTACACATTGAAAAATAAATTAATATTTATGTTCACTGAGATCTAGCTGAAAACCAAGTATAAATACTTCTTGAGTCATCCTTTTGTTCTTGTTAAAAATCTGATCCTTGATTGATTTTGATTTTTTTTTCTGTCCTTAATTTGGGCATTTTTTAGGTACCCTTTTTGGAGAAATCATGAATGCTTTAGCAGCAACTAATAGAAATTTTAAGCTGGCAGCTAGGCTTCTTGGGTTAGACTCAAAGTTGGAACAAAGTCTGCTAATCCCCTTCAGAGAAATTAAGGTAGCTTTATTTTCTTTGTCTGGATTCATCAAAATTAAAAAAAAAGGGTTCTTTTTTGGTATTTTAAAATTAAAAAAGTGATCTTTTTGGGTGCAAAGAGGATTATTTTCTTGTTTGGGTGCAAAAAGGGGTTCTTTTTTGTGTTTGGGTGGAACAAAGGGGTTCTTGAAATAGAAGGGGAACCCCCCCCCCCCCCATCTCCCTAGATTTGGGTGCTAAGATCTTGAAAATGTTTGAAAGATTATGTTTTATGTTTTGCCTAATTATGCTTTGATGACAAGGGGCTTCAATCTGTGATGTGAACTTCTTGTTTTTGTGTCCAATTTGGGCTAAGCAGAACTCTATTCTGGTTTTTTATGTTGCTTGGATTCTTCAAAAATGTTGCTGTAACTGTGTTGGATTATTCTAAAATGCAGTCCTTTTGGAGGAGATCTGATGTGCATCTGTTCACTTTTTTGAAGTGTCCGAGCAACATGGTTTTGGTTTTCGTGTTTAGCATAATGAGTTTTGAGTTGAAAGTTTGAGAGTTCTATTGGTCTATTCAGAATCAAGTTTGTGTCTTTTAGGTGGTCATATTATTGTGCTTAGCAGACTGGTTTGGGGTGTGTGTGTGTGAGTTTCCTGTTTTATTATAGAAAATGGACTGATTTGTGCAAAACTTATAGGTGGAGTGTACTATACCGAAGGATGATGGCACATTGGCATCTTTCGTTGGATTCAGGGTTCAACACGACAATGCTCGAGGGCCTATGAAAGGCGGAATTAGATACCATCCAGAGGTCTTTTTCTTGTCTGATAAGACTATTACTTATTAATAATGATTGTAACACAAACAGTATTTAGATATTTTGCAGTCTGAATAGTTCTATTCAATATTGTATTTGTGATTTTATCTATTTATGGACTGTCGCGCGGATCCTTCAAAAATTGCCACCACGTTTGTTTCAGATCTTCCAATAGTTACTCCATTTTGTAGGATCCAACACGGATGCAATGACATTTTTAGAGGATCCAAGCAACATAGTTGATTGATACAGCTTATCTTAATCATCGGTGTCCAATGTAGGTCGATCCTGATGAGGTAAATGCCTTAGCACAGCTAATGACATGGAAGACAGCAGTTGCCAATATACCATATGGTGGGGCTAAAGGGGGCATAGGATGTAGTCCTAGTGACTTGAGTATATCTGAGTTGGAACGACTTACTCGAGTATTTACTCAAAAAATACATGACCTAATCGGAATTCACACCGATGTTCCTGCACCAGATATGGGAACAAATCCTCAGGTACATGGAAATATTATAATGCGGGCCTTGCATTTCAATGGATGGAAAAAGATGTCATTCATCTAACTGGATTGCTAATTGCTTTATTCAGACAATGGCATGGATTCTAGATGAGTACTCAAAATTTCATGGTCATTCACCTGCTGTGGTAACTGGAAAACCTATTGTAAGTATATGCTGAAAAAACGGAGTTCGTAATTCCCTTTTTCAATTCATGTGTTTCTACAATCTTATGATTCATTTTGCACTATCTAATTGGTGTTGAAAGTTCACTTGGTGAACCTGACTGCTAATTATTGTGTTCGGTGCATATTTTGGTCCAAGTTTAGATATGCACAAAGTTGTTGTAAAAGAGGAAGTATAATATGATGATTTATGACAGGATCTCGGTGGATCTCTAGGCAGAGATGCAGCTACCGGAAGGGGTGCTCTCTTTGCTGCAGAAGCCCTGCTTAATGAGCACGGCAAGAGTATTGCTGGTCAGCGTTTTGTTATACAGGTTAGCTTAGTCAAAATGTTAACTTTTCTACTATGAGAACTAATATATCCAAGCATGGATAAAGTCCGTAACAAAAGCACCCAATTTTTTTTTTTAAATAACTTCTACTTTTAGGCGGTCAGATTGGTTGGTTGAGCAAGTTCTGTTGTTAATTGTCAGTGGATGGGCAGGTGAATTTTGATAACCGATTTATTCATTTCAGGGATTCGGGAATGTTGGTTCTTGGGCTGCAAAACTCATCCATGAGCAGGGTGGGAAAGTTGTTGCAGTCAGTGACATAACAGGTGCCGTAAAGAACGAGAAGGGAATTGACATAGAAAGCCTATCCAAACACGTGAAGGAAAATCGTGGAGTTAAAGGTTTCTCTGATGCACATGCAATTGATGCAAATTCAATATTGGTAGAGGACTGTGATGTTCTTATCCCAGCTGCCCTTGGTGGAGTAATTAACAAGTGTGTTTCATAACTTTGCATATAATTACTAGTTATCGAGAAGCCTTTTTTGGTCGTATTTGTGATATCTTTAGAATTACTCTTTGAAGGGATAATGCAAATGAAATTAAAGCCAAATATATTGTTGAGGCTGCTAACCATCCAACTGATCCAGAAGCTGATGAGGTCAGTGCACTATTTCTCACTTTTTTCTTTTCATTTGAGAATCGTCTGTCGTAATATTATCCTTGTTCTTGTAGTTCTTTGCTTTTGTTATCGATTATATACCATCATTTGTTGTTTATTATGTTTCAGTTTTTGCACTATTGCTCTGCACTACTTTCCCTATTAGTTGCTGTGTTTTCTTCACTGTTGTCTTTCTTTTAGTTGTTGCACTTGAGCCGAGGGCCCCCTTCAGAAACAGCCTCTCTACCTCCACGAGATAGGGTTAAGGCCTGTGTCCTAAACAAAAGCTAGAAACATCGTATAATTAGTGGAATAGTTACAGATCATAGTTGAGACGTGCAAGACACCTACAGCATCTTAACTTATTCTCTAATCCTCTGCAGATTTTGTCGAAGAAAGGAGTTATCATTCTACCAGATATATATGCTAACTCGGGTGGTGTCACTGTCAGTTATTTCGAGTGGGTCCAGGTATAATACCTTTGCGTTATATTTGTTTTTTCGTTCTCTCTGGTATTCACTAAAAGAACATGTTAAACTTCCAAGAGCCCGTATTATTCAGTTAGCTTATCAACTTCTTCGATAAATTTTGTAATGCTAGAACATCCAAGGCTTTATGTGGGATGAACCGAAAGTGAATGCAGAGTTGAAGACATACATGACAAGAGGTTTTAAAGATGTCAAGGATATGTGCAAGACACACAACTGTGATCTCCGAATGGGCGCCTTCACTTTAGGTGTTAACCGTGTAGCTAGAGCAACCGTTCTTCGAGGATGGGAGGCCTGAGA
This sequence comes from Solanum sejunctum, assembly GCA_025642045.1. Taxonomy (NCBI): domain Eukaryota; kingdom Viridiplantae; phylum Streptophyta; class Magnoliopsida; order Solanales; family Solanaceae; genus Solanum; species Solanum sejunctum. The sequence continues at coordinate 17,326,884 of JAOTQJ010000002.1, read as the reverse complement.
ATTAGACACAGTGATGACTTTGGTTTTTCTCAAATAAAACTATGAAAAGCATGGCGTTCACTCAGTTCTCCTTATTACTTTCTGCATTCAACATAATGTTCTGTTTGGATCTCAATTTTTCGTTGTACGCTCTTTTTTCTTCTTCTAAATCTTGTGAACTGAAAGTTATGCCCATGGAAAAAGTGGCTTGTAATAGTACTCCTCATACAAAGCATTGAAAGGCACTTGATATAAACTTTTCCATATTGTGTACTTGTCTTTAACTCTCTGAATATTAGTGTCTGCATTTGGTGTTGTTTTTGGGTGATGGACACTGGTTGTAATGTGTAATAACTACAATAATCAGTAAAAAATACTTCGTCACTATAGACAAGTTATTATGACAATAATATAATCTGGTAGATCTCTGGCTTTGTAAAACATATAAAAAATAGGTGTTTAAAGCAATTACGATCAATGAAGAGAAGAGAAAGATAACAGTAAATATTATGATAACTAATGCTAAGGAAACAAAAGGTATCGAAGAATAAGCTAGTAAGAAAATAACAACAATACAATGGAACTAAGCAACGGTCGACTACCTATTAACCTTTAATATTAATCCTCCATCTCTATAAGGTATATCATGTCTCATTAAAACATATGCCTCTCCTAACACCCACATTATAGTCAACCTCTCACGCCTTCTCTCTCCTAACACCCACATTATAGTCAACCTCTCACACCTTCACACTACTGTACATCTTCTCTTTACACGGTCAAACTGTCTCAACCTCACCTCCTCACATTGTCCCAGATAAGCTTTGTTCATGATCCTCACGCCTAGTACACCCCCACATCCTTATTCTGCTACTGTCATCTTCTGAATGTGCAATTTCTTAACTAGCCAATACTTTGCCCTACTGCCATATATTCTTAACATTTCATATCAGAAAGACAAATAAATGATTTCACGTAACAATTGCTACTTTGGATCATGATACAAATTACTCCATAAAGACCAAACACAAAATAAAATCCACATACAAACGAAGGCCAACTTTACTCAACAAGAACAAATGGGTAATGCCATTAATTTCATTAACAAAAAGGAACTAATGATGTACTAATGATGACATTCTCCCAATTGAGTTCACAACATTCAGAATCACATACTAAAATAGAGAAATCAAAGTACATCATGTTGCTTTTTAAGATCTCCCTCTACCCCTAAAACCACCTCCACGACCACCTCGTGGCGGTCCTCTACCCCCACGGAAACCTCCACCTCTACCACCACGAAAACCACCACCTCCACCACGTCCACCTCTCCCACCTCTTCCTCCACCTCGTCCACCGCCTCTAGAAGCTTGTTGCTGTCCCCTGCAACAGTGAACACAACTGTTTAGCATTTGATCAACATCAAAAAGCAACGGAAATATAGAAGGGTGCGGGAAGTTCCATTTCTTGAGCACAAGTCCAGACTTCAATTTAACAGTTGCACAACTTCACTTGGGATTTTAAGGAATTGTTTGTTATCTCGCCAATCTAAATGGAACAGCAGTTATAGTATAGATACGTCCATAAGTTCGTGGCCATTTGGAATCACAACACAGTATCAGTATGGAAAGCATTTGATTCCAAAAACTACGTACGTTGCATCTAGTCTCTTCGCTAAAAGGTATCATCAAGTTACTTACCCCTCGGGTCATTCTAATACTAGTCCAAAAGCTCTTGCCATCTTATCTCACACTATCTTATACAAGTTGTTCTTGAACATAAACCATTGTTATTGTTACTCGATCGATTAGCTCATGTGGCATACAAGAATATCCAGAGATCGAAGCGTGATGTAAAGAAAAGAAAACATACTTAGGCTGTGGAAGAAATCTGGCCAGGGGCAAAAGCTTAGCTGGGTCAATATAAAACTTATCTCCAGCTGAATATGAAGTTGCAATGATTCCCTCCATCATCTTGATTGAAAAAAACTGCATGAACCATAACCAAATATCATTAATTTCAGCATTTAAAAGAAACCAATTAGATCACAAAGGAAGTAAAAAAGTAGGACCAAAGTCTCCAACTTTTTATCGAGGTGCTACTACAAGAATCTGATTCTATTGTACACGTCGGAAACAAGTTAAGGTCACCACCAACAGAGTCTCTGACAACTTTCCTTTCTTTTCCACAAGGAAACCATTTCCATGTTTCCTTTTGAACTCCTGAAGCTTACAAAGAAAGAACCTACTTGTGACACACTTATCTTGTAAATGCTACGAAAACATTTACCATCATCACTTCTACACAACAGCAAAGATTCTAAATTCAACAAAGATTCAATTTTTAAACAATGATATGATGATATCTCCATCACCATAGCTTTTCAACCATTCATTTCAAATATTTCATACCCTCCAGCATCTTAATCGGAAAACCACCACAACAATTACAAGCTACATATAGCATCAGTAAACAGTAATCAAAATCACAACACGAAACAAGATTACTTACAGACTCATTAATTGGACCAAAAATCTCATCAACTTTCCCAATCTGTGTCTTGTTATGAAGATAAATTGGTGCATTCAAGTAAGGGATTTTTTCATTTGTCAGCTTTGTCACTGCATCTCCTTCACATGCGTGCACAAAAGAAGACACCTCTGCAAAATATCACCAATCAAAATCACATCTTTCCCCTTCAATAATAGCCTATGCTGCTCGAATTCTTCAAAAATTTCAACGAATAATAGTTTATACAGTCAGACATATCTATAACAATATTTCATGATAAAGGTCAAGTTTTTCCTTGGAAAACATTTTAATTGCATGACATTAAGAATCGGAGCTAGAAATTTCACTAAAAATTCAACAACATGAATAAGTAAACACAAAAACATTCAACATCTACTGTATTTATACATAAAAAGTAATTTTGAGCATGCGGCAATACCTACGACTTCAGAAGGGGGACCTTCATCGCGAGGAGGAAAGCGACCACCGCCACGGCCTCCGCCTCGGAAACCACGGCCGCCACCATCTCTACCGCCCCTGAATCCGCCGCCACCACGTCCTCTTGGAGGTCTCATGCTTCAGTACTCTTTAGCGGCCTTGATGGAAATGGTTTTAGGGTTTTAGGGGTTTAAGAAGGAGACAAGTATTTTGCTCTTCCAATTTTGACCCTAGTCATATACTACTAGTTTCTTGTCCAATTATTTATATTTTTGGTATATTATATATTAAAGTTTGTATTAAATTTAAATTAGATAAATAAATTAAAATATTAGAAGAATTATTTTATACTATTATTACATATTTTTGATCGACTTGATTGTATGAATACTTTAATTTTCATCAATTTACCTAATTGACTTAATGAATTTATTCTTCAAATGAATTTATTTTTACTTTTTGTTATTTTTTAATTTTTGTCTATAATAATCAAACTCATGTCCGGTGAAACATGAATTCTATGGCGACATAAAAAAAATCACTTTATTTGAGAGAGAGGCAAGAACACAATATATGAGCAAAGTGCAATTAATTGTAGGAAAGAAGGGTTGGACATTGTCCGGTATAATATGGTATTTGAAACTTCGATACGATAATTTTGATATTTAATTTTTAAAACTTTTACGCTATTATCATATCAATTTAATTTTGTATGATTCGATACTTTAAAGTTTGATTTTGATATTTTGGCGTATGGTATTGGTAAACATAGTTTATTCAACTTGGCTAGTATATATTCATATAATACCATGTTTTGGGCTTTCTCTAAGGTTGGGCTATAGTTTACTCAGTTGAAGTAATGGGCTTGGAATTTAAGCCTTGACGGTACTATTGGTCCTGAAATATGAGTCATTATTTACTCCGAAAATCTTCATGGGTTATGCATAAGCCCACAAATCCCCCATCCCTAACCCAAACCAAACCAACTCAATCAAACTCTTTAAGTTTGGGTAAGCCCACATACTAATGTGCTCTTTTTCTGAAAAAAAAAAATAAAAATCTAAATACACATAATTTTTAAAATTTTCTTCCATTAAAAAAGATATCAAGATTTCCCCCGCGAATACCTTACTCCTCTCTCGTCGATACATTATTCCTATCCCGCTCTCTAATACATCCATCCTCTCTCCACTAATAATCCTCACTCAGGTACATCTCTTCATTGTGTATTAGAATGTCCTACTCCCTCGTTACTATATCCCTCTTCTATGTATTTGGAAGTCTAGTGGTGTATTATGAAATTCATAAATTTAAAAAAAAATATGAAAATAATATAATTAACTCTTAGATTTATGTAAAAGTATATTAAATAATAGATTGTCATATTAGAATATATCCATCCATACTTATAAAAGTTACATAAATATAGTCCGTGAACTGATAAAACATTAGATTGTTGTCTAGCATTGCTTATAAGATATTCATATTACTCAAAAAGGATCAAAGTTTCATAATTTGCAAGAAAAAATAAAAATAGATAATTTATATCCAAATAGTTATTTCAGTAAAGGACAACCAACAAATATTTCTGATGTGGCAACTTATACAAAGATGTTGAGCTTGACTAATATGGGAACTAACCATATATATTATTAGAAAAAATAACATGCATCTCATTAATCAAATCTTAAGAATTGCATTACACATGCTAATTCTAGTTATTAATTCTCTAAAATTGTTCCTTCTCCTAACTAGTTGGCACTAATCTCATGAATATTGTTTGATGCACCACTAACTAAACAAGAAAATATAATATTCAACCTTTTTTCAAGAATTGAAGCAGTATTTCTGTTGAGACAAAAAGTCTCACATTGATGATCAATGAGATCGGACTCCTTATAAGGCTTAGGCAATCCTCTTCTCTTTGAACTAGCTTCTGAGGTGTAAGTTAGGCCTAAAACTTAATTCATCATGATATTAGAGTAGAATCCGTCTCACCCAATGTTGGGCCCTAAAAAAAATTGCACAAGCTAAGTATCATAAGACGTAAATTCCAAATATTTATGCTTTATAATTCTCAACATGCTAAAATATACATTTTTCCCTCAGCTGTCAAAATTAATTAAAATATCTAGATATGTTTAAATAAGTTCAATAAGAAACAACTCAGCAAAGTCAGAAAAGTCCTATCCTCAACAGACAGAGAAAAATTAAATAAGATGAAAATTAAGAGGACAATAGAACTTCATGGAATATAGATAGATAACAAATTCATTATTGGACAGTTGTAATGTGTTATTATAAACTTCTGCACCTACTGAAATATTGATTTCATTTTATTAGTACTCCATAAATGTCTAATACTTACTAACACAAAATAATTTTCTATCCTCCGAGAGCTATATAGGAGTAAGGTTAAACGTCTCTCTTTTAATATTATATCGAATATATTATTTTTGTATACAGTCGAAGGAGACCATCACGACTCCTCTCTTCTTGAGAATTTATACATCTCTTATCAATGTATGGATAACTATCTTTCGAGCACAGATTTAGGTTCAATTTCAATGCACTTAACAATATATCTTCACAGACCAAGAACTATGAGATCATCTCTTTCATTCTGAGCATTCTAGCCCTTTTTTTCTTGACTCAACCTCGAAATGGGAGCAGATTTAAAAAAGGATCTTAGAATGTATCGAATCAGGCTAACGAGACCTCTTAACGTCTTATATTTACTAGGAATTGTTAGAAATTTATATGTAAGAACCTCTAATGTTAGGAAAACCTTCTTTTTACTTATTCTAATATAAAATTGGGTCAAGATAAATTTATGTGAAGCCTTATGGACTCAACAATGAAATCAAGAGTTCTGTTAAAGTTAGCTTATTTTGCTTTGAACCTATGTTAAATCTTATGTTATTCTATTAAAGTTAATTTATTTTACTTTGAACCTGTGATAAATTTTATATTATGTGATTCACGCTTTAATTATCAATCATAAATGTCCAAAGGGTTGTTAAATTTCTCTGTGGATTGTGGATAAAGAATTTTGTCTTTTTATATAAATGTAGACCATTCTTGAGTCTAATATTTATTAAACTCACGCTTAATATTTACGCCAAATCAAATAAATACGAAAATCAAAGTATTAATTACCACGTAACGAAGCATACCAAACGTGGGCTCAAACTACAGTGTCTATTAATTGTCGGCTCATGTTGTTGACATCTCAATAGTGTCTGCCCATACTTCTTTGGACGATTCTCTGACAACTAAGGACAATCACCCAAATTAGAATTGAGGGATTCATTTAAAATTTTATATTAAAAAAATATATTATTTTAATATATGTTAAAGATTATTATACATTCTTCTATATATATAATAAATATTAAATCTTCATTAATTTTTTTTATTATATTTATTTTTTATATTTTAAATTTATAATGAAAATTCTTGACTCTTTCACGATTGACAACTACATATTGTACATACGACACCACGTTTTTTTTCTTCTTAAATTTTACTAGAAGAAATATCTCGATGATTCGTGCATGCATAATTGCACGCTTTCCAAGAAATTTATTAAAGATTTTGTAAGAATTTTATGCCTTCGTGGGTGCATGATATATGACAATTACATAAATATTATTCTCCCTCTTGCATTTTATGTTATTTTTTTTAGGTTTATCCCAAAAAAACTATTAGTTTACTCTAATAAAAATAATTTAACTTTAAAAATTTTTCTTCATCTTTAGTGAAAGAATTTCTAATCACACAAACTTTTAAGAATTATTATAAATTATAAGTTTTCAAAGTCTTTCTATTTCTTTAAAGCATTGTGCTATATAAAATAAAACGAAAGAAGTATTTAATCAGGATTATGAAATCTCAAGGATTTATTAGGAAGTCTCGCGCAAAAAATATTTCTTGAATTCTAACAATATTTAACTTTTAAATTTTTTTTTTTTATTTTGCTTATTAGATATATTGAAATATGTAGTGAAAAATAATAATTTAGTGGTGTTTCATGATAATTAGGAAGATAGAGAGATAATTTTGATAAATCAAACTCAAGTAAATTAAAATACAACAAAATCAAATATAAAAAAAATAAATAATTCGAACACTATGATTATAAAAATAAAAAGGAACAATGATAGTCTTTTCACTTAGATTTTTAGTGACGAAATGTACCTGTGGTTAAGCAGTCATAGTTATTCTAAATAAATATGCAATTTTGATATGTTAGTAATTAACTAATTATTTCAACTTATTTTATAATGATTAAGTGGTAAATAGTTATAATAAGAAAACGAAAGGCATCTAATTATTTGGAAATTAAATTATGTCAACGTAACTTACATTAATTAGTGGGCTTAGTGTGTGACTTAACATCACTAACTAATTGGTCTATAACAAGGATTGATTAGACTAATATTTTGTCAAATGTTTAGTTTTTAATTCTAAGGATAAGAATCATGTGGAACAGATACTAAGTGCAATTGAATTATAAAGTTTTGGACTTCATATTAACATAAAACAAAAAATTATAATCAAAGTCATTTTCATTTGATTGAGCCAACAAATATGATTATAACTTATTTGTGACGTTTCTACATTTGCAACTTGTTTTTGATTAGACATAATAGGGTCAAATTATTTAAAATAATTATGTGAAATAAAAAATTATATAAGTAACTATTATATAAACCAATTGAGTTAATAATTTAAAGTATTCAAAAGTAATTTAAACAAATCACATTACTTTCACATCTGATTCTTTCTATTCTTTTTTCTCAATCAAAAAGGAAAAATACGAAAAAAAAGAAATCAGACTGAAAAATATCCATTGTCTAATGGATAGGAGAATTAGGTTAATATCAATGGATTCTTTATCAGTCATTTATTAAATGATAAATAACTATAATTGATAGAGACAGATAATTTAAATAACAAAAAAATTAATATTTAAAAATTATATCAAGAATAATTGGAGTTACTATCTGCTCTTTTACCATGAGAGAAAATAATTGGGATTATTTAAGCAATTCACATAATTGTTATCCTCGATCTTGCCAATTGATCTTGCATAGCTTTATCAAGATCAAAAGCAAATTATGCAAATATTTATAATTTTGCGAATTATGCTAATTCCAATTTTAATTTACCAGCTACAAAAAAACATCTTACGCTCTCTCCTACAATGACTAACTAAGTTATATGGAGCGGACACTGTGAATAAAATATAATATTATCAAGAAAATTATTAATTTTTGATAAATACGTCTAATTAAAATTTGAATCATCGATAAAGTATTTTTGATTCCATCAAATCATAGCACTTTTTTGGTAGCATATATTATAAAGTAAGTTGAATAATATAATACATTTATTCAATGAACTCATATTAATTAGCTATTTTATAGCCAAGACTTTTTTATTAGGAAGCTACCAAGAGGATGAGATTAGTTGCACGTCAAGAAAGTACTTTTTATTAGTCATTTTAATTATGGACACAATTAATTAGAACACCAATTTTGAAATGCTTCATTGTCATGATTGCATACTTAAAGAATATTTTTTTTTCTTTTTCTTTCTTGCTACTCTTTCATTTTATTTATTTATTTATTTTGAAAAAAAATTCTTTTAAAAGTTCTTGGTAGCTCCTTGGAGTCAAAGAGACGAGATAGAGGATAAAAGTTGTAAATATTTTAATTTATATCCCAATGTGTTAAGCCTTGTTGTTTTAGGGTTAATTAATATAATTGATTAATTTTATTTCACATGTCTGAGTTTTCATAATATTTTTTAATTTTACCTATGAAATGAGCTCATATGAAGTAAGTGATCAATAATGATTTATATAATCAATATAATTATAATTAATTGAAGATTAAGATATATCTTTGCGACCATTATCAAATAACAATGGAGCAAAAAAATTTATTAATAAAATGTAAACTATAAACTATAAGCTATAAACATTACTATAAAAAAAGCGGAGATTACTGTACAAATATAAGATAAACTATACAATATAAGATATAATAATCATCATCAAAAGTTGAGATTACTATACAATCCACATCTAATCAACTATTTATAGTGGGATTAAAATATGACTATTACAAGAAAGTGGAAACAATATGCATAGTAATTAATGATGATTTAATAGCTTCTAAGCTTTGTCAAACTTGAATTGCTTTTTTTTTTTTTGGCTTTTTAAAATTAATCTACTAATTATTTTCAAAAGAACCAACCTCCACCTGTCTTATAATTTATATAATTACGCATTAATATAATTGTATTCTAATAATTCTTTTGTCAAACTTAAGTCTTTGGATTCAATCTATCCAAATACACACACACAAAAAAAAGAGACGACAAAATGAGCTTCAACCACAAAGGCTTTTCATTCTTTGTAATATAAAATAAATAAATAAATAAAAAAGGAGATAAAGAGAAAAATTTTTTTAGCAGATTCTGGCACTACAGGGGGCTCTGGTGCAACATTCCCCAAAAATCGTACGAGTAGGTCTGTAATGAGCCTGGCAAGAGGCCCAGGTGGCTCGGCGGTGTTAGTGAAGGTCTGATAAGATTTTATGGGCTAACGAATAGGAAACATGTGATTTTAGTAGCTTTCAGTGGTTTTTAGCCCGCTGATTATGGCGCTGCAGGAGGCTCCGGCGTAACTTTTCCGAAAAATCATTCAAGTGGGTCTGCAACGAGCCTGGCAAAAGGTCCAGGTGCCCCAACGACGTTGGTGGAGACCTGGTAGGATATGATGGGCCAAGGAACACGAGACAGGCAATTTCGGCAATTTTCTATGAGAGGTTGCCCATAGATTTTGGCGTTGTAAGGGGTTCCAGCACAACATTCTCAAAAAATCATATGAGTGGGTCTGCGACGAGACCGGCAAGAGGGCTAGGTGGCCTGACGACATTGGTTGAGGCCTGGTAGGATTTTATGGGTCAAGGAACAAGAATCAGGTGATGTCAGCATTTTTCTGGGTTGTTAGGTCATAGATTCTTGCGTTGCAGGGGGCTTCGGTAAAACATTCCCGAAAAATCATACGAGTGAGCCTGCAATGAGCCTGACAAAAGGCCTAGGTGGCCTGACAGCATTGTTGAAGGCTTGGTAGGATTTTATGGGCTAAAGAAAAGGAAATAGGCGATTTCGGCAATTTTCTGTGAGTGTTAGCTCACGGATTTTAGCGCTGCAAGGGGCTACGACACAACATTCTTGAAAAATCATACAAATGGATCTGCAACGAGCCCAAGAAGAAGTCAAGGTGGCCCGGAGGCATTGGCAGAGGCTTGATAAGATTTTATTGGCCAAGGAATAGGAAACAAGCGATTTCGATAGTTTTCTATGGGTGTTGGCCCACGGATTCTGGCGCTGCAGGGTGCTCAGCCGCAACATTTCCCAAAATATCATATGAATGGGTCCCAACAAGCCCAGTAAGTGGTCCGATGGCGTTGGTGGAGGCTTGGTAGATTTTTATGGGTCAAGGAACAAGAAATAGGCAATTTCAATAGTTTTCTGTAGGTGTTCAAACATGGATTCTGGCGCTACAGGGACTCTTGCACAACAATCCCTAAAAATCATACGATCGAATTCGCAACGAGCCCAGCAAGAGGTCCAGGTAGCCTGATGGCGTTGGTGGTGGTTCGATTGGATTTTATGAGGGTATAGGAAACAAACGATTTCAGCAAACACACACAGATTCTGTGCTGCAGGGGACTCCAGCATAATATTTTCAAAAAATCACACAAGTGGATCTGCAATGAGCTCGAAAAGAGGCCCTGGTGGCCTTTGTACCTAAGGTACAAAAAATTCTTTTAACGCTTTCTAATTTTTCACCTCACATCACGAGTACAATATTTCTGTCATTATAACATGAGCACGTTAATTACTGCCAAAATAATATTAGCTAACTGAGGTCATGATGTTAGATAAGAAAAATATGGAGATTCAGAATAAAAATAGAACATTACTAGATTCAGATATTGAATTTTTTTCCTAATGTATATTAATATATTTGCTTGTCATACTTATTGCTATCTTATTGTCCTTTTTTCTTGCTAATTTTATTAAGTTAGCTATACTTATTTTGAATCAAGAGTATACTAAAAGTAGGTGGATCAAGAAAAGGGTGACTCTAATGCATATTTTACAAAAACGTAGAAACCAAAATAGGCGATAAAGTGACAAGAAGATATCAAAATAAAGCTATTATTTTCAAAATTTTACCTGGATCAAAAAATCTCTAAACTTTTAAAGAAAATTAAAATAAAGTCTGCATATATCCAATTATCTTCAAATTTCACTCATAAAATTATATCAATCTCTTTATATTTAGAAATTTAAGATAAAATCTTTATATATTCTACCATCTTCAAATTTCATTTGTTCACTCATGAAATTATACTGTAAAAGCGTAAAATACATAAAATAATAAAATAGTGTCGGCCAAAGTGTTATACCTACTCTTGTCCGGCGGGTGGTGGACCTCCTCCCTCACTAACACCCCACATCCATAAATCACGCCAAATATCAATACCTCACCCCCCTTTCAACCAACCCCCATCCACTACCCCCTACCCCCACCCCCTCCTATTAATTTTTTTTATGTAATGTATATTTTGACTTTTATATATTCATCACACGTGTGATTTACAACATTTTTGTTCATCGTTCAAAAGTCTCATATGGTCCACCATCCAACGGATGCGAACGCGGCTTTATATTATCGGGATTAATAGTTTTGATATAGAATATAAGTTTATCGATAATATATTATTAAATGATAATAAATAGAAAAATATATGATAGATGTATTCTTTGACTACGATCTCATTTCATATTAGTTATTACGTTTGCATTTTTAACGTTAATTTAATTAATTTTTAAAGTTATATTAAAAATAAAAATTTAAATATTCAAAAACTTAAGAAAAATATTATTAGTTGAAACTTTTTCATATCTATATAATGAAAAAAATATATCTTAAAATGCAAGTTAAAATCTACATTAACTCTAAAAATAAAAATTATGATAATTAAAATAGGACGTAGAAAATAACTTCACATATAGATATATTTATAAGAATTTACAAAAAAAAAATCTGAATAAACGTTAGATTTAAGCTCATAATTTAGAAACATTATGAGCTCAATGTTAAAAATCTTAAAATTAAATTTGAATTATAAATCTAGATCTAATTTAGCATTGAAAATTTTTAAAAATTGCTCTACTCATAAAAAATTAAATCATGAATTTGCTTTTGCATCCACTACAAAAAAAGACAAACCACTATATACGTAACAACTTATGTCCATGTACAAGAATGAAATATTTTATAAAAATAAAAGAATAAAAGTTAATTAGCAATAATTAAGCAAGACTAGAAGAAGCTGATTATTCCTTTTATCCATTAGCAGTACACACCATCAGACAACAATGATTATTTAGCATGATTAAAATCAAAACTGTTTTCGCCAAAAATAGATAATTATATTAATGATCCATTTAACTAACAGACACTAATTATTATTAAAGTGCCAAAGACATGATTAAGAAACCAATTTGTTGAGTAAAAAGGGTGTTAGATGTGAACTAATTTTTCACTTTAGTTTAAGTTTTATTGTCGGAAAGTTGGTATGTTGACCTCTGTATAATGGATATATTGCATGGATTTTTTAATGTGAAAATAAAAACATTTCATTAAAATTGATAAGATAAGAATTTTTTTTTATGCTACCTGTCCTTTGAATACACACAAAATAAACTCGTCTTTTATATAATAGCTCGTAAATCACATGAAAGAGGTAATTTGTACTCGATATACTTAGTATGACAAGTTCGACAGAGAAGGCTAACCACTTACTTTCGCTGACAAAAATTTTGAACTTGAGACCTCCAACATAAAAGATCTGAGTCCAAACTACTGGACCACTCTGGAGGATTTTGTTTGCTCATGTCAACTATTTTTGTAACAATATAATTATGACAAAAAAGAAAAAAAAAGATACCAAAGCTTTTTTTTTTTTTGTATCTTAGTGATATAATTTTATAATTATATAAAGTTTAATAAATATCATAAGTTTTATCAATTCTGGACAAGATAAACATTCATTTTCATATAAAAAAGATGAATGGAGTACCTTATTTTATTTTCCATAAAAAAAAAAGGTCGAAGTAAGTTGTATTAAGTTAATTAATCTTCACTATCTCTTTTAATTATTTTTTTTTTTGGACAAAAAAATAATAGAAAAAGAGAAGAAAATCAAATCATCGTGGTCCGACAGCAATGTGTGGGTGGCATATTTTTTGACGTACGAATTTTTGGCCATTTTTGTATCTCCCTTTATTCAATCAAATCAATTGATTCGTGTATCTATTTATTTTCTTTAATTAATTTAAGAAAAAAGTGAATGAATAGTAGTAATAAAATAGTAGTATTAAAATGTTTTAATATATTCTATAGTAGAATTATTGTATAGTAGGTCTGTTAGCTTATCAATGCCTAATTTGGCGGTGTCCCCATTTGGTACAACATAAAATATCACCTTTGATTTGCTCTCTTTTTCTTTTATTAAAAAAATAATATAATTTATGTAAATGTCCATTTTGGATTTTTATGCTTTTTGGCTTATTTCAATTGTGTGTGAAATCGTTGGTGATCTGTAATAGAAGATGTGAGGAAATTGGTTTTAAAGTTGCTCTTGTTGTTATCATAAATTAATTAGTTTTACGTTGACCTATCACATTCTTTTTTTTTTTGCGAGAATGTGATATTAATATGAGTAAGTTCGAATAAGCACATTTTACGTGGTTAAAATATACATCAAGGATTAAAATTATATGAAATAAATCGTCTCACGTATAGTCGTATATCTTAGAACACGTTGAAGAATATAGAGTAAAAATGAAGCACACAAAGTATAATAGATGAATACCATATACAATTCATGTTGGTAAACTTACAACAAATTGTACATACTCTACAAATATAATGTTCTTGAAAAAGTTGTTACATTCTTTTCAATTTATATCGTTTAATATTGTAGCTTGCCCTACCTCAAAGCTGTACTTCTAAAGGACATAAAGAGTTTTAATACAAGATAAGTAGAGATTAAGCTAAAGAAATAGATCTAAGCACAAAATGTATAGAATATCTATAAATTAGATGACTAATACATATACTTCATTTAAAAAATTAACCTGGTTTAAAATGAAAAGAAAGTTATTTTTTAAAAAAAACAGAGAAAAAATATATATAACTAAAGGATCTAATAAAGTTCCACAATCTGATTTATGAGGGGCTAACCCTCAGAGGCCGACTAAGAATGTCCATATATATATATATGAGCTCACAAACCATGCAATAGTCAATACATTAGTTAATTTTCTTTCAAGAAGATAGAAGGTCACCATTTCTCCGACTTGCTTATTATTGCTTCCTCCCTCTTTAATTAATTGTATGGATTTGTTGTTCGAAAATTAATTTAATTAATACTGAAATGTAAAATTTGTTTAAATCAGCTTAATCTCTATAATTAAAACTTACATATTTAAGAGAAACTACATGTCATGTACTTTGAAGTGCTGATCAAACTTAATCACATGATTTAACTCTACAAAAAATTAAAATATGACAACTAAATTAAGAGAAATAGTCATATTTGGTCGGTCGCCTGGTCAAGTACTTTAGTTATATGACTGTCTAAGGTCCCCATGCACGTACAATTAGTTTACTATCTACTTGGCCATCGCACTATTAATGCATAGAGGTTGTTTTTCCACCAAACATCACAAAAGATATTTTTCTCATTCCTTTCATATTCGTCTCAAAATATTTATCATATTTATTTTTTTAATATGATACCAAATCAATATAGAAAGTTATTAAAGACGAACGAAAGAAACTCGATGTAGATGACAAAGCTCAAGAAGCAAAACTCCTCACAAGAAGCAATCTATGATACAATTAAATTAATCAGATCAATATTATTTGGACATTAATGATATAATCTATCATATTCTTCGTGAACACTCATATCTCTCCTTCTATGAGTTTTGGTTATGAAATAAGATAAGGAATCGAGAAGAAGATATTAACACGCCGAATAATTATCCTTTAAAATATCAACATAAGTTTTTTTTTCCCTTTCTTTTGACATAGAAATAGTGAAACAATGTTGAAGTACAATATCTGGTGGTTATCATTTAATTTCTGCTATATGTTCATCGAGGTGTACTATTATTATTGGGAAAATATCAAAAAACATTTAATGAAGTAACGTCGAATCTTGACTGATTTAACTTTAACTTAGCTAGCTGTACAACTGCAGAATAAAAGCAATTAAAAAAATTATATATAAAAAAAACCGTACAGTATAGTACTTTGAAATCGACAAAATACATGTAGAACAGTAATTGAAATATATAAATAGATACACATGTCGGTACATGAACCGTACAACTAAGATCCTGGCAAATTTTTATGTTAAAAAATATAATAATAATTACTTTTGATAAAATTGAGTATATATTTTCGCAAGTGAAGTCTGAAAATCTTATTTTATCTTTGATGAATAGAGATTTAGGTGAGCAACGAAGATCAAGTACTAAATATATTTAAGAACCTCAAAATTATTGTGTAGTTTTCTTATAAAGTATTTTATCTTTGTATGTTATATGTCTTTCTTAGATGAATTCGAATTGATTCTGGCTTTTGTACTTTAGTAGGTCTTCAAGATTCTTTCATCGACCTATGTTAAAATAATATCCCTCTGAGCTGATCAATTGCGTAAAACTCACAGTAACAACGGAAACTTTCTCGAAAAGATTGTTTCTTTCTATTATATTAGATATATTAGACTATTATACTATATTAGTATTAATTAATGGTCCCGACCTAGTGAGTTCTTTCTTTCGTGATGAACTATTGACACCAGTCCTATGTTTTATATCTATGGACCGGGAGAAAGGGGGCTCGACATTAATTAGACATTAATAAGTTAATATGAATATCATAGATTCGATGAAAAAATCAAAAAAAAAAGAAGAAGTTAATGATATGATGAATATCTTTTCATTTTTGATTATAGGATTTGAGTTTAAATCTTTAAAATGGAGCTATTTTATTGTTAAGAAATATCTTATTTTCATAATAAGATTTTTTAATATGATTCTGTATCGATCAAATTCTAAAGCTGATATTAATATATCATCGTGCGGAAAAAAAAAAAAGAAAAGGAAGAAAATGTTTACATCTTGCCACGACCCACAACATCTTTAAAGTCCCTACCACTAGATTTTGCATTGACTAGTATATATTTTTCACCCTTCTCTTTTTATTTACTTTTACTTCTAGTAAATAATAGTAAAATTTTCCGAGGTAAAATTAAATTACCAGTCTTGCTAACATCTTGAAATCATTCCATTTCTAAATTCTAATGATTACACGTTATTTAGCATGTTTTAACCTTTGACTAACTATAATTGTGTTTCAAATAGTAGTATTGAGGTAAAAAAAAAAAATTCACATGAATATTGGGGTTGAGATTTATTGAGCACAATATTATTTTATCTTTTTTACTTTTGAGTTTGATATATTTGCATGAGAATATTTTGAAAATAGTTTTTTTACCTTTATAAGGTAGTAGTCAATAATGTCTGAGTATATTTTACTTTTTCATATTTTATTTGTGAAATTTTATTGAATAAATTATTGTTATTATAATATTATTTTATTTTTGTGGAACTCGATTTTTTTTTCGTCTCACTTAATTCTTGCAAATTAGATGTTGAGAAATTTTGAATTGAAGGCTAGAAAAGGTTATAACATATGGTCCATACCACACCTATAGTTTAAAGTTGAAATAAAACTAGTACTAGCCAGCTATTATATTTTAGTCTAAAGTTGAATATGGAATCCAAAAAGCCTTTCTTTAATCTTAAAACACTTGGCCGCCAAATTCCTTTTTTATTTTTTTCCCCTCCCTTCCCTTTTAAACTAATTACGAATTATTTCAAAGTTACATAAAGAGGGAGAACTTTATATTTATATTTCAAAGTAAATCCAACGTTGATTTACTTTTCTAATCAATATATATTTTATATTAATGTAGACATTGAAATTTTATTGAACGCTATTAAATATGTTCGATTTTAATTAAATTTATTAGAGGTGACTCTATCCCAAACTATAGCTTATATAAAATGAATCATTAAAAGGTCCATATCATCCTAGTTCAAGAAATATAATATCATGGTCGTTGAATAATAAATCTCCAAAAAGGTTTATATTGTCTTAGTTCGAGAAATATACTAATATAGTGCTTGAATCATGAAGATAAATCTCCAAGAAGGTTCATATTATCTTAGATCGAGAAATACATGATTATGCCAGCGTTGAATCACAAAAAAATTTTAAGAGTGAGAGGAATTAAGAAAGAAACAAACTTGTACTCATATTATTTAATTGATAATATTTTTTATTTTTTTTCTATTTTATTTATAATTGATTTATTTTTATATATTTAAATGTATTGAAATACACCATTTGGGACTTGACATTTTTTAGTCGAGAAGATTTCAAAAACAATCTCTCTATCTATCTCTATGAAATAGAGATAAAATTTATATATATTTTATCCTCTTCATACTCTATTTATAAATTCTACTAGATCTGTATTATAATTTAATCATAAACACTCTCATTCGACCCGACCTTAACTTATTTGAGACTGATCTGTTGGTTACCTTTATTTTATTTCAAACAAATCTCCTTATAATTTAATCTCCTGGTTATTAGCCTCAAGGAATGTTCTTCGATACTCATTAATAACCCCCGCCCCCCACAAACTATACCCCACCATTCCCACGCTTACATTCCTCTGCTTCTCTCTATATATACACCTGCATAACTACTCTGTTCTCTCATTCTTCTCTTCCCAATCTTCTCTGTTCATAACAATTTCTCCAAATCTTCAAAAATTTCATTCTTTTAGCTCAAAGAAACAATTTTTACAGCACCAAAAATCAAGAAATGGCAGCTACTTCAGTTAATACAATCTCAATGCTCGATTCCAACATGGAAGTTGATAAGCTCACAAATGAAATCTTTTCAATTCTTGAAAACAAATTCCTCTTTGGTTACGATGACCCAAAAAAATCTGTCACCGGAAACGAGAACTGTTTGTCGGCACAGTTCGCCGGAAACAAGAATGTCAGTGCCGGAAAAGTCAGAATTTTGTCAATTGATGCTGGTGGCTCGACTGATGGTGTCCTTGCAGCTAAGTCTTTGACCCATCTAGAAGCTACCCTTCGTCGGCAATCAGGAAAATCCGATGCCCATATTGCTGATTTCTTCGATGTTGTTGCCGGATCCGGCGCCGGAGGTGTTCTGGCTGGACTTCTTTTCACGCGTGGCAGTGATGGGGTTCCTATGTTTACAGCAGAGGAATCTTTGAAATTCATCGTTGAGAATGGTCAGAAGATTTCCCGGAGTTCCAAGACTGGATTTTTCCGGCATGTTTACCGGCCTCCGAAGGTGTTTAAAAAAGTCTTCGGAGATTTAACGTTAAAAGATACGTTGAAAGCGGTTTTGATCCCTTGCTACGACCTCACGACAGGAGCACCGTTCGTATTTTCCCGCGCTGATGCGTGTGAAATGAATGGCTGTGATTTCACTATGGCGGATGTATGTGGGGCCACGATGGCTGATCGTGCGGTAGATTTGAAGTCGGTGGATGGTCGTTCGAAGATCACAGCCGTTGGTGGTGGAATTGCGATGACTAATCCAACGGCTGCGGCGATTACACATGTCCTCAATAATAAGCAGGAGTTCCCATTTGCTAATGGAGTTGAAGATTTATTAGTTGTTTCACTTGGTAATGGAGATTCAGATTCCGGTGCCGGAAATTTGATGTCATCGCCGGCGGCGTTTGTCAAAATTGCCGGAGATGGAACCGCCGACATGGTACGTACACTTCGTTAATATCGAATAGATGCAGAACATATGTTTAAATATACATAACTATGACTTACTTATTAGTGTTTGATCAAATTTCTAGTACGACTTTACAAGTATGGTCGTCTAAAATGTATATAACTTTATTGTTATTTCGTAAAAATGGAAATTTTTTTTTAATAGTTGTTGGAGTAGCAACACAAATTGTTATCTTTGAAGAGTAGTTGGTACTTTGAATTAATGAGATTTATTATTAATAAGAAATATTTCTTTTCAAAATGGGACCAATTGCATTAGAAGAAATGTTCCAACAAGGTGTTTTATATAATAGTGGTAAATAATGAAGATAGAGTCATACCTAACTAAATATTATTAAACTAGAAAAATTTAATTTGGAATCTTTTAATAATTTTTAAAAATATTCCATATATGGACAAAGATTAATGTTTTTTTAATTAATGCAGGTAGATCAAGCTGTATCAATGGCATTTGGACAAACAAGGAACAATAATTATGTAAGAATTCAAGGAAATGGAGTTGTTGGGAAAAAATACGAATTAATTAAAGATGAAAACATGAACAAAAATGGAAGACTGAAGAAAATGGTGGTCATTGCTGAGGAAATGTTAGGGCAAAAGAATGTTGAATGTGTACTATTTCAAGGGAAGAGATTGGTTGAAAATTCAAATTTGGACAAATTGAAGATCGTCGCAAGTGAATTGATCAAAGAACAAGAAAGGAGAAAAACCAGCATTTTGCCTCCTGTGGTTTTGAAACATGCATCACCATCCCCTAGAACATCATCTGCGACAACTTTGTCTTCTGACTCTTCGTGTTGACTCCACAAGGTTTGATAATATCAGATGAAATAGGTAAGGTGTTCACATACTAGTCTGGAAAAAAGGAAAAAGACTAGTGATTGCTAGGGTAGGGAAATGAGAGGTGAGTTTAGTTGAGTCGAGTTTGGATTGAGGTGAAGTAGATTTGGTATGGGCGTGAAGCCACTCGTGATAAACTCAAAGGTATGAGTTCGATTGAGCTGAGCTACTAAAATAGCCCAATCTCTTTTTTATCCTTTTTTTTATTTTTTTATTTATTATTTTTATTCTTGGGTTGGTTTGTAGTTGAAGATATATTTAGAAATGAATCTTGATGATGAATGTTTATATGTGTATGAATCTAGTAATATGGATGGATTGCTCATTGGAGATATGAGAGAGATTTGTTAAGTAAAATGGATTTTTTTGCTTTTCGGGTTTAATCTTTTAGTATTCAGAATTTACAAATTTGAAGAATTTAGATTTTTCTATATAACTTTTATTATAAAAGAAAATGTCGAAGCGTAAGTTGGAAGTGTGGTACTAGGTGAATATCGTCACACTTTTGACTAATTGTCTTATGCTTTTACACACAACTTTACCTAATTTAATAGAATTTTAGTATGAACATGCTTGAACACAATATATAATTGCTTGATTTACGTTTGAAAATTTAACTTTCATACTTTTTCAAAGTTTTACAAACATATATTTTAACATGTTCTTATAAAATTTGCATTCTGCTCAATAAAGATTCTTAAAATATAATTTAAATGTCCATAATTTATGACAAATAATTGGTGAAAAATTCTTGAAGATATCTCATTTATAGAATGGGGTTATATAAATTTAGAATTTAAATAAAAATTATTAAATTTACGTGAGAGTGTAGACAGAAGATAAAAGAATGACAGATTCAACATTTGTTCGGTGGAATCCTACAAATAAATTTCGGAAAGTTCATTCTTTTAGAATATAGATGAATAATTTTTATATGAAAAATATTTAATAATTAATATA
>JAOTQJ010000002.1:17277889-17295699 GCA_025642045.1 Solanum sejunctum | reverse complement strand
AATATTTTAGAAAGTATAAGAATCAAGAAATTAGAGGAGAATAAAGAGAAAATTGAATATAAGTGAAAGTAAGTGGAAACAGAATCAGACTTTCAAGAGAGCATAATATAAAGTGTTTATATTTTAACATAATTATAATAAATGACTGATTTTATGACTCAAAACTCGAAACTAAGAGATATTTGTTTTGAGAAAGATGAAATGACACGTCTTGTGAAATTGATGGCAAAAATATCAAAAATGGAGTCAAATGAAGTAGGGTGTTATTGGATAGTATTAATGATGAAGAGTAAACGAGTTTAAAGGCGCCCATAATGGATCACATCACCTGAAAAAGATGGTGCAAAGTTATGGGGACTTGCAAGTCGGTGACTGACTCAACATATTTTCTACTTATTTTAACATTATATTCTAGTGCTCCACTGTTGACTTAACACGACATACAGATTAACAATGATAACAATAAAAATATGTTCAATTGCATTACACAAGTATTACTATCTCATAGAGATAGATCGAGAGATTGTTTTTGAAAATTCTCCTCTCAAAAGTCAAGTTTTATAAATAAAAGATACTAGATATAAAAAAAGGAGAAAAAGAAAGAAACGAAGGAAAACAACTAATAATGAAAGCAAATGATAATATATAATTACGATAAAAGTAACAAATATAAGATAGAGATTAACAAGCAGTAATATTAAAAAATAAATATTACGTAGTAACAAAGTAAATAGACATAAAATAATGAACTATTTATTGATTTTATAAATTGAACAAGTATTGTTAAAAATATCAAAATAATATAATGTACGAGTAAACATGGACGAAAAGAGTATTTTACTTGTTTAATATTAATTTATTTGTTTAATTTTGACTTATCATGTAAAAAAACTTTTAAAAAAGTGAATTTAATAATTTTGAAGTAAAAATACGTGAAATACACACAAAATAAAATTAAAGTTAAAAAAGAAAATTATCAAAAATAAAAGAGACAGTCATATTAAAAGGGAAAAAAGGGTATATATTAAGCTTAAGGTATTTAATTTTTCATCAACATGTAAGTCATTGTCGACCCATTTCCCATCTATTTATATTCATTCATTAATTTTTTCTAATTTCAAATAATAATATTTGATTTGATATAAAATTAAAAGGAAAAAGAGGCTTTTTAAAAAAAATAAATAAATTGTGATCTAAATAGATTTTCTATATTCATATGTTTATAAATATTTTATTATAAGAATAAAAGAAAAAATTTAAAGTTAAGTCATTTTTAATTGTAAAAATATGATGTTTATTTTGATACGGACTTTAAAAAAAAGAATATGTCGTATAAATTGAATTCAAGTATATTTCTGCGAGGTGCCTAGCCATGCCTTAGGGGCCGTTTGATATTGAATTAACAATATATTTTATTAATTGAAATATTCTATCAGATTATTTTATCAACCTTTTATATGAGATAGTAATTTAACTATTTTACTATTGATTGTATAAGAAAATAATTTCAAATTTAGCTAATACTTCAACTCTAACATGAGATGAAGTCAATCTCAAATTTTAACTTGTGACTTTTATTCTTTATCTCATATATTAAACTGATGTGGAGCCAAGTAGGTCTTGAGGGAGTTCATTTAAACCTTATAACTAAAAAATGCATTGTTTACTCATTATCAATTTTTTTTTACGTATATATAATAGATACTAAATTGCTTTTGATTTCTTTTTATGTTTATTTTTTTTTATATTTTGAATCTCTTAATACTATAGAGCCAAGACAAGAAGCCGTGATACGGGAAGCTAAGCTAACCCCAAAAATTTCTTTACAATTTGAATACTCGATATTTCACTAGTTCTTTTTCTAATTTAGAAAAGATATTTAAAGTATTAGATTAACTACTAGAACTACATTGTTCTATAGTCTTTTTTTTTTTTTCATAATAGATGTGCTTAGCTGGATCTTTTAAAATTGTTATAGCAAAAAGTGATTCTATAACATAATATTATTTCATTTGGTCATTCCTTGCATATGATATGCATTGTGCTCTTGCACGCCCCTTTAATACTTGCTTGTGGCCAAATAAAAATAAAAAATATATTAAGGGTCCAAGTCATTTGGTATGATGGATGTATCGTATTAACCTATGAAAAATTGAGAAAATCATTTGATTCATGTTTCAAAGCTCATAAAATGCTCTTAGCCGCCATTCGATAACATTGAACCTACTAGAACTCTTAGTGGACTCGTTACAAATAGTTTCAAGGAATTTTGTAAGAAAAATGGATCCGGAGCCTCGGCACCCCCCAAATTCATGAGCTAATACCCATGAAAAACTGAGAATATCACATAATTCGTGAGTTGACACCCATAAAAACTACAAAAATGTCTGGTTCCTATTTCGGAGCCCATAAAATGCTCTCAGGCATCGTCCAGCACCGTCGGGCCTATAAGGACTCTTGGCAGGCTCAATAAGGACGGGTTCGTGAAATTTTCTGAAAAAAAAAATGTCGGAGCCCCGGCAACCTTAGAATCGTAGGCTAATATTTATGAAAAACTACTAAAATCGCTAATTCCTGTTTCGGTGCCCATAAAATGCTCTTAAGCATTGTTCGACGTCACCGAGCCTATTGGACTCTTAGTTGCTCTTTTATGGATGGATTTGTGGAATTTTTCGGAAAAATAGGCCCGAAGCCCCGATAAGCCAGAATCCATGGGCTAACACTTAGAAAAACTATCGAAATAGCCTATTTCTATTCTGAAGCACATAAATTGCTCCCAAGTATCCTTCGTGCCATCGAGCCTACTGGGTCTCTTAGCGGACTCATTATGGATGAGTTTGTGGAATTTTTCAAGAAAACTTGGCCTGGATCCTCGGCGTCCCAGAATCCATGGGCTAACACCCATAAAAAATTTAAATTGAAATCGCTTGATTCCTATTCTGAAGCCTATAAAATGCTCCTAGGAGTCGTTCGGCGCCACGGGGCTTACTAGAACTTTTGACAGGCTCGTTATGGATGGGTTCATGAATTTTTCTAGGAAAAATAGGTCTGGAGCTCCGGCAGCCCCAGAATCCGCAGGCTAACACCCACGAAAAAACTGAGAAAATCATTTGATTCTTGTTCTAACTCCTATAAAATCTTTGAGGCGTCATTTAATTAATGACACCAGGTCTACTGGAACTCATAGTGGGTTCGTTATGGATGTTTACGTGAAGTTTTCAGAGAAAAATAGATCTAGAACCCTGGCATCTCCAGAATTCATGAGCTAACACCCATGAAAAACAAAATCATTTGATTCCTGTTTGGCCACCCATAAATGCTCTTAGGCATTGTTCAATGGCATTGAGCCTAGTGAAATTGTTAGAGGACTTGTTACTGATGACTACATGAATTTTTTAGAGAAAAATAGGTCTGGAGCCTTGGCACCTCTAGAAAACGTAGGCTAATAACACCTACATAAAATTGAGAAAATCACCTAATTCTTATTTCTTTGCTTATAAAATGTTTCGAGGAGCCGTTCAATGATACCAATCTATTGGAATTCTTAGTTGGCTCGTTTTGGATGGTTATGTGAAATTTTTCGAGAAAAAATGGGCTTGCATCCCGACACCTTCAGAATTCGTGGACGTTACCTATTTAAAAATGAGAAAATTATTTGATTCTTATTTCGTTGCTCATAAAATTCTATGAGATGATGTCCTTCAATGATAGCAAATCTATTAAAACTCTTAGCGAACTAATTATAGACGATTATGGGAAAGTTTTGGGAAAAATGGGCCCCAAGCCCAAAACAAGTAAAGATGGTTGTTGGCGTCAATTCAAGGAATGATGAACATTACATAGCAAAACAAGTATTCCTTCAAAGAATATTAAACAACTCAAAGCAGCCAATCCCATGCCATTGTTCTCATCAAAATTTATATATTTATATACATTAGCACGGCTAAAGTTGATACTTTATTTTTTAAATTATTATCTCTAAATAAAAAATAAAATAATAATTTTAATATATGACACTCCGAATTATTCCACGTCATTAATTAATTATTTTCACAACCACCATAATTAATCCCAAATTCCCAACCAAACATACTTCTAATCCATCTGGATTAGGTTGATCATCTCTCCATCGTTGTTCTTGTTCGTTCTCTCGTTCACCGAGTGGGTGAAAATCTAGAAATTCCAAAGATTTTGTATTGAAATCTTCGTTTTGGTCGAAGAAAATGGGTGCTGTAAAAGAAGCGGTAGCTGATTTTGTTTTGACGTTGATGTGGGTTTTTTGTTCTTCGACTCTGGGGATATTCACTTACCTTATTGCTTCTGCTTTTGGGATTGCTCAAGGAATGGCTTCGCTCTTTATTACCACTGTGCTGCTTTTTGTTCTCTTCTTTGTATTTGGGATTATCGGCGATGCTTTGGGTGGTGCCGCTTTTAATCCGGCTGGTACAGCCGCGTTTTATGCTGCTGGGGTTGGAAAAGATTCTCTTTTTTCCGTTGCTACCAGATTTCCAGCTCAGGTTTTTTATTTTTTTTCATGTTTTACACTTTTTTAAAGGAAACGCTTTTCTGGGTCCAGTTGATTTTGCTTGAATGGAGAAATATGATTAGTGAGTGAGTGATTCATATAGTCGATCCTGCCTAGTTATTGTTTATTTTGCTTGAAATTTGAGGAGTAATGAAAGTAAGAGTTTTAATTTTCTGAAAAATCAACCTATCATAATAGAATTTGTTGGAATTTCCACTTTTTTAAGTGAGCTTTTTAGAACCTCTTATGGGTCTGGTTTTTTAGGTATTTACATGGTTGATCTTGCTTGAATTTTGAGTCGAGCTTAAATGGAAAAATATGGTTAGTGAATATTCATAAAGGGGACCTCAACTTGTTTGGGACCGAGGCGCGGTTGTTGTTTAGTTTGGTGGTATTTTGGGTTTAATGTAAGTGTAGTTTTAATCCTGAAGTCCGAAACTAGTTTCACCAAGGTTGAGTCCTTTGTTTTTGGTAGGGTTCAAAGGTTGAGTCTTTTTTCTTTTTTTGACAGATGGATGATCTGACTATGACTGCTTCGTACTGGTTATGGCCGATAACTTGCTATACACTATAGAGTGAAATGTTCTTTCTAGAAGAGAGGAGAATATCAGCTAAAAATAACATCTGTCGAATCTATATATTGGATAGGTTAAGCTAGGTGTAGCCCGCTGTCTATACAGTTTTGCTTACATTTGTCATGGCGGGTTGACTATTATTATGGCAGGGTGCTATTGGACAAATAGGCTGTCTATAGAGTTTTGCTTACATATGTCATGGCGGGTGGCTATTATTACAGCAGGGTGCTTTTGGACAAATAGATGATGCCGAAAAATCTGCTTATTGTAGAAAGTTCACTATCTCGTAATTATGTTAAGTTGATGTCAAACACACCTTCCTCCTCTTTTATCCAGGCTTTAGAACAACTATACTCAGCACACATTAGCAGTTTTCTTCTTCCCATAAGAACACAATTTTATTTATAAAAGATCGATCACCTAATGTTCAATTTTCATGGCAAATTTTACACGGTTTGTCTGGTTATCGAAAGAAGTCTTACAGTGTTCCTTTAAAAGTTGAAGAGTTGCCCAAAATAATTGCTAGAACTTCCAATTCAAGAATCCATCCAAGTCTTTATATCATGAAAATATTTCTATATTGTCTTTGAACTGTCACAGGCAGCTGGCGCGGTTGCTGGTGCAGTAGCAATATTGGAGGTTATTCCTACGCAGTACAAGCACATGCTAGGTGGGCCTTCCTTGAAAGTTGACTTGCACAATGGAGCCATTGCTGAGGGCATCCTGACTTTCGTAATGACCTTTCTGGTCTTTATCATTATACTAAAGGGTCCTAAAAGTGCACTTCTAAAGAATTGGTTACTTGCAATGTCAACTGTTACCATGGTAGTTGCAGGTTCAGAATACACTGGACCTTCAATGAATCCAGCCAATGTAAGTATTAGCTCTATTTGCTGTTCTTAGATCTTGGAGCTTAATATATAGTTCAACCACTCTTGGTGATTTTTCCATTTGCTTTGTTATCTGAATAACACATCATTTTAGCATCTATATCTGCTGATCTTTTGTTATCCTAACACTGAGAATTCGGGTTATAACTTAAAATGGGATGATTTGTGGAGATTTACTTCATTGGATTTGGTAATGGTTTCCTTATACTTTGGTTAGAGAATGGTGTAAGATTCTTCAAAACAAGGAGCTTCCTGTCCTGTTCAGGTGTATCTCCCCTATTTGGTTGAATAACCTTCAACTAGAGCAGAAAGTTGTCTTTAAGATGCAATCTTTTAACTTAGCTATAATGTAACTTGGTCTTTTCATTATGCTTGCTAGTCTTAATTGCAGGTCTTAGCAGAGAGGTTTAACCTGACCAGTCACATGAAAAATTAAATTATTTTACATCGACAAGCATGGCTTCTTTGGTTGTAGTCCCAAAACTACAACATATTAGGAATATATGCCTTTAAATCTGAACTATTTGAATTTATGGAACACTACCTATTGGAACCCTGATATTTGCCCTCATCTAATGGAATAAGATAATGACAAAAATTGAACAAGACAACAACAAATGGAATAAGATGACAACAAAATGGATGTAGAGAAACATTATATATATCATCTTTCCTTAAATCTGAACTATTACATCTGTCAATCCAAGCAAATCATATTTCTTGGCCTTCATAAGAAAAAAAAAAACAAATCATATTTCTTGGGTGTACCTGCAGAGTGAGTTGCTGCTGCCTTTCATAGGTAGCTGTATCACACAAATTATAGATCTATATTTGCATTAATTCTACTGGCTAACAACTTGTTGCCGTCATATATGCAGTAGCAAGTCTCAAATGACACTTGTCTATTATGGTATCAGATTAGAAATGAGTTTCATATCAAGAATCTAATTAAGATGATCAACCAAGCCAAGCATGTGCCCCCGTATTTTCTATTGTTAACTGTTAGTTTCCTTATAGGATACTTTATGCCTTGCCTTCAACCTACCATGGTTCTCCTTGCATATAGTAATTTGCATGTTAACCTGTGTAGCTTGACGACTAGTTGTAGGGGACTGGGATTAGTAGAGATTGGCTTTCACAAGGAATAAGGTTTTTCTTTTCCTCAACACTAATGTCATATGAAAGCAAACACAAAAAATATCCTTTGTTGTACTAAACTTTGTAGTCTAAATGTCAGAACTCATGGTCTCTGTTTGATGATATGCTGTCACTTGTTAGCTTAATTCCTTAATAAACAGACTGCTATCCGTGTTCGTGGTAAATTTAGTTCTTAAAAGGAATTCAAGTGTATCAAATGATTTGAAGTACCCGAAAATGGAGACTACTTCTTATCTACATAGTTCTACTTCTTATTGAATACGTACAACTACATATGCAGAAACTGCTGTAGCAATTTTGTTGTTTTCCTGTTTTGCCTGCTTGAGTTCTTGACATGTTCATAAGCGAGCTGATTGTCTGCTATGTATTTGCAGGCATTTGGTTGGGCTTATATAAACAACATGCACAACACGTGGGAGCAGCTTTATGTCTACTGGATCTGTCCCTTCATAGGAGCAATACTGGCCGCGTGGACTTTTCGTACTGTCTTTCCAGCTCCAGTGAAGAAGAAGAGGCCTCAGAAGAAAAAGCAAAATTGAGATAGATTGTTCTGCTTCAGTTACTTTATTAATCTAGGTCGCGCTGTGGCTGAAGTAACCCAGTAAAGTTGAATCATAACGGATTCTTTTTGCTTTTGTTGGAATTGTTAATAAACTCCCATTCAACATTGATCCAAATTCAATCAACAATTAGTGCAAAAACTTAGGGCTGCCCTTGAATGTCTTCTTATATCCTTCTTTAGATGCCATGCCTCCTTTGTTCTGTTTGAATGGTGCTTATGAATTAAATTCGTTGATTCTTTCATTAGTGCTCCCATATTTTGTCAAGTCTAACAAGGATCATGTGATCTGTCCTGCTAACTTCAGTCAGGTGAAAGTTGGAACAATGTGTCCAAAATTATCACTTAAAGTGGCAAAAACTCTTCTGTTTTACGCAAATCTCCAACGTCTTGGGATGCACACTCAATTGCTTTACAAAATAATGGAGTAGTACAACACCATATCCGAGTAGAATGTACGTAGCTTAAGAGGTAGAGATGTTGTTTTCAATAGATTTATGCGAGACAACATTTTATATTTACTATCTTTCTAAATTTTGTGTTATCTGCTAGCTGCATTTGCATCATGTCATGTCTAATTTAATCATCTCTAGTTTAATTTAAACTAGTGAGTGAAAAATATTTTTCAGAAATATATATTAAAAGCAATATTAATAAATCAAAGTAGTTTTTCATTGAAAAAAGGAGTATAAAGAAACTAATACTTTCTTAGTCTCACTTTAGTTGTCAATTATACTAAAAAGTTTGTTCCAAATTAATTGTCAATTTAATCAATAAGAAGTAATTAGTCACTTTTTTCCAACTTTACATTTAGTAATTAAATCTTTATTAAATGTGAAAAATTCAATAACTACAATTTTAAGAAAGTACCTACTATTTTAATAGAATTATATTAGTCAAACTGCACCCTCTTATTAAATTTTCGAGGAGTGTGTCAAGCCTTAAGTTTTTAATTATTGTAATTTATATTTACATAATTCTTGAATAGTATGTGTTATCCTCTCTAAGCCACTTACATTCTCTTCTATTTATAAAAAGTGCAATATATGTTATTCTTTTGATCCTAATTTATGCGACACATAAAATTTTAAAAATTCATTAAATTCTTAATATATTTTAAATTATTAACACTACGATTCAAATGTAAAGGACAGCAAGCATAAGTAGAGAAAAATAGTTTACCAAACACGCCCCTAATTTCTTCATCTCTCTTCGGATCTCCTTCATCTCCATCGATTTTTCCTGTATTTAACTGAGCACTTCCACTATCAATGGAATGATTTTTTAATTCAATTTCTGTTTCGGAAGTAATAATTTTGTTTTAGCAACCATGTCAGGTACGAAATTTCTGTTAATTTTGGACAACTTTTTTACATGATAATTAGTATTGAAATGGATCAAAATTTGATGAATTTAGGACAAAATGAATCGAGGATCCGTCCCAGCGGTAGAGCAGCTGTTGTGGTTCTCGGCGATATTGGACGTAGCCCTCGTATGCAATACCATGCTCTTTCCCTTGCTCGTCAGGTATACCCAAATTCATGATGATTCCTTTTTTTAGGTTATATAGGAAAACGGGGAGAGGATCACAGGGTAGAGAATCGAACTCTCATCAATAAGGTGAAAGTTCATATTTTTATGGGTAGGGGAAGGTGAGATGGTGGAGGTAGGAGTGGAATCCTTACCATCAAGGGTGAAAGTTCAGGTAGTAGCTAACTGAGATTTCCCTGAATCCATGAGTTAAAGGAAGTGGATGCACCTTTTAATATAAACGCACATACTTCTACCTTTTTTCCTGTTATCTGTTTTAGTTAGAATTTGAGATAGTGGTGGAGTCTATGCAGATGATTCATTCGAATTGGTGCATTTTACACACTTTTGAGTTTCTGTTATGAAGAATCTGCATATAAGTACGTGAGGTTGATCTTTTCTGGCTAGTTGCTAGGTTCACGGTGTAATTGGTATATAACGGCATTTTTAGATTAAAAGAGAAAGTGTCAGATTCTGCTGTTGTAAATTTGCATTACATGTCGTAACATGGTATGGCATTTGTTTAATGACCCTGATTAGGTGATTAAACTTGGAAACAGATAGAACAGAAGAAATGTGTAAAGATGTGAATTTCTTTAGTTGAATGTGCTGCTATTGATTTGAGCTGTATTTTGGTCGATGATTTCTTTTGGGTCTTAAAAGGACTATCTTTGACATACTCTAGTACATCATTCGTAAATTGTAAAAATTTCATTGATGACAGTTGTTTTTTGTTTCAGATTTCCAACCTTATTTATTTAAAGACTTCGTTTGTGCTGTTGTATATGTTACTGTTAGGTACTAATGTTATTTAGTATGATGGATGCATATTTGTTATTGTATGAGAGAATAGTAATATATTTTTTCTGTTTTAAGTGGTTATATATACAAGTGATGATGAGGAAACCACTTTTATGTTTCAAAATTAGTGGTTGATATACTATTGATACAGGCCGTTTATATTCTTATGTTTATGCTTATACCTTATGCAGGCTCATCTAGAGGTTGACATTGTTGCATATGGAGGTAAGTATCATGTAACAACTCAGCTGATAGAATGCTTTTAGCTGCATATGTCTGAATTATTGATAAGCATTGAATATATGAATGTTTGTCTAGTAACCAAACCACGGTCGTTATAATTTTCTTTTAATAATAAGCATTTAATAATCCAGTCTAAACGTTGTAATTTTCTTTTGACTTTGTTCAGCCTGGTTGTTCTGATTTTCGGTTTTTAATCTTGAGCAGGTTCGGACCCGCATTCTGCTGTAAAAGAGCATAAATCTGTTCACATCCATGAAATGGTAATTACTGGATGATCTAGCTGTCTTTCTGCAGTGAAAAGCTCAAAGTCATCCTATTCGGTTGTGTCTGTGTTATTTTACTTCGACTATTTTTGCCATCATGCAGACTCAGTGGCCATCAAACCCTAGAAGTTTTCCAAAGATACTCCATCCTTTTTTGCTCATACTTAAGCCATTGGTTCAGTTTTTTATGCTTCTATGGTACCTGTGTGTCAAAATTCCAGCGCCAGATGTTTTCATTGTTCAGGTGAGCTCTGAAGCTGTAGTTAGTTACTTTTACGTATCTACTTATAACTATTAAATATGTAGATCTTAGTGATAACTGCTGGATATATTACATCTACTATCTTTCTTGTTTAAAAATATAAAAAAGAAGAAGAAAAATGAGCGAAAAAGTAGGACTTACGAGAATCATGAATATATTGGAGTTCCAAATTATTACTATTGCTTGTAGAGTTCTGTGTGCGTGTATGCACTTGTTCTTGAAGAAAAATAGTGGATTATGAAACAATCTCCTCATACCAACCCTGACGTGTACTGTTTTTGACCAAATCTGTTTTGGAAGTAAAAGCTACCAGTTAATTCTTTTATGTATTTGACTTGCCATAAATCCATGCATGTATCATCTCTCAGTAATTTGTTCTTTTCAGTATTCAGTTAGTAATTTCAAGTTTTCCGGACACATTTTGCAAGTGAGCATGTGTTTCTACTTATTTTTGTTTTGATATTTTGAGAGCCATACATTAAGACAGGTTCTTTGGTTTTCTCCTCAAAATTAACCAGAGCCCCTGTCAACACTGAGGTTTGCTTTTTAATTGGTGCTTGAACTGCTGCTTCTTCCATATTTTTCTAACATTCTCTGTCTAGTGGGTGCTGAACTTTGATTTTTGTTATGAATCACCCAAGTGTTTACTGCTTGTCCAACTAGGGCATCCTCACTGGCACATTTTAGTTATTTTGGGACCAGAATTTCCACTAGAGAAGACAGGGAGTGAGCTATGCTTGATGAAAGTTGCTCATCCCTTTTCTTGCTCGTTACCGGTGTATTTTTATTGCAGCTAGCACGCTTGACTAATAAGATAGAAAGGCCTTTTCTCTCTTGATTGAAGTAGTCAAGGATTCTTCAGGCAAACTAAAGTCTTCATGACCGTTATGTTCAGTGAGATGTTTTCTCGCTTCATTTGGCATGCTTGAGCTTCAATTATGTCAACTAATGATAGTATTACTCCTTTCCCAGAACCCACCATCTGTTCCTACACTGGTTGCTGTAAAATTGGCCAGCTGGATTAGACGTTCCGCATTCGTTATAGATTGGCATAACTTCGGATATACTCTTCTAGCATTGTCTCTCGGGAGAAATAGTCGGTTTGTGGCTTTGTATCATTGGTAATTTGTTCATCCTCGTAAGTTATAACCTCCATTTGGGTTTAGCATCTGGTTTGTGGACTGTGCAAGTAAAACGAAATTTGGATATTTGGATAGGATTGAGAAGCATTTTGGGAAAATGGCTAATGGTTCCTTATGTGTGACAAGGGCAATGCAACATGAATTGGCTCAAAACTGGGGAATTAGGTAAGCCATTGAGCTACTTGGAATATCTGACAATTTGATTTTTTTGTGTTTACTAACTTGTGCATCATCCTGTATATTTTCTGGATTCTCAGTGCCGCTGTTCTATATGATCAACCTCCTGAATTTTTTCAACCTGCTTCCCTTGAGGAGAAGCACAAGGTAAATTATCTAGTCTACAACAAAGCTTCCTTGATATATTCATACTTTCATGATTTTAACCTTCATGTGTCAATTGCAGTTGTTTTGTGGGATTGATAAGAGTCTGAGAACGCCTTACAGCCTTCAGGACTGTCTTAGCCATGGTACTATAATGAGAATTTCCATGTGATGAACTGTTTCAGATGAAGAATTGATATGAATCTGACATATTTGCAGATGTACTAACAACAGATGATGACAATCCCAATGTAACTTTATTTACAACACAGACTGGCACAGATATTTCCTTGAAGTGGAATAGACCAGCGCTCATTGTAAGCAGTACAAGCTGGTGAGTTGTTTGTAAACTTAATTTAACATTCTTTTGTGTTCTGGCACAGTGAACCTTACATTTTTTACAATCACACATTTTATCCTCAAATAATGTGAGCATAACCGTTCTTCTTCGATATCATTTACCATAATCTTCATCCTGGTTTTAGAAATTCCAAACTTGATAGTGGTGACCTATTTTGTTAAGTTGTCCCACTGTTATGGGATGCAGAATTGTTCTTCTTACATGGTGTTGGACAATCCTCACCTCATGAACTAGCTTTTGGGGTTGAGTTAGGCCCAAGGTCCATTTCTTTAAATACTGCAAACTTAATCACTATCTGTTCACTGTTTGTGGATATCAAGAAATTATGGACAAAAGATGATTGGACAAAACAAAAAATCAATTGAACAATGGAAGAGTTCGGTCTTTATTTGCACCTTGTGCCAAAAAAGATGGTAAACAGTTTTGGCTTTGGTGACAGCTACATGACATTATAGTACTGGTTTTTAGGACTCCAGACGAAGATTTTAGCATTCTCTTAGAAGCAGCACTAATGTATGATAGAAGGGTTTCTGCATTGCTGAACGAGGATGACTTGAAGAAGGAGGATGATTTTTGGCAGGAAATCAAGGGTGGAAAGCAATACCCAAGATTATTATTTATAATTACAGGTAACTGCTTCTCACGTCTTAAAGAGGGCATTTTACTACTTGTTTTGTTGGTTAACTTTGACACACAAGTTTTTCTTACTTTGGGTTCGTTTTAAGGCAAAGGGCCTGAAAAGGAAAAATATGAACAAAAGATCGCAAAACTCAACCTTAAACGTGTAGCATTTCGTACTATGTGGTTGGAGCCAGAGGATTACCCATTGCTTCTTGGTATGAGCTACTGATCTGTTGTCTTCTTTTTGTGTTCACATTAAAATTGTCTCAAATCCTCTGTTGCCTTGTATAGGATCAGCAGACCTTGGTGTTTGCTTGCACACATCCTCTTCAGGATTGGATCTTCCAATGAAGGTTTTGTTTCTACTTTCTTAAAGAGCACAAGTCAATTTTTTTCCCATGCAATGTTTAAAACTTCTTAATTGGCTTCATGGGTAAATTCCTTTTAGGTTGTGGATATGTTTGGCTGTGGATTGCCGGTCTGTGCTGTTTCCTACTCTTGGTAAGATACATGTATTCCCCCTTTTCATTTTCATTTCCCATGGCCTCAACGTTTGAAAGTCTTAAAAGTTACATAGTATGAGAAGTTGCATGTTTACCCTTCTTCACTGCCTTTTGTCAAGTATCAACGAGCTGGTCGAAGTTGACAAGAATGGCCTACTCTTCTCTTCATCATCGGAACTGGCTGATCAATTTTTGGTACACTCCTATATTAACACAAATGGAGCTTTTATGTCCTCTTTCTTTGTTCTTTTATGTTTGTTTCCCGTTGTAGCTTTTATTAGATTCAGTAGTTCATAAGATATTGCCATGATAACCATAATCAAGTATATTCCCTCTAACACTTTATATACTTCATACTTGCATGCCTGGGCTTGGTATATACCTTATTCTCGCCATTAGCAATTCCTAGAATTAACCGGTGAGCTTACTTCCTGAGAATATTCTATCATATTTGCTGAACTGTGAAAACTTGGGCAGATGCTGTTTAAGGGATTCCCGGGTGAATGTGATGAGTTGAAGTCACTGAGACAGGGAGTATTGGCAAGGAGATCTTCTGTTAATTGGGCAACAGAGTGGGAAGCAAATGCCAAACCCTTGATATCCAAGGTTAGTAGATTTCTGCATAGATTTTTCTGCATCTCTTTTCTCCCTTCTTAGTAAGATTTTTTTCCCATTTCGTTGCAAATGTCATCTAGAGATCATATAGCTAAAAACGTCATGCATTATGCAGGTTATTTTTGACAACTCGAGCTGATTTTGAAGCAAAATTTCAGAACTCTGATGTCGTCTACTCTGCAGATCTGAGGAATCTTGGAAACTATATGCTCATTTAGTGTCACACTGCAACCGGAGGATCCCTGCTACTCTCTCCTGCTCCCTGCAGCCTCCATAGAGAAACCAAGTTTTGCGGCTCTATTAGATCTTTAGTCACAGATTTCTATTTTGGATTTTGTTAGAACTGAATTTGTACAGCTTTAGAAGTGGCCATAACATTATAATAGTTTAACAAAGTTATATACATTAGGGGGTTGCTTTACGACACTCCCAGAATACCTTTTGTGTGTCGTTTGAATCAAAGAAAAAGGAGAGAAATAACAGATTTTGAACACTTAAAGTTGTTTGTATATCTGACTACTTTGATCTTCTTGTTATCATTATTATGCCCAAATGCACACAATATAATATTGTTTAGACTCGATGTTTTAGAAGAAAATGAATACACAACGGACACATATGACCCATATAAACGATATGAATTAGTTGAAATTAAATTTTAATGTTGGTATACTGTAACCTGGCCAAAAGAAGTAGTAAATACTTTTTCCCTTGGCTCATTTTTAACGTATCAAGACTAAACAATTAAATTGTTCTCTATATTAATTACTAATTTCTCAAATTACTTACGCCAATTAATAAATGTATTATGGTAATAAATGGTACACTTTAGAAGATTGGCCAATCGTTGGATTTGTTTAGCCTTAGAAGTCTATTTGGTAGGGTCTAGGACTCTTACAAGATTCTCCTTTTAAAGAAAACCAAGTACTTTTTGGCAGGTGCTTAGGCAAGAATGTAACCCTCACATAAATCTGTCACCGCCGCCTGAATATTCAGCTCATGGGGCCGTTGATGCTTTTGGAAGATGTAACTAGTCCAGTACTCAGTTTTAACACTTCCATTTTCTGCAGACTTTTCAATTCTTTTCCTTCTTTAACAACCCCATTTGTTGTATTTGCCAACTTACAAAAAAAATAATTCAAGAACACTTTTTTACACTGATAAATAAGGAATAAGATTGTTCTTTTTACCCCCTGTGTGGGAGAGACTTTTAAGTAATCTTGAGAAGAAGAATATTTTAGTACTAGAAAATGCTTCTTTCACAGCAGTTCAAGATTCAATTTTTCAGCTACCCCAGTTCTCATACCAAGTATATAGCTCATGGTAAAAGCTTAAAAGTTCCAACCTTTAATCAACTAATCTATAAGCCAACTCTATGTGGAAAGCACAAATCTTTAGCTGTTTCCTTGAATGTAGATGAACCTAATGTTTCAGATGAAAGTTGCAATCTTGAAGACAAAATTGAAGTGGTTCAAGAAAAAAGCTTTTGGGGTGCTGTGGGGTTGATTGTTGGTACTGCTGTAGGGCCAGGAATGTTGGGATTACCTGCAGCAACTGTAAAATCTGGACCAATTCCATCAACCATATCCCTTTTGTTGACTTGGGTTTATGTCATTTCATCTATCATTCTTGTAGCAGAGCTTAGTTTTGCTGCTATGGAGGAAGATGGGGTTGATGAAGTTAGCTTTACTAGTCTTGCAACCAAGGCATTAGGAAGTAAACTTGGGTCTTTTGTTGCTTTGGTTTATGGTTCACTAACTTTTGCTTTGTTGGTAGCCTGTGTTTCAGGCATTGGTTCAATTATTTCTCAGTGGTTTCCCAAGATTAATCATGTTCTTGCTAATGGGGTGTTTCCATCACTAGTTGGGATAGTTCTATGTTTGTTACCTTTTAAGGTTATTGATGTAGCCAATAGGTGTCTATGCATTACAATGCTTTTCTCCATTACATCATTAGTGGTAATTGGAATATTTGTTGGGAGAAAGAGTATTCTTGATTCATTTGGATTTGCTTCTTGGAGATTTTCATCAGTTTTGCCTGCCATTCCTGTGGCTGTGCTTACAATGGGGTTCCATGTAATCACACCTTTCATATGTAAAATTGCTGGAAACACTGTACATGATGCAAGAAAAGCAATAATCGTAGGTGGGACTATTCCTCTAGTCATGGTAGTATCATGGAATTTGATTGTTTTGGGACTTTCTGGTCACAATGCTTCATCCGTCTCAAACAATCCTATCTCACTGTTGCTCTCTGTCAATTCCTCTGCTCTACCTGCAGTTCAAGGTTTTGCATTTTCAGCATTAGCCACTAGCTTGATAGGATATGCTGTTAGCTTTCCCAAACAGGTTGTCGATACCTTAGATTTGATCTTTAGTAGTCTCAGTCCCAGTCCATCTAGAGGAGCAACGTCTCTAGGTGAAATAGGCAAAGTTGGTTCAGCCACATTTAAGTTAAGGAAAAATCTTGGAAATGCAGGGAAAGTTTCTTATAGTGGAATCAAGAATGATAATACTTCAGAAAACAGAATGAACTCTGGTTTCAAATCTTTGCAAAGCCTTGTGATTCCTTCTGTTCTAGCTTTGCCAGTTCTCATTGGTTCTTTTTTTCCCTCTACATTTTCAAGAGCACTAGATTTTGCTGGTATTTATGCTAACTGCTTTCTGTTTGGCATCCTTCCACCGGTGATGACGTACATTTATCAGTCCAGGAGAAAGCTCAGGTATGCCAATAGTACAAGATACAGAGACGAATGCTAAAGAAATAAGAAGCCAATTATGATGTCTAATAAACTGCAAATAATAACATGAGATTCTACTAACTTTTTATCTCGTGTTAATTTTTCGACAGGCTAGGCATCTTACCAGGAGGAGATAGCGTGCTGCTACTACTTTTTATCATTGCTGTTATTCTAGCCATTTGGCATTAGACATCGTACTTCTCTGCTAGACTTGCACCATTGATATGCATGTAATTTTCCTGATTTTTGATGGTTCAATGGAGAATAAAAAGCAAATTTGAAAGAGTTGAATCAAGAAAGCTTCATAGTTCTCATTCTTTTGTTGTAACAGATGCATCTTAGGTGACCATTATGTTAGTTTGCCTATTAAGGCAACATAGTTGAGCTAGCTATGCATGTCTTACGAGGAGACGACCTACTATATCACGTGTGTGAACAGTGTGAAGTATCGCGCTCACTTCCAAAAGACAAGTCGTGGCTTTGTACATATGGAGGTTATGGCCTCGGCAATCCTGACACGTGTTACATCCCCCACATCGATGGGGATGGGTCCTTTAGTCTCCATCTGTGGTCTTGGGAAATCCTCTCCTTACAAGCTTTTGAGGTCGAGTTAGGCCTCATATGCATGAGATAAGGGATCGTTTCCCTTGTTCACAAATAAATTCTTCATTAAAATCCATCCTTAATGCCCTGCAAATACC